>JAHREE010000229.1:3053327-3096869 GCA_033628505.1 Tringa tobata
GCGATTTCGTGGGCTCTGGTGATGAGGCTCAAATGAGCTCAAATGATTTTCCACAGGCTACAAGTGAGAGAGGGTCTATCCTGCCCTTATTTCACCACAGTAAGTCCTGTCAGGAGTCTTTCTTCTGCCCAGCTACAGGAAAGAGAAGACTGGATGGATGATACAGCAACAAACTTTCGGTTCATCATCAAGTCTGCATCTGGATCCAGTATTTTCCTGGCTTCTGCATGGAAAAAACCCAAGCTTTTAGAATCATAGAATCATTCAGGTTGGAAAAGACCCTTGGGATCATCGAGTCCAACCATCTACCCTACTCTACAAAGTTCTCCCCTACACCATATCCCCCAACACCAAATCTAAATGACTCTTAAACACATTCAGAGACGGTGACTCAACCACCTCCCTGGGCAGCCTATTCCAGTCTCTGACCACTCTTTCTGTGAAGAATTCTTTCCTAATGTCCAGTCTAACCCTACCCTGTTGCAGCTCGAAGCCATTCCCTCTTGTTCTATCGCTAATGACCTGTGAGAAGAGACCAGCACCAACCTCTCTACAGTGTCCTTTCAAGTAGCTGTAGAGTGATGAGGTCTCCCCTCAGCCTCCTCTTCCTCAAACTAAACAGTCCCAAGATAACACGGTCTTCTGAAATTTCACCATCTATTACCATTACTGGTACAAGAACGAAAGATTTCCTACACAATTAAAAGCGTACAGCCTAATTGATGTCTAACCTTTCCAGACAGAAACCCTATGAGATGTGTCCGACCACAGCCCCAGCCTCCTTCCCTTGCCAGTGCTGGGGCCTCCGCGCATTAATTGAAGCCCTGCTATTACAGAAGCCATGAGATAATGAATGAGCTGAAGTCTGCTGGGGAGTGAAGAAAAATCCTAATGAGGGAAATTCTTAAACTTTATATATATAAATATATAAAGTGTATCTATAATCCTGTATGTATACACTTCATATGTATACTTTATACTGCTGCATCTCAGACTGAAGTCAGCAGGAGCCACGCCACTGCCTGAACTCAGACCCCAGTGTTTTTGTAAACACCACAAAATAACTGAAAGTGCTTGTAATATCCAGTTCCTACACCAAAATCTTTTATGGAGCTTCACGGCTTCCCATAAAGACATTAAGCTCAGTTATAAAAAAACAACAGTCTTCCAGGAACTACACTACAATGACTTTTTTTCTGACAACAGTCATCAGAAAAACTCTTGAAGATGTTCGATGTGGTAAAATATGTAAATGACATACAGTTGCTAGGAGATAAAAACGACGTGAACTTGTGAAAACATTGCAATCTGCTGCCTTTGAATCTGCAAGGTCAGCTGTATTTTTCATGATGATAACTTATTTATATTGTCTCCATGCTAAAAATGAGTTTCTGTGCAGGTTACCTCTTTACTTAATACTAGCTGACCTACTGTACCCAGAAATTGGTATTTATTACAAGGCTGGTTAACTTCCTCACAGTTTACAGCCCTTTAATTACGTTTTGCCAGACTAATTAATAAATACATTGTACACTACTCCTTTCTGCTGAAACAAGCAAAGGGTCTATATTCAACACTTCTGTACCCATTTATTTATTTAAGCATTTCATTAAATGTTAGATATGTCTCTTTTTTAATGAAAAATGCTGTAACATGGGAATGAAAATGGGGTTTACTGTCCAATTAACAAATCTAGTAGCTTGCTCTGTCACTCAATGAATGATAATGCATTGCTCATAAATCAGGAAGAGAACTACTTAGGCATAGACCTTGTAATCAATGCTACAAGTATTGGCTGCTCTCCACATAATCCAGCGCTAAATGTGCGGCATGATTTTATTCCAGTAACACATTAACAGACTGTACAACCATCCTGACTTTTGTAAATGGTCTGACGGCGTCGCAGCAAAAAGCATTTGTCCATTTTTTAAAATAAATGTATCCCGATGACAAATGTGTTTAGTAATTTTAGTGATGAACCAGCAACGTGAACTAACCATGGCCTCTTAGTGCTTTTCAGATGGGCTCTCCACCAAGCGAGGTGCCTTGGCCAGAGTTCAGTTTTCACCTGGACCTTAATTGTTCTGCGTTTCCATGGATATTCTTGGGATTCCTTTACTTCTGCATCCACAGAGGAGGATACTGCTTCTGTGGGCAGCATCAGTTGTGCCGTTGGAAGCCAAAAAGAGTGCCAAAAGGCTTTAGGTTGTTGGGGCAATGGTCAGAGGCTTCATCATATCCTGGTGCCAGAACACTCGGAATGAAAGCAGCGGTGTTCCCACTTCCTTCCCCACTTACTGACATCCAGGCGTTGTCCTGGTCTGAGGATTTGACCCCTCCACGGGGGAAAGATGGCAACATTTGCTTTCTTGGACCTTAGTTCTAAACCCTTTCTGATGTAAAGTTGTTGTGTTCTGGATGCTCAGAGGGTATGAAACAGGGTGAGCGCTAAAAGCACCTCGCGAGAAATAAGACAGAAACGCGCTAAAAGACTTCACAAATATATCAATAAAAAGGGAAAAATACATAGCTTACGCCACTTCTCGGCCGACAACCCACTTTTGCTGATGCAGATGCTACAAGGAAGAGAAGGAATTGGAGACCCCAGTAAAACGCCGTGTGGTACCGATATTTCAAACATGAAAGCCTGGTGAATCCAGCCAGTTTTTTCCTCAAGTGAGCTCACTTATTTGCTAAGCAGCTTTGCCTGAGCTTTCACAGCCGGAGCTGCGGAGGAACCGTAACTGAATGATGAAAGATCCCCCTGGGATATCTGAAAGGGTGAGAAGGTTCCAGAGCAGTGGAAGAATAAATCCTAATTCTCATCCAAAAGAGAGAGAATGGGATAATCATGAAAATATTAGCAGGATAAGCGTGTTGAATAACAGCCAGAGGATCTTTACCAAAGTCATCCTAAGCAGGATAGAGGAAACACTTAAATTAATAATATGTGGATTAGTACAGTTCCAGGATGAAACGGTGTTTACGTATCAAATCTTTCCCATCACAAAAAAATGGAGAAATAGAGGGATTTTGTATGACATATTTTGCAGAACTTTCTTCACTTAAAGACACACAATAATGGAAAATTTCTGAAACAAGAAAAAACAGGTTTGACTCTGACTGTTCTGCTGCACTGTCTACACGTGTACTGAAGCAGATAATTTAGATTGTTTTAGAAATACAGTGGGAAATGTACTATTTTTTTCCTACTTTCCTCTCTTCCTGGAAGAAATAATGCATTTCCTAAGGGAAACAGCTGATGTACTGCCAGGGTGATCTTGGCACTACCCGTAAAGAACAATCAACACATGTTATTTGTGAGAACTAATAGGAAATGGGAGGGCAGAGGGAAAGAGATGCATCTGAAATATAGATGAAAGAAAGGAAATATTAACAGAGAAAATAGAAGTTCCATTGCAAAAAAAAAAAAAAAAAATTAAAAAAATCAGATGAGTTGTGAGATGATGTGGAATGGGATCAGAGAAATTTCTCAACAGACGAAGTATCTACCACTGCTGAAGGACTGAACCTTCCTTCCGCAGCAGTGGAGCTGTCACCAGACAAACTCACCCACCTAAAGACAAACCAGAGTTTTTACATTTGTTCAAGCTGGACCCAAACAATACTTTAGTTAGTCGAGAAGGCACAATTTCATTGAGGTTTAGTAAAATATTCCTATCACACCAGATCTTGTGAAAATTACCCTCTCTCCCTAGCAGCAGTCAATACAGTAAGTAACATAAATGTGAAAGAAGAATTCTGTCAAGACCAATAGTTCAGTGAAGTAGGAAAACGATTACTTATCAGTGGTTAAACAGGTATGAGATGAAATGCAATCTTTCTGAAGTGTTTTAACAGCTCCCATGTTGTTTGAGTGTTGGGGAATGATTTTATTAACACCAATCTGCATGTATCTGGCCTCACCTAATCTCAGGCTCGATTAGAAGCCCTGGTTGAGAGGACATCATCATGAATTACAATAGAACAGCCCAACCAATATCTTATTGCAGAAAACTAAAGAGTTCTTGGAAATGAGATGAGCCTTCGTGGGTCTTCTCCAGACTCGCTGCCACTCTCCCTTCTCTTAACCATGTGAAGGTATCATCTTGCTGCCTTTTGAAGTCTCTTTGCTCGCCATTTGCCATATTTGATGGACAACAGTATAGGATGAAGGTATGGTGTCACCGTTCTTCCTCAGACTGTTTTCTATTAATCAAGGCATGTAAACAATATAAGCCCAGGGTAGATGGTAGATTCAGGCATTGGTGTTAACCGCCTGCAGCTTTTCAGTCTTCTCACTGTATCCCAGTGAGAAGAATATGCTGGAACTGAACGTTTGGAACTAGCCTCCTTGTTTTAATGGGACAGCCAAGATAAAACAGAAGTAGGCAGAATGATAAAAATGGAACAAACAAAATCTGCCAAATCCATTTTAATGCTTCCCATTGAGAATAACATGAACATCAAAACCAGGGGTACCACACGGATAACATCTGTGTCAATGGCTTTCAGCAAGTTCTAGTTGGAAGCATCTTCTCCAGCGCACCATCTAAAGAATCCAATTCTCAAATGCTGTAGTGTGCAACGTTCATAACTGATCACACCATAGCTTCCAGGGCACCAATGCAAATTAAAAGAGTAAATGAGAAAAGACTCCTTAGACTTTCTGAACTTGTCCACCTTAATGACCATTAAGCTGACTCTAAGATTCATGACCTCACCCAATTTCACAAAATCATCTCTGCCTTAGTCTGCAAAAGTCTGCAAATTATAAAGATGCAATTTTTGTTTCCCCCATTTTTTCCACTTAATAACTTCACTTGTGAGATTGAAATGGTCATTACGCTTAGAACTACAAAGCCTTGCAAAGTTTTATATAATTCTTGTACTTTTCTAATCAGGTCATTTACACCAGTGAAGTCTTTTCCTTCCTGCACCTACCTTCCAGAGCAGGTCTGTTTTTCTCTTTCCTATTTTTAAACAAAAGGCAGATTTAATACTTTACCTAAACAGACTAATTAGTTGGTTAGATGCTTGTAGGCTGACTGCTGAAGGACTAAGTAGATTGCATTTCATTAATCAAAATCAGCTTAAAAACCCTATTACTCATAAAACATTTACATTTACAAATCAGCTGATATATCCATTAGAGCTTCGCTTCTGCTTATCTAGGATTCAACTTCTTACCGAGGTTGCTGTGTATCTAATGAGAACAATGTGTTCCAGTGACCTCCACAATGTAAAAATGCTGCCCCTGTTTAGACACAAATTGCTTTTCTCCATTTTACTTGGGGAACATGAAAGTGGTTAACGCGCTATTGGGCCATGCATAATTTAACGTTGTATTTATTATTCTCCTGTTCTGCTTATATGGACTTGGGGTGGAAAACTTCAGAATTTATGTACTGAACTGAAAGAAAACACAAGAACAAAAGCCATAATACGGGCATATTAAGTAAGAGAAAGTTATCTTTGAAGAGGGGTTATGGGCTAATATATATATGGAACTTTGCAACCATGAGAAATAAATTGTCAAAGGGCTTAAAGAGAAGTTTTTCATTAGTTGAAGTGTAACACCAAATAATTCCAAAAAGCAAAGGCAGAAAAGGCATGGCTTAAAAAAGCACAATAGTTAAATTGCCGCCAACAAAGTACCGACTGGATTTCTTTGCTTACGAACAGCAGTGCAATGCTCCCCGGAGCCATTTCCCAAATTGCTCGATCTCTCTAAATCTCTAAAATGATAATAATAACAATTCTTATCTCCTACTCTAAAACGCTGTGAAGTGTTTGTGCAAAGACTTCCATGGTGGCTCTGAGCTCAATTGAAGTCTCTGGACACTGCTGAAATTTAAATAAAATTATTACTAGCGACTTACCAGCGATCTCCATCTCGCAAAAATTTAACCATCAGCTGCCATTTGAATGGTCGGTTTGAACACGGCAATTGTAATTCACCCTATTCCAGAAGTGATTTCTATCTATAATTTATATGGCTATAAAATTTAAATGGCTCAGCCTTTCCTCATCTGAGTTTGCGATTCACCTGAACGAAAAGATATAGTACACCCGATATGGAAAGGGTGTTGTTTAACCCTACGTGATGGACTTCTTTCCTTCTTCCCTTCCTTCCAGGGCACATTTTTACAAGGATTTGATCCTACCCCCGAGGAGCCACACTGCTGCTTTCCCAAGGGTGAAGGAGGAAGCAGCATGAGCTTTATCCACTACAGGATAAACCAGCCCGGACTACCCAGTTGAACGTCCTGTCCTACTGCTACCTGATATATGCACGGTTTCTCCCTCAAAGCCAAGCAAACCCTGAATTCATTACAATATCATGAGCTTTAAATAAATTAACACCCGGCTTGTGTCAGGGCTCGCTGCATGCTGAGCAATTTGCATTCCGTACTTCCATGGATGTTTCCTCTCCGTTGCAACTCTCCTGTCAGCAGAAATCAAATCAGGACACGAAGGATTTCACCTCATTCTAATTCTTTACATCTTTTTCTTGAACTTCGCTGAAAACTGATACGAAAACCGTAAATTGAAGTTTTAATAAAAGTTGATATTAATCAAGGCTGAAATTAAATAAATCAAGTGTGACACAACACCCGTCAGACTGGACCGAGTTGGGCTGTCCTAATGGCCTGGGTTAATTATGGGTCGCCCGTTCCCCAGCCAGCCTGACTCACGCCCCGGGCATCTCCAGGAGCCCGTGACTCACCGACAGCGTGGAAATCATAACAATTCAGGGCGGCGCCGAACGCTGGAGCACCAACGCAGCTGCGGGCACTCGGCCCCGTTCTGTAGCACACTTCCGTGCAGCCTGAACGTGTGAAGTGTCTTACCCTCTTTCAGCCGGTTCTGCTTTCTCACAAAGCGGCCCCGACACGCTCCCGATGTAATTCAGAACTGAACATGTCTAACGTTACTTGCTGCAGAGTTCTTCTATTTATTACACTCAGGTTTTCCCCACTCCAAATGCTTTTTCCTTGCCTCGCTGCTGGCTGCATTAACTTGGTGGAGTCTCGCAGAGAGGAAGGAAAAACACATTTTTTTTTTTTCCTGGGGGTACCCCATGTGTACCCTCCCTCCATACACACATGCATAAGCATCCCGGTCCTATCTGCCCTCTGTGTTTCTTAAACACTGAACTTTGCAGTTCCTACAAACATCTTGAATTATGTTACTGAAAAAAAATTATTTCCGAATATAAAGAAAAAAATATGTCAAGGAAATAATTTTAAAAAATAAATTAATTGCTATTTTTTCTGTTAATTTAGGGCCTAGCTTTCATTTTAGCTACAAACAACTCTCAAGCTAAATAAAATAATTCTTTCTTAACTTTAAAAATAAACACAATTCTCCTAGCTTGCAACCAAATGACCAAAGTACAAAATCACGTGGCTAATTCTCAGGGTTCTCCTGACAACTCATCAGGGACGCCATGCCCAGCGCTTTACTGATGAAAGAACCACAACTTTCCAGAAAGGGGGAGCTGTCATCAATTTTTGCTAATTTTAGGGATAAAAACTCTGCAAAGCAAACCTTTCTTGCACATTAAAACAACAAAGGTATTTAGTGTGACGACTCATTTAACAGCCAGCCCTAAGTTTCCTGTTTCATCACCATCCCTCCATGCCCTGAGCTTCTCCTGCCCCTCTGGTATCCACCTCTCAGAGGTAAATTAGGAAAGGAAGCTGTATTTTTATGTCCCTCCTCCTAAATAGCCAATAGTCACTGAATAGAAGAACTGCCAGGTTTTGGTAACGTGCTGCTACTATCAACAAGGTTTTCCCATGGCACGACTGTTAAGCCTCGAGGTTTTAGGGAAGTATTTTCTGATTTATCTTGGTTTGAATTTAATTGAATTCAGTTATTTATAAACTACGTTAGCCTCCACCCTACCCACACTACTGTACCATGGGTCTGGTGATTAAAGATCCATCTATTCCATAGCAAGGTCATCTCCCCCATGAAAGCTATTTATGTATGGGATGCAAGCTCAGGACATATTGATCCGTAGGATGAAGAGAGATCATAGGGCAAAATGCCCTGACTATTTTTAGTTGGGTTAATTTTCCACACACCACCCCCCCATCAGACAGAAGGAAACGACTGCTTTAACGCTTTGCGCCGGCTCGCTCAGTTTTCAGAGGAAAAGCCATGTATGTCTGTACGTCCTGCAGTTTTGCCACCTGTTTTATCATCCTACAGGCTTTACATCAGAAACAGGGAGATGGGATCCGAACGCTGGGAATCAGGTGGGATTGATGGTCCAACGCTGGGCGTGCTCGGAGAGGCTCTGAACCCCCCCCGGGGTGACAAGGTGACTTCAGGACAGCGAATGCCAACGGTCGGCCCCGCGCTGCTCGTCTTGTCAACTGCCAGGATGGGGTTCTCGTGGCTACAAAGTCCAGCACCAGGGGAAAAGGGAGGCGAGTATTTCTAGCTCCTCACACTCCCAGCCCGGGATGTTCCGAGATGGCTTGGCTCACGGTGTTTGAGTGGGATCTAAAAACTATTTGTAAGAACTACCCAAGCATAGGGTGAAGTCGTCTAATAGGAAAATATATTTAGCACAAAGCTTCAGTTCTCCCATTTACCTTCTGTTTGCAAATAAAAAACACTTCAATTTATTTGCTGAAGCATTTCCATAAAATATTAAAACAACCACCGGCATCAATTTTTCTCCTATTGCATAAAAAAATTTGCAACTCTATACAACTCCAGTTAGAAAGCTTTTATTGCATTTATTTCCATAAGATAAAATCAGAATCTGCTCTCTTTTACAAATCTGATTGCTTTTGCCTTCTGGTCTGCTTTATCTCTTTAATGTTTATTCTTCCAGTCAGCACTTTGCAGCACTGATTGCTTCAGCTTTTTTCCCCATTAGACAAAACTTTTTCACAAGTCGCAAGCTCCGAGTCGGCCTCGGTGCTAGTTCTTATCTGCCTCGTGCAGGGCTGCGCCGCCTTCCACTCCCAAGTAATGTGTTTCTGCAATATCTTGTCATATTTGGCATTCATATTTCTAACAGCATCCCCCCTTTTCCTCTTTGATGTGCTTAAATATCGCTTAGTTTGGATGGGCAACGGAGAGGTTGGTGCCACAGCCGCTCCGCAGCGAGGATAGGAGAGGAGGGAGGGCTCCGTGGGTCCAGGACAGGAGACACTGGCTTTGGGACAGGGGGAAAAGGACCGTCAGACACAGTGGGACTGAACGCTTTGGGTGAGGAATACCATCTCGTGCCACCTTCTGTTTTTCTCTTGTCTGGTTACCTGCCTGTTTGGGGTTAAGTCTTCATTCCCTGAGCGCCTCTGCTCTCTCTTATGAAGCCGCCAGCTGACACGAGCCGAAAATTAACCTGGAAAAGCAATCCTTGGGAGCAGCTCCACCACGGAGCAGTCAGAAGGAATAGATATAGAGACATTTTCATGAGAGATTGTATTGTTAGCCCCGGGGCCAGCTTGTTTCCAGGCTTTCAGGCAGGTAACGCTGAAGAAGTTTGTTGCAGATATTGTTTTATGCTCTGCAGAAAACACAGCAAAGGTTTAGATTTCCTACAAGCACCTTGTCTTAGAGAAGCAGTAAATACTGTTTGAACCTGCACAAAGAAAGAATTAAAAGAGGAAGGGTTATCGACAACGCTGCACTTCAGTATTTTGGTCCAGGGATGGGTGATGGATAACTGAAGGTGGCACCACCCGCTTACTAGATGGTCTGTGCTCTGCAGTAATAAAACCCCCACCACTTTCCCACAAGTTACATCCATCTAGAAGCCTGGGAGCATGAAAAAATGCTGCAATGCATTCGGCCCAAATCTGAACGCTTTTTGTCCTGAAAGAGGTGAATCATAGAATCACAGAATGGTTTGGATTGGAAGTGATCTTAAAGATCATCGACCAACCCCCCCGCCGTGGGCAGGGACACCTCCCACCAGACCAGGTTGCTCAAAGCCCCGTCCAACCTGGCCTGGAACACCTTCAGGGATGAGGCATCCACAGCTTCTCTGGGCAACCTGAGCCAGTGTCTCACCACCTTTACAGTAAAGAATTTCTTCCGGATATCTAATCTAAATCTCCCCTCTTCCAGTTTAAAACCATTACCCCTTGTCCTGTCGCTCCACTCCCTGACAAAGAGACCCTTCTCATCTCTCCTGTAGCCCCTTTAGGTACTGGAAGGGGGTCTAAGGTCTCCCTGGAGCCTTCTCTTCTCCAGGCTGAGCAACCCCAACTCTCTCAGCCTGTCTACACAGGAGAGGTGCTCCAGTCCTCTGATCATCTTCTTGGCCCTCTGCTGGACAGGTCCATGTATTTCCTGTGTTGAGGACCCCAGAGCTGGACACAAGGAGAGCAGAGCAGAGGGGCAGAATCACCTCCCTTGACCTGCTGGCCACACTTCTTTTGATGCAGCCCAGGATGCAGCTGAAGCAAATTTCCTCTTCCTGCTTGTCCTGAACTTTAATTTTTTTAGGGATAAAAATTCTTTGCAACTCCAGACAACTCCAGTTAGGAAGCTTTTATTGCATTTATTTCCATAAGATAAAATCAGAATCTGCTCTCCAGGACTGAGACCGTAAGGGGCTAGAAATGCTCACCTCCATTTTCCTGCAGCGCTGGACTTTGTAGCCATGAAAACCCCATCCCAGCAGTTCACAAGAGCAGTGCCAGACCGAAAAGGTAGTTTGCACGCTGGCATTTGCTGTCCTGAAGTCACGTTGGCACCACGGGGATTTCAGATTAGGGAAAATCTTCTCATGATAAAAGGTTAATTGTCTTTTCTGTCATTAGCCCAAATGAAATTTAAAATAAAAGTTCTGGAGTTGTTAAGAACTAAACCATCTGTGCTCTTTATGCTTATGGCAGCCCATTGTTCTCTCTGCTGGGAGGGAGGATATGGGAGCTGCTGCCTGATCTCTGTAGAGCTTGCAGAAAAAAGGATGGAGATGGATGGAGTGGCTGGTGCCCGCTCAGCAGAAGCAACGGGGACTGATGGTACTTGATGCAAATCAGAGCGGTCCCCAAGTTGTGATAATCACAGTTCATCTAGGAAGGGGCTAAGACAAAAGTAAGAAATATGAAGCCTTCTGTCACGCTGCATGTCTCCTAAATGCCAAGGCAACAGGCACTAGAGAAGAGCTCATTTTGTTTTCAGAGGATAAAAATGCCCAACATTAAGCAGCTGAGCATCCACAAAGGGAAAGCCAAAGAGCAATTCAAACACTCCGCTAAGTTATGTATAACAGAGCCTTCTACGCTCATTACAGGACACCTTTTCCCATGCATCTGTTTTGCTTATTAGTATAATGAATCGTTAATTTAAAAAAACACAGAACAATCCAAGTACACGGCTTCCTTCGCGCTTGCGGTGTTAACATCACTGTAACCCGTGTACGTTCGCCATCAAAGCTCTGGCTGTTCTCTGTGAATAGATCTCAGAAATCATCCCTTGCATCGTGCAGCCAGTGATCTTGATGCAGAAGAAGCATCCCCCTTTGAAGGATGTTTTAATTTGTTTTCATTTTCTCCCACGTGTGTGAAGGAGCTGCAGCTTAGAGATGAGCTGGCGTCTACCAAGCCACGTTTGACTTTCTCTACTGTTGACTTTGAAGCTCCCGTTCATACAACAGCCGTACAAGGGGGGGGGGAGGAAATCACTTTTTCAAAATTATGCACAAACAAATCGAAACAAATAAACGAAGGTGGCAAATTGTACCTCACAGCCCACGACTCTTTGCCAGAATCAAACTCACATATATCCCGTTGGTCAGAAAAGCTTCGTTACCGTTATTCTCAATATTTATGCCTTCCAGCCCAGTTCTGAAGCGGAAGGGATGAAATGAATGTGTGAGTCTCAGCTGTGGGAGGGAGGTGAGTTAGATGGCAGAGGGGGAGAGGAGTCCAGGACTTGTGAAGAAACTTGGGGTGAGCCATGGAAATGCTCTGAGCTACACTTTGCTGGTCCTTCTTGGTGGGGAAGGTCCTCCTCTCGCTGTGAATCTGGATGAGGCCACTCACGGAGCAAAGGGCATCCAGGAGTAGGTGCACGTATGAGTACACGATTTATAAAAACACTTAGGCATTTGTTTCTGAACAACTTGGCCAAATTCCCCCAGCAAAATCTACAAAAATAGGAACCGCTGATCTTTCTGATAATTGCAAAATGAAAAAATAGCTATGTTTTCTGCTACAGCTTGTGCCAGAACTTGCAATCTGCTCATAGGAAGCATGAAGTCATAGGATGGAAAGTTCTGTTATTGTATCTGCATTGCCCTCTTTCTGTCATAACATTTCCGAGCTGCTGTGAATTTACTAAACTCTAAATTCTTGCTCCTCTATTACCAGCCGTAAAGAGCTTAGCTTCATTATGCAACTGTAATTTCGCTTAATTTTTTTTCAGACTTCAACATGATTTTCTTCATGCAGAATAAGAAAAGTTATTGAAAATGACAACATTTCAGTTGGGTTGAATGAGCTTATCTCCATTGCTTTGCTAGAGCTATAATTCTTGCTCTCTAATGTGGAAATCTACCTGTTTTCTATCTAAACACAAAAGGAAGGAATATTTACTCTTGGTTTCATGTACATATTTGAGATAAAACAACATGTACCATTCCAGGAATGCTCAGATCTTTTTAAAGTTGAGTGTGAGCTGATTTACTGCAAGCTTAATAAAACTAACTTTACGTATATTTTCTAGCAACTTTTAAGAAAACCTTAAAGTGGTTTTTGAGAAAAAAAAAACGGCAATATTAAAAAAAATAATTATTGTTATAGGCTTCTGTTATTTATGGGAAGGTTTAACTTTCAGATAAACCTGGGGGCTTATCCAACTTGTTTAAGGTCGATGGTCTGGGTATACAGGGCAGGGCAAAAAGTCTCGATCCGTCTTTTGGCGAGTTCTGCAGGAGCCACATCTCAGTGTGCTGTTGGTCTGCAGGATGCTTTTAAGGTCTTTTATGAATGCTCCGTGCCACAGGTAGAGACAGCTCCTCTGTCACAGCACAGGATATGGCCACCAAAATGACTGTGGCCTGTATTTTGATTGAAACCGTGCCTTGAACCTTGAGCTTAGAGCGATGTCGAGCTCGTTCATAAAGATGAGCGTGAGCTGATTAACACAGACACCTCTTCCCATGTCACCCGAGGGATTTTTATGGGTGAAAGCCTGCCACGAGCAATGCCACACAAGCGCCCTCCGAGCCTCTACATCTTCCCAGAGTCTTGGTGCAGTGTTATTAAACCCTCGCATCGCACAAGAGCAATTTGGCAGCAGAGGACATTCGTCAAAGGGGGGGGCAGCTTCAGCCAAACGAGTCGCCTGTCAAACTGGAAAACTTTCACGGAGCTGTGCAGGGGACACGACATCTCGCAGTGGGTCCGTGGTGGCCACCCCAGACCCCACTGCTGGCACCCCAAAAACACAACGACTCATTTTAATGACTAACTCACCTAGTTATGGGGAGCTGACACCCACGGGAGAATCACGGTGTTATCTGCTGTAATTATGAACGTCTCCTTTATTTTCCATTGCTAATGGAAGAAAACAGAGGTTCTGTTTCTCAAAACCTCATTGTCCCTGATACTTTTCCCCCTCTCTTTTAATTAGAAGCTATGATTGCTCGTTCATTATCGTTTCCACAGCACAGGGCTACAAGTAAATAGCAGCTTTTTGGATCACACACACTCTCAATGTCCTCATGCTTCCCAGTGAATTAAAGGAAATGCTGGAAACACATTTCACAAACACAATACTCCCCAAAGTCTTAATGGTTGCTGTTTTATTTTTAACTTGTCCATTAGCAGCTCTTAAAAACTCCTGAGGTTTCATATGCAAAAAACCTGCCAATGTACCTCTGCAGACAAAACATTAAACCATTTGGAGCTGGGAAAAAGTCAGGAAGGCAAAAGAGACGCGCTATAATGTGACACCCTCTTCTTTTTCATTTCTGCATATTCACTTGGTTCATATAGGTAGGGGAACATACATTTCAGGGTACAAAGAGCAAGACTAAAAGTAGACTGTGATGTACAAAGCAAGATAAACCACCTCAGCCTAATGAAGACTGTTGAAAATTTGGAAACTATCCCAAAAAAGTAGGCAAATAAAGCCAAACTGCCGCTCTTGCAGGCTCCATGTGCCAGGAATGCCTTTTTCCCTCCTCATCTCCCAACATTTTTTAATCTCTCAGACCAGATAACCAATGTTTCCCTGTCTTTAATATATCTTTTACTTTTTCTTCTGAAAAAGACAGACAATATATTTTGAGTAGCTGAAGTCTAGAGTTTTAACTCCATTCGTCTCCTCTGGTTTTTGAAATAATAATTTTGTGTATCATCTCTGACTACGCTGGGAAATTGAGACAAATTACTTTAATAGCCAACAGAAGGGCTGGGATACTGGACCTTCTTTTGCCGTACCGTGCATCTCTGCAGAGTGCATCTGAAAATGTGCTAAGAGCTTATTTAAGTGTACATAACATGCTAGGTAAGTTGTACTTACATTTTGTGCAATTATTTTATTATTACTATAAAACAAAAGCATTTGATTATTTAATTTTTTTTAGAGTTGAAAATGTATCATTTTTATGATCTTGTGTTTGTATAAATTTAAGATTAATTTTAATGGAATGAAAATGTTCTTAATATGAACCCTCTTCTCCCTCCCAAAAAATTTAAAACACTGACTCTATTCGGTTTTCCCACTGGAACTATTTTATGTCATTGTATGAAAATAAGCAGGAATGTTCAGTTTTAAGTCCCAAATAGCAAGCCAGTTCTGTAACAGCTGGACCCGTTTTTCCTTCGTCTGTCCGTCTGCTAAAAAGCATCAGTCTGTCTCCTTCTCCTTCACCGGCAGCTCGGGATTTCAAATACTAAAAGCTTCCCAAGAATTTAACACTTTTTCACCCTACCGGGGGAATTCACACTCTCCAGTCCTGCAGGTGTAAGTGTTAATGACTGCCAGGTACGGAACCAGAGAGACACTTGGTGTGCTGTCATTATGCCCGTGCACGGGTCTGAAAAATACCCGCTGCAAGGCGAGGACTAGGAGAAAACGAAGCCTTTGACCCTGTGCAAAACCAGTCACTTCTCCAGCTTCATGAAGCCCATTGCTGGTGTCCAGGACCACCAAAGGACACCTGCAGAGTATCTCCTATGCCTCCCCTGCTCCTCCTCTCCGGCCCTTGATTGAAGGCTGCTCTTCCCACAGCCCTCCCAAACCACGCTGGGTGGGCAGAGGTGCTTAGATGTCCTCTGCAATTATTTTGACTGCATTATAAAAAATTGCTACACTGCAGGAATGCAACTTTGTCCTCTCAAGTCCATTATGCTTTGACTGGGGAACGGTTGCCAGCAGTCAGCATTTGTGAGCAATTAATATAAAGCACTGTGAGATTCGAGATACCATTACTCTTTCTTCATTAGCCTTCTATACTTGCCTTTGACAAGTCTGTGGTTGGCAAAATCTGACTTTTAAGAGCTTCTACGGTACGCAATTTTACCTTCTAGTATGTTGAAATTTCCAAAGTGCATATTGAAAAAACAATACGTCAATAACCAGGCACATCCTAGCTGTCCTGAAAGGATTGCTCAGTGAGCACGGAGAGGCTCGCAGCCGGCACGGCAAAACCTGATGCAGGCAATTAGCACAGTCCTGGAATATTGTGCTGGTAGGAAATACAGAGATGGGTGGTTCCAAAGAGAGTAGATGAAACCTTTAAATCTCAAATAAAGATGCTCCTCCTAGTATTTCCCATATATATTGCCTATATATATATATATTCCTATACACAACGTAGAGATTCACTATATATATTCCTATATACAACGTAGAGATTCACAAGTGAACACGTACATGAGTTGATTGTTAGTGACGTGGAAAAATGTTTATGGGAAGAAAGAGCCACACAGCAGGAAAGGACCAAAACACTTGTCCATTATTCATCCCCATCCCAAGTTGTGGCCCCAGCAGACAAAAGCGGCAAATGATGCCAACGTATCATGCCATGTTCACCCGAAGCTTGTAATTCTGGGAGGATTATACTTGTTATGTTCTTGTTAACCTTCTAGAACCAGTATGTCATGATTAATTATTAATGAAAACGGGTTGAAATATGTCCTTTGGGGAGCACAAATACTCTGAAAACTCTATTCCAATCAGCACACTCACGCTTTGAAGTACACAATTATTTAAGATAAGAACTTATGGTACAATTTATAGGTCACCTTGCAAATGGATATAATAGATTTTATTAGTTTATTTTTATTAAGTAATGAAGGCATTGGCTCCAACAGATAATGTAGATGGCACTGTAGCAACAGGCAGTCATTATTTCGGTGTCAATATTCATCAAGTGTGATGTCTCACAGAAAGGTGCTGCAGATCCACAGGGAAAACAAATGAATAACAGCTAGTTTAGGAATCTGCATTAATTCCCCCATCTTCTAGTTAAAGGAAACTCTTTCTAAAAAGGAAAGCATAGTACTCAAAGACTTGCAAATCAGAAGAATTCAGTCTTGTTTATTTTTTGAACCACCGTATTCTTTAAGCAAAAGGCATTATCCTTTAAGAAAAAGGCACTAAGGCTGCAAAGGCTGACCCTGAGCAGAAAGGAGCATCGGGCAGCAAGAGTGAGGGGTGAGCGAGACGCTGCTCATTTGATTGACAACAGGAGCGACAGCGACGCGTGACCTTGAAATAACGTCCAGAAAGCTCAAATTGCTGAAAGAGCAAAGCACAGCCTCTGAATGTTAGAGCGTGTCTCTGGGCTGCTTCATAACATGGTTGTTGACAGAGAAGAGCATTTTTACATACAAAATTACTCCCTCCTGTTCCTCCTCGAAGACTCGATGAGAATCTGTGCCAGCGCTCAGAACTTACCCACATCCATCCTGCTGCCACCTGCCCCCGGAGCCGTTTCTGTCCCCTCTTTTTCTCTGCCATAAGCTTTTCCCTGAAAACATGGCTTTATTTATTTTTTTTTTAAATTAACCCAGAGACCATCCAGCGGGTGTTTATCATTATCGAGTGACAGCTTCTCATAATTCTTCATTTTCCTTTTTTGAAAGATGCTTAAGTGCTTTACAAATTCCGCAAAGAGGGATCACATCCCCGGAATACAGCCCCCGTAGTGAGCTACTTGGCAGCCTCTTCGCTGGCACGGCAACACCGCGCAACGCTGACAACAACAACAACAGCAACAACAACAGCAACAACAACAACTGTCTCCGCACATTCCTGATGGCTTTATGCAGGCAGAACAACAGCACCGAGTTATTTTTGGCTTCCTCCTGAAAATATGTTTGTATTATTATGTTCTCCTTTGAGGCACGGATAGATTATGATCAAAGCCAGTGTCGGGCGATTTCTCCCTTTATACAGCTTTCCATTTCATCACTTATAATAGAGATGTCCATTTGTCCACAGTTGAACAGGGTTTTGTTGAATCACACTAAGGCTGATCAAACTTAGTCCGAAGAGAAGTATTACAGATAATAGATCACTGCCTCCTTCCCCATCCCTGAAGAACTTGATGTTTGAGATAAGAGATTCTCCTCATCTCATCTTAATAATACTTAGCACTTTACAAGCTCTGCTTCAAAGCGTTATACAGACATGAATTGTCACAAAGCCCCAGTGAGATAGCAAGGCATTATCTTCATGTAAAAAAAAAAAATAAAATAACCGAAACCCAGAGAGCTTTAGTGACATCTCATGATGGACAGAAACTCCGGGTCAGAGCTGGAATTATATCGCAGAGATTCTTTGCTGCCAGATTAATCTCTAAATATGGTTTTACCCTGTCTACCTCCTCCGGATATTAACTATTTATAGAAGTATTGTCTCCTTCTCTGTCTACTCAGATTCTTCATTTTCAATGTTACTACCACGATAATTACACAAAATTGAACTATTAGCACCAATTTCTATACAAATCCATAAACTGTGAAGCATAGCCTCAGTGTCACATTGTCTAGGAGAGAAAAAGGGCATGATTTAATTGAATATGACTTTTCTTCTTTATCTAATTCAGTTCGTAACAACCTCATGGCACTGGTAATATTTCTCCTCTTTAACGGGTGGATAAAGCGCCGATTCCCGTGATCCCATCCCTGTCGCAGCGGTAACTTGGGATGTGGCTGAGATTATCCAGCCAAAGCCCAAAGGCAGTCCCCGGGGACCAGCAGCAGAACGCAGGAGCTCCAGGCGCTCACTCCCACAGCTGGCCCCGTTGGCAGCATCTGGCATCTGGTGCCCTGCCTTGGCCACCAAATTTATTGGCAGTAGGGAAGAGAGCAACAGGACGGTACAACTCCCCAGCCATCTGGCTGTGGCGCTGATTTTCTTAACCTTGTGTATGCTAAATAGTATAATAAATTTCAAAATAAGACTTTGAGATGCCTCAAGGGATCCTTTATTATGACAGGATGAGTCTGTTATGAACAAACATTACCAGCGATATCTCATACATCTCCGAGCCTACCTGCACCCTGTTATTTTAGCTTTAGGTTTTCTAGGTAAGTGCCTCTTTTTTGTCAACTTTTTTTGTTGTGTAACCCTGCTCTGTGCACTCAGAGCTACAGCTGTAAAATAAATACATCAGTCCGGGAGCTGTAACCACATCATACGCAGAGAGCAGCCTTCTCAGGGAGTTGGGAAACCTGAAAGTAATTTTTGCTTTCCCCACTGATCCGACCCTATTAGTTCAGCAGATGAGAAAGTCAGCGAAATGAATTCCCCTGCACGGTGAGACTCTTCTTTCGGGCCAAGCTAAGTGGGGAGGCTGTGCTGGGAATTCCTCCCACTCATCAGTGCCAGAGCCACTCATCAGTCCCAGCGGTGGGGCTCCTGGCCACACGTTCTCAAGCTGCCTGGTGGGGACTTCCAGCTGAACCACCAGCCCAGGCATTGCGATCCTGGTAGGCAAGAGGCAGAGAGAGAGAGGGAATACACCAATATGAAGAGAGTGGGTTCTGGGTTTGGTTTTAATTCTACCCCTAACTTTGGCCTTGAATAAACCACTTCATCTTCTACCATCTCCATCCCTCACCTTGGATGCTGGTGAGCTGTGTGGGTTAGAAACTGTCTCCTAATGTTTGCCCACAATGGATTTTGAGGGAGCTTCTTGGCTCTACTTTAATGATGATACACAACAGCCTCTTCAGAGCACTGAACTGGAAAGAGAAGACAGAAGCAGTGACCCCAGTCCCTCCCAGTGACTGACCCCAGTCCCTCCCAGTGACTAACCCAGTTCTCTTTCTGTACTCTACAACACACACCCTTCTGGGGAACCACCCAGGCCAGCCAGTTCATTTTCCAAGAAGATTCTTCCCCTAGAGCAACTGAAGGCAAAAAAAAGAGCCTTCCCTTCGCTTTACTACTGATTCATTATCTATTTTAATCTGAAGAGAAATGACCCAAAATCAGGGGGCAAACTTCTCTAAAAATACCGTTTTTTGTGAAGAGCATGGGTACAGTCTTGGCTCACGAAGTCCTTCACAGAATTGCCAGTCTCAACTTTCCTAATGAAAACATTTTGTTCTTTCCACCACGCTGCACAGCCCCTAAATTAATTCTCCGCTGTAATTATATTTGTAAATTGTCTGAGTTAGGTTTGCAAACCGTACCTGCTGAGAAGGGAGGAAAAAAACACATCTGCATGCTCAGGATTGTTCCATATGGGTTTTTCCTTGTTTCTTTCTTTTTTTTTTTCTTTTTTGGTTTTCATTATCAAATTCAAAGCTACTTTGCATTGCTACAGTACTTCACAATTAATTGCAATTAATTAACCTTCGAGAAAACCTGTAAGTTGCTGTTATAAGCTCCTTTTTTCCTGGTCTGCTTTTCTCATAAGACTGTTTTGGGGAGATGTTAGGCTAAGGAAGGATTAAAAAATCCCTGATACCAAGACTGAATACTAATTCATTTGAGGTTTCATCTGAATTTCCCAGCTTAAGCTGCTGTCCCTCCTCTTTCTGAAAGCATCTTATCCACAGAAAGCCCAATCATGAGGAAAAATAAAGGAAATAATTTCTTTTTGTTGATTTCTTTATCTTTCTGTAACTAACACACATTATGGGTACACAATATTTCCATAACTGCTATTTTCTAGAGAATGAGCCTTATCAACCAATACGGACTTGATGGAAACCTGGCCAGGAGCAGAGCTTTGAGGAAAACTGTGCCATTTACACATTACAGAGCCCATGGGGAGAAATTCTGCTCAAGGCAGAGCCCAGCAAGAGCCCCTCTGAAAATGGGACACGACGACCTTTCATCGCATCATGCTCTTCAGCAGAAATGCCAGTAGATCATCAAAAACAACACTTCTCTACATATTGACTGTTCTGCCCACAGGAGGCCTGATGAGCTCCCCCAGAATTAACCTGTGTGCCCAAACCCAGGCACTCGCTGAGTGAAAACACACGGGGTTTAAGGCAGAGTCCTTTGCCGGGAAGAAGAGAAGCGTGATTAATCCCTTTAATGGGTGTTCTTCTACAAACCCTAATCACGATTGGCATTAGCTGGCATCATTACTTACTTCTGCTGTCTACAATATTCCTCTGAGGGAAAGAAGTCTCTGTTCTTTTCTCTACGGGCTCAAACTCGTCCTTCATGTGGGGTCCCCACCAGTGACTACACATGGCAAAAGGTGCATGGGATTTTCTTCGGTACTGGGGGAATATGCACAGCATATCCAGACTCCAGTATTCCCAAGCATCCTCCACATTGGTCTGTCAACAGACTAAGCTTAGGAAAAGTATTGCATCGGAACAGAAGACACAGGACAAGGACCAGTTTTCCACACTAAGATTGCAAATGGGGACACTTCTCGTTTGTCTTTCTGAAACAGATCCTGGCTTGCTGCAGAACAACGAGAGCTTAAGGGCTCCCAGACATGTTTTTATGTAAATCAGACTTCATGCATTATTTGAAGACACATTTTGGAACGTAATTTATTAGTGGGTCATTTTTTCCTTAAAGTTGAGATTCTATTTCATGGAAGACTGGCTTTTGTCAAAGCCTTTCTATGTATCTCAAGTTCCACTACAATTTTACCCCTCTAATATGAACAGAAGGAGATGAAGGCTCATTAACAAGCATAAAGAAATTACATGAGACAATGCTATCAGTTTTAAATACACCAGTTATTTCACCTAACCTTTTAAATTATGGTAGCCTGCAAAGTATTCTTCAAAACCCAGGGGAAAACAGTTGCTAGGCACTCACAGATGCGCAAAGGGAAAAGAATCCTTTACCCATGGTTGCTGGCACAAGGAAGATCCATCATCACAGCTGTGCCTGTCCATGATATCTCCATGGGGCTTCCCAAAGGTGTGGAAGAGTTAGGACAAGCACCCCAAAATGGTACCCAGGGAGATTCCTGAGCTGTGCAGAAACCACCCCACATCTCAGCCACACTCCCTGGCTTGGACACAAGGAAATGTGGCCAGTAGGTCAATGGAGGTGATTCTACCCCTCTACTCCGCTCTCGTGAGGCCCCACCTGGGGTACTGCATCCAGCTCTAGAGCCCTCATTAGAAGAATGACATGGATCTGTTGGAGCAGGACCAGAGGAGGCCACAAAGATGATCAGAGGGCTGGAGCACCTCTCCTATGTAGACAGGCTGAGAGAGTCAGGGTTGCTCAGCCTGGAGAAGAGAAGGCTCTGGGGAGACCTCAGGACCTGAAGGGGGCCTACAGAAAAGCTGGGAAGGGACTCTTTATCGGGGAGTGTAGCGACAAGACAAGGGGTAACAGTTTTAAACTGAAAGAGGGGAGATTTAGGTTAGATATTAGGAAGAAATTCTTTGCTGTGAGGGTGGTGAGACACTGGAACAGGTTGCCCAGAAAAGCTGTGGATGCCCCATCCCTGGAGGTGTTCAAGACCAGGCTGGATGGGGCTTTGAGCAACCTGGTCTGGTGGGAGGTGTCCCTGCCCAGGGTAGGGGGTTGCAAGCAGATTATCTTTAAGGTCCCTTCCAACCCAAACCATTTTTTGATTCTATAATTCTATGAAATAAACTGCAGGAATAATCCAAATGGGAGAGAGAGGTGGGTAGAAGCCCCCAGTGCTGCAGCACCAGAGATACATGGAGGGCACCCGAGGCCACACAAATAGTGCTTCTCTCTCTAAGTGAAGGGCACTGGCGTAAAGCAAGACAGTCAAAAGGTAACTTTAATTTTTATAACAGCTGGCCTGACATTGTCAATGCATTTGTATTGCAGCAGCAATTAAAAGCTGTGGTTTGGGATTAGGACTGGAGTACACTAAGTGCTGTACAAACAGCGATCCCAGACAGACAATCCCCACAACAACGATTTCACAACCAAAGCATAAGGTGAGGCAGAGACAACAGATGGGTACAACAAAAGGTTAAAGCTGCACACCATGACAGCGAAACGATGATGATCGGTGCCACAGTCAGCATCTACAGCACGGAAATGCATGGCTGCTGTTGAGGATGCTGTAAATACCACACCAGGGGCAAGGTGAGGACAGGACCTGAGTGTGAAGGTCTCATTGTAGCAGGAGCTCTACAGAGCAGCCAAGAAAAAAGTGGAGAATTGCTTTAAGAAAAATTGAGTAAGCCTTGCAGGCAATGATATATAACTAAAGACAGAGGTGCTTGCAAAAGAGAGACAACGACAGCATAAGGGTAGTAGGAGAACCCCTTAAAGATAAATAGTTGGTATTTGGTGACCCCATTTTCCTGTGCTATCGGGATGTCTTCTTCCAGACACAGCAGCCCCTGCTATCTGATGTCGTTTATCCATTTTCAGTGGAAAAAACATACTTCTTTCAATATTCAGGACAAAGTTGCCACTAATAATTGAAAAGAAAACCTAACTGCTCCGGTATATTGGTTGTCATTCTCCAAGACTCGCATAACACCTGAATAAAAATCCATCTAACAGTAGCGCATTTTAGTCCAAAGGAGACTATAATTCTGTGTAATCACTGTAACTGTGCTTAAAACTCAGGCTGTCAATACGGTCTTTCAAAAAAGTATTTCCAAAGGCTGCTTTCAGACCGGAGGCTTTGGCACTTAACGCGTATATGCTTTTCTGTAGATCTTTTTCCAATTGTAGTTCCACAATGCAGCCTTCAGACGTATAAATCAGGCGATGATCTACACGCATCTGTGGGCAGCTGACTCCAGCTTGCCTTTTGCAAGGGACTATATTTTACTGTTTTTAAATAAATGACACAATCTATACGTGTAGTAGCCATTCTCTTATCCTGCACACATAAAAATGTCACATTTAGTGCAGAGAACAGAAGCACCCAACGAGTGAGTCAAGTCGGGTAGCCTCTGGGGCTAGTGTGGAAGGTGATTTCCATCTCTTACATATCTCACCTTCATGTATGTGTTCTTACAGGGACCTTCTAATTGCCTTTACTCAACCAACACCTGCACTTTCTCTAACACCCTTCTAACCTGCATTTCTAGACATCTAATGTCTTCAAATGTCAAGTTTTCTGCATGTTATGGAGAAGCAGGTACCCCCGCACAGGTAACTTCTCACAAACCCTGAAGAAGAAGTCCATCCCAGTTTGATGGGAGATGGGAAAACCATATTGACATCCACGGACATCCACAGCCTCTCCAGCAGCACATCATTAAGAGCATGAGGAACATCCCAAGAGCAGAACTGTTCTGTCGATACCTAGGCGATGGCAGAGTACTATTTCCAATCTTAAAATTCCACCTGCTCTTTTCAGGTGTGATTCCACCAAGGTGTGCATTCCCAAAGCTAGTCTGATTACCCTTTATGAAATTCACACTTCTTAAGTGTCTGGTTTGGGTAATTTTGGGGTGTGTACTGCATGATTAACTTTATCAAAACAAAATCCACTGTTTTAGAAAGCACCCTCACTTGCATCTTCTGTTCAGTAAGTGAATTGGGAATAAAGGGGGAATTTCATAATGAAGAGTGGATTCAATTTCTTCATAGTCTCTACTACAAAAGAATTACAGTCAAGTGGCTGCTTTCTGCTCATTTAGGACAAGAGCTGAAGCCTACTGTAATTAGAGAGCATCCTTCCACTGGTGCTGGGCATAGCAGGGAGGATGGGGGAAGATAGAGAAGTGGCCACTGGCTTAACAGTGGTGTCCAAGCCCAGGCAGAGACGGGAATGCTGATTTGAATGCTGTCCAACATTGGACAGTTCAGGCGCACAATCTTCTGTGGCCTCTCACTGGTGTACTGGTCCAACATGAAATGCTGAGGGCTTGGATTTTATTTCTGACAAAGCAACATTTGACTTTTGAAAACACAGATATAATTTCATGAGTCTTTTCTATCTGTAAGAGCGTGCTTCTCTTAGCGTCCACCTCTAACAAAGAGAAAGAATCATCGCACTCATGTGGGAGGATAATGCCATGTTTTTGGACCACCTCTTTACTCGGCCACCAACTGTCACCAGCCCATGGGTGACCTTGTGGCTGTCCAGAGCCAGGTTTGCTCCCACCCCGTGCTCCAACGTGCCCCCCAGCCTGGCGCACAGGGGCAAGTAGTCAATCACACGTCCCCACCACCGAAGCCAACCTGCCACAGAGGAGGTACCAACTCACTTTTCTTATCCTGGAGGTCACTCATACAAACCCTGGTCTTGGCCAGAACAGAGCCTCCAGAAGATGCACGGCCAGAGGTTAAAGAACAGGGCTGCAAGTCTGAAGACACCTATATACAGACCTGCCATGTGTCTTGGGGGAGTGTCATGAATTTTGTAGCTCTACAGCATGCGTCTGCAGAAACTGATAAAATGCCACACTTGCTCCAAAACCCACTTGCCACAATACTCTCAACTTCAGCACAAAGACCCGGTGAAAAGACCATGAGTTATCATCTCGGCTCTTCTACTGACTGTAATATTTCTCTGCTCTTTATAATTCTTAATAACCAAGGTCCTCAGTCCCTGCCAGGGGATGGATAACTGTAATTTACCAAATGTACAGCTACGGTGACGGAGAGGTTGGGGCAGGTCATGGCAGGCAGACCTGGGAACGGAGTCCACCCTGCTGCGAGACAGGCTCCCCTCTTATCCGTTGGGTCTTTCAGGAGCAGACAGAAAATTATAAGATCACTGAACGGCTGTCTGGCTGGCTGGCAGGTCACCTAATGATCACAAAATGAGATCAGAGAAGGAGATTTATGAGTCTGGTTTTTCACATTTCTGATATCATGCACCGTACTTGACATCTGAGATTTTAATAAACATTCACAAATATTTATACAATCTGGAACAACATAAACGGTGAGTTTCCTTGCACTGGGTGAAAATCCCAGAAGACACAAGGACTACAGTCAATGTTGGCTAATCACCCAATTAGTGAAAAACTGTATTTAAATTAATTTGATGAAGCAGGCAAGGTGTCAAAAGGAGCCTAAACTGCAAAATGAGCAAGACGTAGGTGAAAATGGGAGTTTATGGATCTTACCACATGCTAAAGAATTTGTCCTGTGTCATAATTGATGAAATTAGAGAGGAGAGTACATGAGTTTTTATTCTGCTTATACTAAGTGGAAGGCTGCTTAGGATGGCTTTAGAGCAGTTATGATTCAACCTAAAAAATGCATCTCTACAGTGAAGATGCCTCTCTCTTGAACACATTACAATAAAACTAGTTGGAGTGCCACGGTTTAGGTTGAGCTGGCCACTACATGAACGACAGATGCTCTCTTTAAAAGAAATGAGGGCTCTCAGAAGCTTTTGAATGTCTGAATGCAGAGGCTTGAGTCCAACCCAAGCAATTAGGCACTACCAGCCTTTGCCATCAAATGGATAATTCCTGACTTGGATAAGAAAAAAGTTTTTTGAAATTAACTTGTGAGTACATTCTTTTCTTTGCAGAATTTAGCAACCAGTAACTCACAAAGGTAAGTTTTCAGCAGAGACAAGACCTCCACATGAAGCATTAGCAGGATGCACTGCAGAATACTGTGAACCACTCTATATATCTTAGTTTGAAAAAGTACAGTTAAGTCCTGGTAAGATGATGAAGGAGGAGGAAATTAAAAAGAGCTTGGTCTGTTTAGCCTAGCAAAATGAAGTCTGAGAGGGGATACAATTATTCTTTATAGGTACATTTGGAAGTAAACAGCAGGGAGGGAGAAGAATTATTTAACTTTAAAGGCTGATACTCATACAAGACCGAGTGGCTATAAATTGTTCATGAATAAATTTAGACGGGAATTTAGGAGATTTCTGACAATTTGCAGACCTCCTAAAGAAGCCGGTATAGGTAAAATGATTTGAAAGGAAGCTTGATACATTCTTGGAGAAAATAAGATAGAGCAGATACGATCTTGGAGACAAAAATTAAAGTTTTCGAGACAGGATTCAGGAGTTTGATTTGCTGTGATTGTTCAGATTTGGCTAAAGCAGCTGTGACAGCCTTGTGTGACCTTTTCCACAGAAGTCCCTGATAGCTCGATGTTGTTGACCACACAAGACAGCTGGACTGAGCATCAAATGCTCAAGATCAAGAAATAGTTTTCAAAGTGAAATGCTGTTTCTCGGATGAAAGTGGCAAGATAGTTTTGGGAGGGATGTTTGCTGGGATTTAGTATCTGTGCCTTCTATCTTTGTAAGGACACGATTTTCTCTACTGTTTAAGAAATTCTCCTGCTTTTAGTAATAAATAAAGGTAAACTAAACTGTTGTGCAGTGGTCATTTTTAGATCAAATGCAGAGATTTATTTTTTTTATGACTACATGCACATTTTCCACAAACGTGCTATTTAATATATGGAGCGGAATAATATTGGTGAATGTTGCCACCAACTGCATGACCTAAAAGCTCATTTACTTTGATCCTGTGCTTTGTTCCTTTCTCATTTTTAGATAGAAATTATACATAAAAATAGTTTTCCTTCTACAAAAACGTATGCATGTTATGATGTTCAGTACAAGTAGTTCCAAGCAACCCTATTCTTTAAATGTACTGACAAGCCCTTTAACTACCTCCTATAAAGGTTTCTGCATGCTAGAGAGACACTAAGGTTTTCCCAAAGACTGTCCACAACATTACATTTTTTTATTATCAATTACAAAAATTAAATTATAAAAAAGATACATTTGCAAAAATGCAGGTTTTTTAAACCTCAGTAACAAGTTTTGATCTCATGCTTTACGTATTTGTTTAAAGTTATGCTTCTTCCTAATATTCCCATATCCCTTCTAAATTCAGCACATTTCACCAAAACACCTTTAAATATTCTTGCGTACCTCTGCACTAAAGCTGTTTTCTTTTCCAACGCATTTCAAAATGGGCCATTGCCACAGCGAGGATTTTAGTGCAATCCATCAATCTCACTGCATTATGAACATCGGTAATGACAGAAAAACCTTCCTGGAATTTTTCTTGCTGATTTGGAGAGGGGAATTGATGAATATCATGATATGTTTGAGCACAGCGTTCAGGAATTGATTAAGGCAACTAGACAGAGAAGGCTGACTCAGATATGTGACACCCCCTGCTAACCTCTGGAAGGGCTTGAGGACTGATCCTCAGCTGGTGGAAATCTCAGTAGCGCTACTGAAGTTGGTGGGTTGTTCTAATTTATACGACACCAGATCCCTCCCTGATTAACCCTGAATGCAGAGAAAAAAAAAAAAAAAAACTCAAAAAAAAATGTAGAAAGAAGGGGAGCAATGTTGACTTTGTGCCGTTCTCCTCTCCGCCAGCAAGAACGTGGGTCACATTGGTCTGAAGGAGGCTCCTACTCGAGCGTGTGTGCTGGATATAGCACCCATCCATCTTCCCAGGCTTATACAGGCATCCTCGAGAAATCTTCTTGCATTTCTTCCCTTTTTTATGCCTTCAGCTTATTTAAAAAACGCGGAGGCACATAATGATGGAGATAACTCTCCTGTAACCTCCGCAGCACGTTCTGTAGCTATCAGTGTCAGCCTGTTCAAGGTCTGCGGTGCAGTGATTGAATAATGTGTCTGGTAACATGATCTAAATATGAAATTATCTATCTATCTACCTAAAAAGATAAGTGTTAACATGTTGATAGCAGAATCCGACTTTTGCACCTATTAATATATGATAACATTTTATGCTGCAACGTGAAAATTTAGGCAACCCTGCATGTTTTATTTACAGATGTCTGGAAAATGCACAGACTTCTACAATTATTTTTAGCACTGTAAACCAGATACTATAGCCTATGAATTTAGAATAGAGTAGAAGAAAAGGGAAAGGAAAGTTACGGTTCTAACTTTCACTTCAAATGAGGTAGAGATGGATGTCAGTCTCTCATCTGGGATACAGAGGAAAATATATTCAACGCCATTTACTACCCACTGTAGAAGGAGAAGCAAATTAAATGAAGCAGTAACAACATTAAAACTGCAACTTCCAAGAACTTATCTTTACAGAAAGTGTATCCCTTTCAAGCGACAGCCCTCCAACACTCCAGGTCCTTATATCACATTGTTATCAGTAACCTCTGATCCTCCTGGATTCAACAGCGCAATAAAGAAAGCCAATTAAGTAACAACGGATCCATAGACTTTTTTTCTGCCATTGTGTTAAAGATGTGACATCATAGCATTATTGCCTAAATATGTAAGATGAAGAGCCCACTCTCCTTGGCTCTGGACACTTTATGGAGAGTAGAGAGGTTCCTCCAAAGGCCAGTCTCCATGACTTCTCCAGAGAGGACAGCAAAGGTGGAAAATACAAGCATTTTTCTGCCTGCCTGAGTAGGAGCAGACACACTGGGCTTTATTTTTCTACCCAATTCTATTTCACTTCTTTGGTATCATTAATATCAAATACCTATTAAACCAAAAGGTAGGAGTTGAGACATCTACTTTAAAATAGCCGCTTAAATAGTTTTGCTCATTCTGTGTAATTATTAATTACTCTTATGGAGTTGTATTTGAAACTGCTGTGGATTATCAAGCTTGCAGGAAGCCCTAGGCATGCAGCAGGATGCATGGCCTTTCCATAGTCCCTAAGTGGTGACTGTCCCTGATGATGGGAGGCAGATAGACCCATACAGCTCTGGCCAGGTCATTGCCAGGGCACAGCCACTCAAGGAAAGGACATTCACAGGGAGGGTGGAAGGAGTATTGGAAGACACCCAGCTCTTCAGCTGCAGGAAAACTTAAAGTACAAGTGTGATAAACCTGGATTTTCTAAATTGTCACCCTTTATTTTGAGCTAAAACCCTGGAAGGAAACGAACCCACAGTTTCCACAGCTGGGCAATGAACCTCCAGCATCCGAACACAAAGCCCTCCATGTTCTGACTTTATCCTTGAAGCACATCCCTACCCATCACCTAGAGATCATGTCTATGTCACCAGTAGTAAACACTAGCTGTGAAAAAACCTACTCAGAGAAAGACACTTCATTTCATTTTGAGAGATGAATAGGTAGAAAACAGCAGCTAAATACTTAAAGCAGGATCAGGATTCATCAACAGGATACAGCTCGCGTTAGCAAGAGCTACACAGCTAACTGCTGCAAACCCCTGATGACATTTACCACATGGTGTTCAGAGAAACACTGGAAAAAACTAATTGAATTGAACAAGGAAATGACTGGTTAAATGCACAGTAACCATACAGAAAAAACATCCACCTTTGTGTAATGGGATCTGTTTTGCAGACTGAAGAGCAGAGGCCTGAGATGACGCTTCCTCCACAAAACTGAGATGTCATGGTCTTATTTACTCAGTGAAGAAGAAAACATCTCTCAGCACTTCTTTATTGTGACATGTACAGAAAGTCCTGAATGCCCTCAGAAAGGAAAGACTCCATTTTGGAGAAGGCACAGGAGCAAAACGCGGGGACCTGCTGCAGCAATACCTGTCCTATGTCCCATCCCTCCCCAGCTCCCACCCACCAGCTCCAGGCAAAACCCAGTTGTGCTGGTGCTGGGTTTGCTGTAAACTGGCCTGGCTACCTTGAAGTTAAAGAGGGAGAGGAGCAACAACAGACTGTGCAACATCTGATGCTGGAGTTTGTTCTATCGACATAACCCAAGGCCAAACCAGGGGAACACTGAAACACCGTTTGCCAGTTCCTGCTGGATTACTTTGAGGGGGTGAAATCCAAAGGGGTTTCTGTCCCATGTTATTATCCAAGCGTAGCTACTCAGTAGCAGGCAATCCGTGCTCAGAAGCCGGATCTGTTCACAGGATACTACCTCTAGGGAGATGCTCTCTTGAAAAAGCTCTGGCTACCTGAAGCAGAGCAATTAATCAGTTATTGCAATACGACAAACTCCCTTCCATCACTAAAATGTTGCTATGACACACCGCTGGAAACTACATGCTTTTCAGCAGACTATTAATATCGTATCACAGACAAAAAAGCATTAATCTAGAAATGGTTTAAAATGGGTAGGACTATAGGATCTGAACTAATGATTCATAAAATCATTTGCAGCTATTAGTCTACAAGGATAAGTGCTGCTAGTGCTTTTATTTCAGTGCTTGGTGTGGTACCATCAATTTAAAATCTATCTCGTACGCTGTGATGGATTTATGTGTGCTGTGGAACCCGCAGCAGCTTTGTCAGGATTTTAAAATCTAGATTGGTATATACAATTACAGGTGTCACAATATGAAATAACAATCGAAGACACTTAGAGGAAAACTCGGAGAATTCCTGTGCATGCCATGCGGGAAAGCAGTTGCTTAATATTCCTGTATCATACTGTGATTATTTCACTTGATGGAAGTGATATATTTTTACATAACTTGATCTAAGGTTACTTCTCTCATGAAAATCATTTGCAGTCTTGAAATCCCCGAGGACAAGGAAAAGTAAGAGGGATACTTTTAATGGGCAGATGTCATTTCTAGGAACATTTCACCAGCTGTCAATACAAAATCTTTCGGCTGGACTCTATCTTGAAAAATCAGCTGAAAAGACCTTAGTTGGCAGATATTTTCCTTCTTAACCTTTTCTCTTGACTAGCAAAAAGGCAAAAATATGCAGTGCTAGGCATATCTAGAAGCGTTCGTATTATGTAGGTGAAAACAGTTCACCGAGTCGAAAAGAGTGAGTTGGTTTAAGGACGAGCCTCTCCGAGGATGCGCTGTGGTCCCTCTGGACCTCTGGAGGTCTCCAAGACCTCACAGCACACAGGAGCTCATTTGCTCCCTCTCCCCAGCACAACCTGACAGCAGAAATTCATTTCTATCTCTGTAATAAATTAGATAAAATGGTTGAGGTGTTGGGAGACTCCTGAGCCCGAGGGATTGCTAACTCGATGAAGACTTTATTTTTAAGTCACTAATTGACATCCAATCATGGGAAGAGTAATGAAGAAATCATACTTGTCTGGAGACCCTGTGGGGCTGACAGACACTGTTCAATCCATTTTCTGTAGGACAGAAATGGGCAAAACGTGACACGATATATACAATATACATTGTTATATGGGGCAAGGGCAACCTTTCCAGGAGAGGGATTGAAGGGGCAGAGAGAGACCTGCATCATTTCAGCCTTTGCAAGGTGACAGCCATCCAACAGCTGAGGGGAACCACTTGTCCTACAGTAAGAGCACTCGACGCCCTTCTCACGAGTGCGAGGGGCCCTCACTGGGCTTTGGGGTTTGGTTTTTTTTTTGGACCATTCCCATTCCCTGGCACTTCCATGTGCTGAGTAAATCATCTCCAGTTTGATGGAGACCGTACATCTGGCAGAACAAAACCGGTAAATGCGGTTTCTGAGGACTTTAATTTAGCAATGTTTAAACTTAATTAAATTATTTGTATTGTACAATTAATTATGCTAAACTGCCTAAGCCTTGAATGAATGTACTTTGCCTTTTAATCTAAATAAAACACACGCATAGCAAACCAGCAACAACGGAGAAGTCCGCAGCAGATGCCAAGACGAGGGGAGTTTGAGACTCACATGACCTTTCAGAAGCAATGCTGAAAAAACAAACAAACCAGCAAAACAACCCCAAACCGCTAAGAAATGAGAAAGAGCATAAGACATTTTGTGAGAATACAGAGCATCTCATTATTCAGTCACCAGAAGAAGTAAATGGACTCTACCAGATACTTGGAGCTGCCCGGGAAGTTCTTTCCACTGTCAGTTAAAGAAGTAGTAAGGAAACCCAAAGCTTCTTTTGAGGTTCATCATCTTTTTCCCTTATGAATTGCCCGGTGAAGGAAACCCAACAGGACAGAGCTATTGGGCTGCCTGTTTTAACGAGCTGGTGTGCTGGGAATGAGCCACCAGTGATTCCAAGTTGTCCTGGATTATAACAAAGGACTTGATATTTACCTTGGGGGACATGAAAGCTTTGGGAAGTCTCCTCTTTTTTTTTGAGTGGGAGGAACGAATCAGCATGCCCAGGTCTGTATCTGATTTTAAATTACAGAAGAGCTATATACACATACAACCTCATTAGCCTTTTACAAGAGTAACTGTCATTTTTATTCTCATATTATGACTGTAATGCTGTGGCTGGTTAATGCTTCTGATATTTAATCACAGAGTACAAACCATAATTGTTCTATTTCTAATATGTCTCTGACCTCTATCCTCCAGATGATAAACTATGTAACTGCTTTTCAAAATCCATAAACGTCTGTAGATTTTGACATGCATTTACTTACAATAAATATCTGAAAATATTGAACTTGCATTAAGGATTTCTACTAAGACAAAAATTTTGCAAGATTTTGAGCTATACATGCAGACATTACTTCAAAATTTTTAAGACTATTGGTAAAGAAATAGAAATACTGTTTACTTATTGAACTGTCCACTCAGGGCAGTTTGGGGATGATATTAAAATGCCCTCTGGTTACTCTAAAACAGACACCAGCAGCTTTAATCTCAAATTTCAAGATCCAGTAAAATCTTTCATTTTCTTAGGCACACTTGGATCTTGCAACCAGTATTGATTCAGTGTTTGTGTAAAAAAACCTCTCAAACATCTCATTCCCTTGATAGGCCCTTTGGGGCGTAATATTGTTCCTTCTGCTATTATGGACCATTGCCTTCAAATACTGTAACATCTGTGGTACATGATTACCAGCTTCTCGGGCCAAATTAGTCCCTGGTGTAACTTCACCAAAACTGATCAAATTACGCCAGGGAAAGTCTGACTCTTTGCCTTTCCACATTTCTTCTCAAAAGTTATAGTGCAAATGGTGCAATCCTTCACCTAAGCTTTTTTGTTTAAATAAATAAGCCAAGAAAATTCAAGTGGCCTGGAAATAATTATTCAAGTAAAATCCAAAATTATTATTATTACCCTTCTGTATGTGATTCCCAGTTTTCCGTATGGGAGCAGCCATTATTAATTTTCCCTATCTCAGAACGCAAAGCACAAAAAATTCAAGAAGTTTAAAACTAATTGAAACTTAATATTTCTTTAACTCTTTTGGAAAGAAGCCTAATACCCCAGCTGTGCTTTCAAGTGTGGATTCTTTGGGAGACAAAATGAAGCACAGAAATCCAGATGGGGAAGAAAAGGAGACGCTTCACGCATCCTTAGGGAGTCTTAGACGTCTCTTTAAAGAATTCTTTGGGAAAAAAAGGCTACACTGGAAACCATACAATAATTTAGATTGGAAGGACCTCTGGAGGTCCAACCCCCTGCCCATACAAGGGCTGACTTCAACGTTAGATCAGGTTGTAGAACTTTGTTCCCCCCATTCAATCCCATCTTGGGGTTAACATTAAAGATAGGCAGCGTATAGGAAGAATCCTTAATGGGATTGTAATTGTCATTAATTGCAATGGGTGGCTCATCAAGAGCGGTATTTTCCACAGCTGGAAAAGTGGCAGAAAATGTGAGTTACTGCAAAGCTGAAACACAAAATCAGTGCCATGAGAATGGACCGTAGTGGAGAGCAGGATCGAAGAAATACTGCCTGGGGCCGAGCACAGCCTTGAATGGGACACAACTGGAGAAAATATGAGAGGCTGAGGAAAGGAGCATTTATCCACAGGAGGAAGGAAAAATGAGAGAAATAAAACACAGCAGAGTGGAAAAATTTGTCAGAAATGGCGAAGAAGGATCACCGAGGAAGAAGAAAAACCTGGGTGTAACGGGGTGAAACAGATTCCCTGCTACACAACACGCACTGACTGCAAGTCTCTCGTCAGTCCTGCTTTCTACAGGTTTACAGCATCAAAGATTAAAAGAAAAAGAGGGAAACCCAGCACATAGTTAATAAGGTTATTCTAAATATATATATTTCTATGGCAAAATATGCTAGACTAAAGTGGTATCACAGGCAATCAAAAATCTACCCAACATAAAGAGACCCAACTGGATCTTTTTAAGAAGTCATCCATGCAGGCACAGACAACTAAACAGATATCAAAAGGAATATAAAACCCTTTGCATAGGAAGAGTCTGAAGGTGAGTAAACAGCCAGGAAGGAACCGGATTCAGATGGGCCAGGACTTGGCACAGAAGCTCCGAGCTGCCACCGGAGCACTGCGACTCACGTGGCACGGAGATTTCTGTCTGGAGATAAAGTGTCTCGGCTGCCACAGGCACTGGGAAACTGTCCCTCCTCCTGCTACCAAATGGTTTTGAATGGAGTTACACATTAGTTACTCTGATGAAAAAATCAGACTGATAATCGATAAGACTCTTCCTTAGCGGCCATACGAGAAAGGCATATAAAATTCACTCATACTGCAGTTTTTTATACTACAAATTATCATAATGATTTTTTCTCCAAATAAATACATACTAAACATTGCAAACCATGCAATATTTGAGAAATACATTTTCCCAGCAAATGTTGCCCACCTTATTTCCAGTAGACACAAGCTGTAATCCCTATTATTGCTGTAAGACTCAGGGGTCTCTCTTCTGACCATTGTGATATTTTAAGTGTTACTAACATAAATGATGGTTGCTCACAATCAATGACAAGAAAGCAGCTCCCTTTTGTTTCATAAAAGTGCTCCTGTTCTGCCTTAATTATTTAATGTTGTCAGATATTTTCACAGAGAACTAATAATTATTGCACCCTTGTAATGATGGATAAAAGTAAGCTATGATTGACCAGGAATNAATAATTATTGCACCCTTGTAATGATGGATAAAAGTAAGCTATGATTGACCAGGAATTACAGAGTTATTGATTAAATCAGGATAGTGAAATCCCTTGATGTCTTTTTTTCACGGTATGCAGCAAATAATTTATCAGTCACACAATCTTGTCTTTTTAATATCTGTAGCGTAATTTAACTTTCATTGTTAGCAGGAATCTTCAAGAGCCATTTATGACCTTGGCTTGCTATATCTAGAAATAAAACCACTTACTCATTTGTTAGAATTTAATACATTTTCTAAAAATAGAATATATGCTATATAATATGCAGATAATATACGCTGGAAAAGATTAAGTAACTTATGGAGAAGAAAGGGGAATAAAAGAGAAGAGGCATTAATTTTTTTTTTTTTTAAAAAAAACAAGGTGGGAAAAATTACTTCTTAAAGATATGGGCCATAGAATAGAGAGTCACAACTTCCTCATTACTTTTTTTAACTGATGCTTCCATTAATACGGCACATGAAAAGGAGTAGGGACACAAAGGAAATGAGAAACAATTGGTTTCCTGAAAATTCAAAAGTCTTCCAAACAGCAACAGCACTTCCACTTGCTTTAGCAGATGCTCTTGATTTTTTTTTTGACTACTCTGAAATTATCATGCCTTTTAACATTGTTTTTTTAAACCTAATTTCTTTGGCAGCAAGTAAGAGTTAACAGAACAATTTTTACAAAAACATTATGCATTTGCTTAAAATACCGAACTTTTTCATGACAAGCAGTTTGTCATACTTTTGGCAAGGTTATACACGATTGCCTTTTTACTTTTGGCTGTTAGAGAGGCTAATGGCATACTAAAAATCTTCTTTCATGTACAAATTAATTGTGTCCTTTTGCAATTCATATTAGCCTGCCTTACTTTCCGTTCCGAGGCTTTTAAAAGGTTTATACGGAACCAATGGATGTTCTCATTTATTGTGCACACCACTGCAATTACCCACTTTCCACAAGTTGAAAGCAGAAAGACTATAAATGCTGGATACGGCCCATTGTCAACATGCGGTAATTTGGCATAAAAAAAAATTTAAAAAAAAAGTTTTCTTCAAAATAAAAATTAAACTGTCGGAAAGCTTTGGAGGTTGTTGGCAAATTATTTTTATATTTAGCAACTACAAAGAAGTGTGTGCTCCTTAATGACGGAACTGTGTACACCGTGCAAAACTCTGGGTTTCACTCCGGTTTCCGAGAAAAATGTATTATTTGCTCTTCCCTTGCCATGAACTGAAGTTCAGCCTTCTCCTTTCTGCACCCCGTATTTTTGAAAAAAAGGGAAAATATTTTCCTTTAAGCATGAATAAGCCCATGTCAAGCCAGAACCTTGTTAAGCACGGCTGCAGGGCACTGGTTGAACACACTTTGTTGGCTTCAACGATGAGGTTGGCCACTGAGATGGTGCTGAGCTGGGAGATCTGATGGACACGGTGAGCTCGTATGGCCACACTGGGGCTTGGTATGTGAAGATATTTGTTACAAGGTTCAGATATGAGCTCCTATGAGCTCTTCAGGAAGAGCTTATGGTATTTCAATGATCAGGCAGCAAACACAAAAACATGGTGATTGTTGAACACATCATGTTGGCTTCAACGATCAGGTTGGCCACCGAGCCAGTGCTGCGTTGGGAGATCTGATGGACATATTGAGCTCGTATCACTGCACTGGGGCTTGGCATATAGAAACTTTTTTGTTATGAGCTTCAGATTTCTGGAAGAGCTTATGGTATCTCAGCAATCATTCACAAACACGGGGAGATGGCATGAAACAGGGCAACGAACAGGTTTAGCACCGCAAGCAATTCTGAAATCCTGAAATTTTGATAATAGCCCTCAACTTGGCCCATCTAAAACACCTGCAGGAACACGCAGTGATTAAACCTATCCTCAGACCTGGCATTTTTGCAGGCTCATCTCTAGCACTGCCAAGTACTAACTTGTTATCAAGCAGAGTGAAAACACCCTTTAATCTATGCTGGTCATTGAAATACTGCACCTTTGTAAACACGGTGAGAAAAGCTAACAAGAAAAAAAAATCTATACTTAAAAGGCATTTATTCTCCTTGGATTCAAAAAACAAATCCTCCAGGCATATACTGACTACAGTAAAAAGAAAATTCAGTCTTTTTTTCCTTTCCTTTTTCCCCCAAATAACTCCTTCTGTGTTCTAAAGAATATTATTAATTTTTCAGCATTTGGTTAAAACTTTTTCATGTGTTCCATACTACCAGGTAGATTAAGTTGCAGAGATGAAAAAAGCTGCCTTCCAGCCAGTCAGTACGGCTGCAGATGCAGCAGTGGGAAATTCGGGTAACTGGATTCATATTGGTAGAAGGAGGCATTGTCTATCAGCCCTGGTAATTATGTGTCAGGGTATGAAATCCTGAGTACTAGGGAAGTGTGATTTCGAATACTGCTAGATTATTATCAGCTAGCACTGGGTTGTCTCATCTCCTATTCTCTGGAAATTTTTTTTTAAAATATAATTATGTAATCAAAATGTATGTACATATACATATAACTTCCTTTTCTTGTTTCTACCTTCACAAAAAAATAAATAATATTTTTTGTACCAGAATGTCAACATTTTTAAGGAAGGAAAAAAAAATATATTTCTGTTTCTTTCCCTCTTAGCATTTCATGCTTTGTGTCACTTGATAATATACATGACTAGGTTTAATACTCAATCGTTTCCCAAATCCAATTTGACTACCTAACAGGGTTTAATTTACATGATGATACAATTTCTCACACCAGAAAACATAGTAACCCTTCTTCTTTGGAGGTTAATGGTGATCTAGCTTAAAGCCCAAAAGATAATTACAAGGAATGTGCTTCAGGTGACAAAGTACTTTTGACAATCCCAGACTGTTGATAGCTTTTTAATTATAGTTCTTCCCACCATAGGAAACAGTATGCTTTCTCCTAAATAGTTTGAAGGCATTTCTGGCTTTATTTATTTATTTTTCATTAAATTGCTACGCACTGTAATCAATACTTTAACTGACTGTTACCCCAGGCTCTGCGCACTTTCTTTCTTTTATTTGGAGGACAGATTAAACTTTGGGTTAATTTTTTTTTCCATATAAAATGAAATACAAAAGAGCATCACGAGAAGAATACAAACATTTATTGACTTGCTTCCCGTCTTCTGCACCCATTTGATATTTTGTGACATTTAGAAATTGAAACTTTGCAGGATTTTTAGGTGCGAGCTATGCTAACAGAGAAGGTCAGGCTCTTAAGCAACAAGGCAGTTTATGATTATTAAATATGACCAACTAAGAAGGAAAAAAAAAGGAAAATCCCGTGGCTGGTTTTACATATTACTGTGCTTTCTGAATATTTTTCTGCCCCTGCTTTCCTCTGTGGATAAAAAAAAAAAGGCTGTTTTGGTCAAGAGAAGAAAGTAATTGCTGTAAATGAATGTGGTACACGGCAGGAGCAATAACATCCAGGGGTACTCTTTTTCCATTTACTTTATATGCAAGAGTTGATTGTTTTTTATGCCACTGAAATTAGTTTCCCACTAGTATTTATGTGTCTTACAGCAAATTGTTTGTCACTTTCTCTGATTAAATGCGCTCTTAATAACATCCAACTTTAAAAGTCTTTTCAATTTGGAGCCTACAGTTCAATCATGGTGCCTACCCCTCCCAGCACCTCTTACTCGTCCTTAAATAAACACCTCTATTATTTAAAGAGAATGGCAGAAAACTAAAAAATGAGACCTCAATGTAAGTGCTTCTAAAGAAAAAAAGGCTTAGAATAGAATGAAAAAATGCAGAAAACCAGTAATGGCTGTAGAAATGAATTAAAAGAGCAACACTACCTGCTCCCCAAACTTTCAGTGCATCTTATTAGTCTCCCTGTATGATGTTATTAATATGCACAGGGCAAAGAAAGTCCACTGTCAGGGCACATAGTAAGTGAATGAAATCAAGCGTGAAGTAAATCTTTGAATGCTCAGATTTACCCCAATGATTTTCTTACTTTTGATTTACACTTTTCTTAGTGCCATCTCTTGTTGAACTCGGGTGAATTTCCAAGCCTTTGAGGAAATACATCATTTTAAGGCAATGGCAGGAATTCTTAAACCTGGGATAGTGCAGCTGAATGCGGTTTAGTCCTATTAATTGTCTATCCATGTAATTAATCCCTGGGGTATGACTGAATACCTGAGACTGGCGGGTGGGAGGGACCTACAGGCAAGTTTTCAGGGCTTTCCAATGAATCTGTGCAGCTCCTGTGTCCTTGCTCCCGTGCTGGGCCAGTTTATACCACGGAGACTTGTCAGCGGCAATTACCCTGGTCCAGCTCTGCTAGTAAAGCCTCTAAACATCACTTTAGGTTATCCTAGTTTTTCTGTTCATGTTTTCCTTTTTTTTTTTTTTTCCAAATATAGCTCATACTGGCACACTGAGTGAAATAAGTGCTACTGCAAAAAACTTAAAAAAATTAAAAACTCCCAACCTTCCCCCAAAAAGCACCACCTCACTGGACCCGCTGCCCTTCTGCTGGGGATTGCATAGGATCAGCCTAAAGAAGGCACAGAGAATGTGTGCTTCTGCAGACAAAGCAAACAGGGAAGAAAGACTTAAGCACAGTATGAAGATCATGAAGAGTAATATTTGTTGATAAGCAAATAGCTTAAGATGCTCTACCCTTACGGAAGCTAGACTGGAATGAACTCCCCCAACAAACTTCAAGGCGTATCTTTGCTAAGGATTTATCATATATTTACATTCTTGTCATAAATGACCTTTAATTTTATTGTGTGATGTTTGCCCTTATTAAAGTCTAGCGACAGTGGAAGGTAGCATTTTAAAAGCATGTCATAGTTAAAAATATTCAGCATTTCTATTTCTTAAAAAAATAAAAAATAAAAAAGCATCTTTGCATACAGATCATACTTCGAAAGATGTGTTATTGCCTGGAGTGTGCTTACAAGGAAGTGCATTATCACCAGTGCTACATTTTAATCTGAAAATAATTAAAAACAACCTGTTAACACATGGCAGCTACAGTGAATTACTGCAGTGAGAGCCCTGCCACTTACTCCCTGTGAAACCCTACTGCGTGTGGTGCTGGTAGAAATCAGAGTGGTCTTATTCTGTCTGATTTATTTGAAGTTTCAAGGACAGACTGAAATAGCAAATGGCATCTTAGATTTGCACTCTTTTTCCCAGTATAGACGTATATAGGTTAATAGATAGATAGATAGGTAGAGCAATTGGGACTGGAACACATTATGTAAGTTAAAAAAGTCCTGAGTATGGGGTTTTTTCAGGGCCTCAACATAAAGCGCTGTACAGATGGCTGATGCTGGAGTTCACGTTTCCCTCCTGACTCTGTAGATCTGAGTAGTACCTCTGCAGTAAGTAAGGCTTAAATTAGTTTCCACTAATTTGCAATAAATAGAGTAAATGAGATCAAGTGTATGCCAGGACACTGAATCACAGTTTTTTTTCCCTTTTTTCAGGTAGCCCTTGGATCCTCTAGCAAGTTTTTTTTATCGCTACTGAATCTCAGACTGAATGCATTATGTGAGTTTCAGGAGTCACATTGGATTTGGTTTTGGTTTTTCCTTCATCAATCTAATCAGAAAGTATAAAGTCAGAATATAAGTATTTTCCAAAATCCTTCCAGTTCTTCCTTTCCTCTGCCCTTCCTCTAGATATTGTTTCCTCTTCTTATTGTCAAAAGCTTTGATGTGGTCATCACAGGCATTACCTCTTGATTTACTTCCCCTCAACAGTTTATTTTCATCACAGCTCAACGTCTTCACATTTACTTCTTCTGTCACATTATCATCATTTTTTCAAATAACTTATTGACAGTATATTCAATGTATGATTTTGCTGCATCAAAAATCCGTCCTAAAACAGACTTCAAATGTAATGGCTTTTAATGTCACTTCTTCTGACACCAGGCAGTTGGGAATTCTGCATGGGATGTTTTTATTCTCTCTAGATGGCTGTACAGATAATAAGCGAAGGAGGTGTATAAATAGCATAGGTCAAAGAGTAGGCAATGAATTGTAAGAATAATACAAATTTCTAACTGCAATAGTGATTTTAATTTAAGGTATTTGTAGAGCTGCTTTGTCTTATTTACACAAAAAATAAAATTTGCGTTTTCTGAGCTGTGCTTATTAAAAGATTCTTAAGATTTAGCCATTTATTTAAGGTCCTGCTGCAAGCTATACATCCAGCTCCAGCATAGCGATGTACAGCAGCCTTCGCCCCGGAGACCACAAATCCTCCAACCATGAATGACTTAAAGCTTTGCTTTCTAAAGCTTCAGAAAAAGCTACTCAGTAAAGTCCTGACTAGCTATTCCTCCTTTGAATTGTGAAGGTTAGCACTAGGAGCTGTGTCTGTTATTACAAACCCTGTAAGACATAGCTGGGCTGTTATTAAAAATAAAGGAGCTTGTTTTGTGGGTGACCAAATAGTGAATGGCACCAAAAAGCAAGTGTTAGGTGCAGGAAAGGTGAAGAACCAGAACCCCTCTAACCCAACACCTCAGCAGTAAGAGGCAGCTGTGCAAACTTTAATAAAGGCTGATGCGTATTTTCATTCCTATTTCAAACGTTAAGGATCACATCTGTTGAGCCACGATCCTTATGTCTGCACAAATCCATGTTTCAATCAAATTGCACCCTTTTGCTTTGGTTTTTTTTTCCCCTCTGCCATATGCATAACGACGCGGTGACAGCTGAGAAGAGGACGGGCTGACATGTTCAACGCTGTGAAGGATGGCCTCCTGTCATCTCAGCTGTGACAGGACAGCCCCAAAGAGTCTAATGAATAAGGAAGGATGTATTTTGTCCTTCCGTAGTGAAAGGCTACAATAACGCCTTTTTTCCACTTAATGCAGCGAATCAATATTATGACAAGTAACACCGCACGGATCTGCTTCCTCGAGATACTCGGAATCTGTTTTTATGAAACTGGAGAGTTTAGGGAAACAAAACCAGCAAATTTCAGGCTGCTCCTTGTCACAAGAGAAACATATAGGATAAATGTGTCATAAGGCAGTCTTCGCCCACGTTACCCTAAGAGGCCAAGCAAAACATGCAATGCTCCCCCATTCAAATGGCAAATGTAAACACCTGCTTGTTTTCAAGGGTACCCATCCTGGAGCTATTAAAGCCAGGAAAAGGTCATTTGTCAAGGTACGATCCAGGAATACATCTTGTCCTTCTAATAAGAAGGATTTCTTTTCTCCCGTGACAGCAAAAGAGAAAGAGGAGCACTGAGCTAAAATTTCTCAAATTGACAGTAACTATGACTTTTATTGGTGCTCAAAGAATATGATCTATACACTTGTAAGTAGCTAGAAAAGATTTTGTAACTCATCTGGTACTGCAGAAGGTCATCCTTCTCCAGATGGAGCCGGTTCAGTACATCCTCACGTTATAACTGTGCATTTCTATACATATGTATGCATTTTGGTTTTATATCTTTTATATGTGTATACAGATCATTCATAACAGGATATACTGCCACTGTTAATGACTCATCACGTGTTGCTTCACATATAAATCACAGCTAATTTGTGATAGTACAGGTTGAAAGGATAGTAGGAATTAAAACCTTATATTGCCTGATAAAGCACATAATTGATTCCTACTTCAAATAAAGGGAGGTTCTGAAATGTAGTTAGATGTACAAACTCTTATAGTTTTGGGTTTTCACTTAAGTAGCAGTTCAGTCCCAGTTCTACAGTGAGTGTCAATGTAAGTCAGACGTGAGGAATGATTTTTCTTCTCCTTGCAATTTACACTGAATATTCAGTACAATGTTACAACTACAGAATAATGAAAGGTTTTTATTAACTTGCTTGGTTGGAGGGGGGAGGGGGGGCATGGTGTCATTTGGATTCAGCATAGTATAATTTTAGTCAAATCAGATATGAAGCCCATAACTAATGACCCAGATACTTAAAGTCTTTTTTGTTCCAATTCTTGCCAAGCCCGAAATTTTCAAAATGTGTATAAATGAACATTCAAAAAAAAAATTAAGTGGTTCCAAATAACTTATTTTAAATCAGGCCTGTCTTTGCTGTGTTAAATCATCTTGTAAATGCAAAATAAACCACTTAACAAGAATAATCTCAAATCGAAATCCAGAAACATTTTTTAAAAAATATCAAATGAGATGTTTCAGCATTGCCTCATAGAACAAAATTCCAGGATTTCTCTCTGAAATAGTGTCCCGACCTGCAACAACTTCACACAGCCTGAACTCAGCTAGCAGAGATGGTGGTGACCGGACGCAGTGCAAAGTCCCTGTTGGGTTGGGACACGGGTGTCCCCTTGGCATGTCTGCTTCTCCCCGTGCACTTCGATATTTCATGAACTCAAGCCCTGAATTCCTCCTTCCCAGAGCCGTAGCCCCAGGTCTCAGCATAGATGCTCTGTTTATTTTTCCTTGGGCGCTGCAAAAACATTTCAAGTC
>JAHREE010000229.1:3101761-3152971 GCA_033628505.1 Tringa tobata
GAGCCGAGTTTGCGAGACTTGGCTTCAACCAAGGCTTTGCAAGAAAAGGCCACCTTCGATGGCGGTGGCAGGAGATACCGAGTTCATCCCTCCAAGCTGAGCTACAGCGCCAGTCGTTTGCTAGAGCTGCTGGGGTCTGACCCTAAATACAGTAAGAAGCAAACTGGAAGAAACAGCATACGCCGAGAGCTCAGCGAGAAGTCAGGTTTTTCTTCAAGCCCTTTGGACAGACGGAGAGGAACTGCCTGTACTTTTTTTTATTTTACTTAGTTTTTATCTAGTTCATCGCTATTCCTAACTAATTCAGCCTTCGGAATTTTTATAAGCAATTTAAGCTCTGCAAGGTCACTATTTCCTAAAGGGATTTTAATTTTTAAAATCTTACAGATGGTTATTCAGTTCAGACCTGTGAGTTCATAAACAGTTTTTTAAATACATGCTTTACAGTTGTATTCTAATTGTAGCGAGATGAAAGAGGAACAGACTGACTTTTTTTTTTTTTTTGGTAGCTTCAAGCAGAATATTTTTCCTTTGAGCTATACATTTCAGGCTCTCTAAAAGCATCTGAAAGGTAAGAGAGCTAATATAAATAAGATTTTCTTCCTACCATTCAAGTAACAAGCTTTTCCACCTGCTGCCAGATGTGTCATATTAAAGTTTACAGGTATTTTGAAAATACAACATCTCTCTCTCTCTCTCTTTTCCTCGACACCAACAGGCACCTGGATTCATTTTTTAATTGCAGGTGCTTTCAGTTAAAGTGTCAGTGTGTAGGTGTGAGTGGTGATCGAGAGCGATAGCGCTGCGCCGCTCCTAGAGAAGTTCCCAACCACAAATCTTATTCCCACACTCCACACTTATTCCTTACACTCCACGTCTCTCCCATTTTTATTGTATTTGAGAGCAATGCTGACCAGGAGATAAATGATCAAAGAACAAATCCATTAAAACATGCTAACTGTAGCTACATTCATTCCATTTTTTAAATGTTTTTATTATTTTTGCTGAACTGGTAATATCTTAATTAACTGGGAACATTTACAAAATTCTCCTTGGGTTCCATTTGCCCTAAGAGGAATGCCATTACCCGGTTATTGCTCACTAGGAATGACATCCAACCAGCTGAGACACTACTCCCCTCTAAAGAGATCCAACCATGGTGATTTATGGCTTTAATGATAAATAATCCTTTACTACTTCTACTTTTCTTGGCCAACTGCACCCAAGTTCTTACATGTGACATCATTTAATTTCCATTAAATGGAAATGTGTTATCCTTTTGCCAGCAGGCCTTGCGGCTCTTCTCTCCCGTTTGGCATAGAAGCTGAGAACACAGAACTGGGTATTTTCATTGTGAAACATATTTATGAGCGTAACCTCTCTTTTCTGCAATGAAGACCACAAAGAATTTTCATACAGAGCACTTAAAAAAGGGCTTACCCCAAAATTACTTTCCTCTACCCCAACCTCTACACCACCTTCCCTCGGCCTTGTAATCAAAATGACCGATCCGTTCTGACGCTGAGCACTTATTCCAATCTTCCCCTTTCAATTAATTTTAAAATTTCTCATTTTTTCACCTTTTTGCAGCTATTTCCAACCCCAGGATCTCCACAACTTAAAGAAAAATTAGTGATGTAACCAATTTAATTTGTCTTCTGGGACACCTAGAGAAATTCTGAGCTCCGTAATGACGGCACCTTCTATTAATGGTAATTCCATAGTCTGTATTTCTAACTGCATTCTATACATTCGTTACTGTGCATGTTAAAAATACATACATAATAAGATGCTGTCAGCACTTTTTACAGTGAGTCACCAGCTTCACAGTCGCTGTTCTGAAGTAATATTTTTAAGCTCCAGTTTTTCCAGCTGTGTCCAAGCAGAGCTCTGCTCCTGTGCTGAAATCCCTTCCCTTTAATGGGTACTGTGCACATATTCCCATCAGGGGCAGACTGCAGAACAAAGTCACAGTTTGGCTGCCTTTTGTACCTGTCAGGCTCTCCTGGAGCTGCAGAGGTGAAAATTGAGTGAAGTAGAAAAAATTACATTATTGACACCCTAGGCGCAGATCTAACACCTGAAAGTATGTGTGGAGTATTGAAAAAATATAATTAATTAATTGGATTTCAGGTTGATGATGTCTCCTGAAATAGTCAGAGTATCTCCTCCTCTACCAAGAGCAGGAGGTTGTCCTGATTTCCTTTCTGACAAACTCCCTGCCTTGCAATTAAGAACAAGTTGAAGGCAAAGACTGTTTGTTGCCTCTCTGTCTTCCTCCTGCAGAGGATGAAATACATTACACAATAAAAGTCAATGAGCCTGCGTAACACAAGGCCAATCCCAGCGCTATCTCGGGGGGGTTATGATTGACTGAGGCAATCGGAGACGCTGATGGCATAAGCTTATACAGTCCACTAGGAATATTTACTCTCCATTTCATATCTGCCACAAATGCCTTAAAACCTGTTTGCTGAATGTCACTGTTTCAGTTCATCAACACCCAACACAATGATCAAACTTTATTCAGTGGGGATCTGGTATTTCCTCCGCCTTCCCTCAGCTGGGCAGCATGGGTTAATAAACTGTGAAATGACTCATGCCATCCTTTATATGAATAATAATCTATTTGTTTTTTAAAATTTTTAGTTTCAAAATTGAGCACAATTTTTTGAATAAATCAATGGTCACTTGGAGGCGTAGTATTTCCAACCAGCTTTAAATATTCCTTATTTTTCAGTTTCCTTCTAATTCACCAGACTTATTAGAAACTATCAAACGCAGACTGTTTCAACAGCTGTCTTCTTAAAAATAAATGTTCTCTCTCAACTTCTACAATAAAAAATTAAGGACTTGGACTCCAAATAAGCTAAATACAACCATCAAAATATCTCTCAGTCTTTACAAAGCTCCATGATGCCAATGATTAATATAAAAAAGAATTTAGAAGGTCACAGAATCACAGAATCATAGAATGATATGGGGTTGGAAGGGACCTCTGGAGATATCTAGTCCAACCCCCCTGTCAGAGCAGGTCCACCTAGAGCAGGTTGCACAGGAACGTGTCCAGGTGGGTTTTAAATGCCTCCAGAGAAGGAGACTCCACCACGTCTCCTGGCAGCCTGTTCCAGGGCTCCGCCACCCTCAAAGTCAAGAAGTTCCTCCTCATGTTTAGGTGGAACTTTGTATGTTCAAGTTTGTGCCTGTTACCTCTTGTCCTGTCCCTGGGCACCACTGAAAAAAGACTGGCCCCATCCTCTCAACACCCATCCTTTAAGTATTTATACGCATTGATCAGATCCCCCCTCAGTCTTCTCTTCTCCGGACTGAAAAGACCCAAGTCCCTCAGCCTTTCCTCCTAAGAGAGATGCTCCAGGCCCTTGATCATCTTTGTACCCTCTCCAGCAGTTCCCTGTCCTTCTTGAACTGGGGAGCCCAGAACTGAATCCAGTGCTCCAGATGGTGCCTCACCAGGGCAGAGTAGAGGGGGAGGATGACCTCCCTCGACCTGCTGGTCACACTCTTCCTGATGCACCCCAGGATGCCATTGGCCTTGGCCACAAGGGCACATTGTATACAGGTCAGGTATTGCTGTTTCATTTCCCGAGTTTCCTTTATTATTTGCAGTGATGGTTTAGGGAAATCCGGAATTAAAAATCAAGTATTCTTGAATGTCTACTGAAAATGGAGTGAGGTGGCCAAAGGGGTTGTTGTGCCAGACGAAGGCTGCCCTTGCGGGTGCTTTGGCTGTCTTTTATTCACCCAACCACGCTGCCACTCCTTCACATGCTGTATCCAAATAATATTATTAATAGCACGTCTCACTTGTGATCTTGCTCCCATTTGTTTTTAATTTGGGATTGGGTAGCTACAAGCACGTGTTGCTGTCAACAGCCCCTCTCTCCGATGTTTCTTGGTGCCTGCTGGTGCCAATTCAGTCTGTTAATGCCAGAAGAAAGGTGTGGGCATCACTGCCCATCGCCTGCTTTTTGCTTTGTGCTCTCCTGGACCCGAAGGGTTCCTATCAATAACCACATGCAAGCAGATAAATGGGAATATAATTGACTTTCCATGAAAAAAAAGACTGATTTACCTCAGACTAGCAAGCAGATACGGACCTCTTTGTAAATCTGGGGCAATTTAGGCATCGTCACCGGCACAAAAAATGCTGGAGGCTTCAAGAGAGAGTCCTGAGAGGATATATGCCTGCTTCAAAGCAGTGACAGAAAGGCCCAGCAAACAGCTTGGACGCACTGGCTCTTGGCTGCTCCTGCTCCAAGGAGACCCAGACCCTGAACCCCCAGCCCCCAGAACCAGTGGAATTGGCAGCAAATGAGAGAGACGTGCCCAGCGCCTCTCGCCTCATCCCCATGCATATACCGTGCTATTCCAGCACATTGCTCCCTGGCACATACACGCCTTTGTGTCCTAAAGGAGACAAAGTCTCTTAAACAAACAGGGAAAAAAACAAAAAACAGTTGCAACTGCTCATACAGCACAGGCTGGAACCAAGCCTTTTTGAGCCACAAATTATTTGAATAAAACAATGATACTTCCCTTTCCATTAACATCCTCTTCCTCACGGATACCTGAGGCTGGTATTTATTAATGTTAACCTTTAAAAGTAAGTTTAGAGGCCCTGAAGTCTCACTCCCCTGCTCTGAGGCACTGACTTGGCACGTCCCCGCGCCACGGGAACCCCCCGTGAATGGCAGGACTCGGTGGGTGCCAAGAGCACGTTGTGTCAGTGCCCCTCCTGCTGAGAATCCTTGAAGGGAAAAGGTAAGGAAACCACAGGGGCCGCGCTAATTGATTTTCCATATAAACAAATAAGTCATTAAATAAGCAAGTCAATGGTTTTACTTGCACGAAGTTAATAGCTAAACGCTCAAAAGGAATTACACTTAAGTCCTGGTTAACTCTTCAATCTATATGTGGGTTGCTTATGCTGCAAACTAACATATGCTAGTCAGGAATAACTACAGTAAATTAAAATATTTATTTCCTGTATTTACGTGAAACAAAAGCAAATGGAGCTATTTTGTCATAACAAAACTACATGTTTCAGAATAAACAAAGCCAACTGCTTATATTTTAGATTTATTGGAGAAGATATTTCAATAAAAGACATACTGCATTTATATACTTACCATATACACACTACATTTTCACATGTGCAAAATCTTACAAACTAAGTGAAATGTCGTCTGCCACAAAGGAGCTAAGTGCCAGCCTGAACCAGGGCTCTCTGATGCCCAAGAGATCTCTAGAGCATGGAGCTATGCTGGATTGACTCCCCCAGGCAAACCTCAAGCCCTGGGGAGTCTTCACCAACGGCTGGATCCATTCCCTGCAGTCACACCAAAAACCGCTTCTCCTCCCAAACCCTCCTTTCGGTCTTTTTCATCTCCACAACTTTCTAGACTCTCAATATCCACAATTCTGTTTTTCTGTGCTTTGTATTTTTTATTGCTCTCAGCATCCAAGATTCTCTTGGATAAACTACAAACTCAACAAGCTACTAAAACCATTGCTCAGCACAGTGCCTTCCTACCAAGTGCTTTCCTTCTCCCGGTCTCTGGCTTCCTTTCAGTTCCCTACCTTAGTTGGCAATGCCACCTATTTGAGTTTCAATGGCCCTTCCTACCCACCAACCTGCTCTTAACACTACGAGCATCAGCTTCTACGATCAGCTTTTCCACCTTATTTCACCAGCAGTATTTTCCTTAACTCCACATCATCCCAACATTTTGTCTCTGCCAAGATCTCGGTAATGAGTCTTTGGAACAAGCAACAGTTTTGCCTTTTCGCTGTAGATTATGGAAGCCAGTGTTCTACATAATTCTGGGAATATGTCTTGTAACTCTTACCAGCTCACGAACATATCTATTTATTTAATACACATGCAGTTTGAAGAAATAGCTACGATGTCCTGGTATCTGCTATAGTTTAAGACTCAGTCTTTGCCTGCACTGGGAAGCAGCGCGATGTCACGGGGCAAGTGCCACCGCTGACCTGAACTAAAACCTACACTGGAAAATTACTACCTTTTTCACTTATATTAAAGAACCAATAAAGGAACCAACAGAAGTCAAATATGCAAATATTAATAATTCAGGTAGGTAATGCTTTGCTGAGATCCCATATTTCACCGCCGTCCCAGTACCACAACTACTCTTCCTGCCTTGTTAAAATTTGTAAGACTTATTTCAAAACTACAAGACATGCAGAAAAAAAGATCATGAAGAGCAAAATGTTTCATAATTTCAATGTTAATTTCAATGTTAACAATGTTTCTAATAACTGTTTTCACTCTAAGTATCTTGAGATATTAACTTTTATACAAAACTCATTAATTTTATGAATTATTAATTACTGCAATAAGTTCCAAACATCTACCTTTGCTAATTTCTACTGTATTAGCAGTTTCTGCATTACTTCAATATATTTTTTCATTGGCTGGAACAGCAACAGCCTAGGATTATAAATTTTTTAAATACTGGGGTATTGGATTTTGAAGAATTAAAACCAAATGAAGTATCTTGGGAATACTGATGAGAGTGTTGCTTGGTCACTTCCTACAGATATTCTGCTTTCATAGCAGGCAGATGGAGGATGCTTTTCAATTCAGTAAAGTCAGTAAAGTGTAGGGTGAAATAAGACTAAAACATATCTGTCTTCAAAATTCAATGCAGGTAAGAGTGGAACATGAAAACTCAAAGTTCTTGTAGACTGGGCTGTTATCTTGGTCCTCAAACATAACTCAGAGTCTAACAGATGACTTAAAATAATGACAGTAGTCAAAAGCTGTAAGGTAATAGATACAGAAGGTATTAAAAAAGAAATTGCATCTAAGCCCTAGAGGATTTCCCTCTGCTGTGAGATTCTGCCAGGACTGGTTTGGCAGCAGAGCACCAACCATTCCTGAGGCAAAACAGCCTCGGACTCCAACAGCCCGTATTTAGAGCTGCTCACGGAGGTGACCCTCAAGGGCACCCTTCCGAGACAATCTCAGAAGACAGCTGGTTATTGCCAGATCTCTTAGAGGCTCTCTAGCCTGGAGCAATCTTCACTGGACTCAATGAATTCCTATAAGAACACTTATTTAAAGCAGAATGTGAATTTCGGGTACCAACAGAGGTTTACCCACCATTGGTCTCAACACTTTTCAGGGATGATGCTCTTAAGCAATCGTTCTTTAATCTGACAGGTATGGTCTTGTGTTTTTTAGTAAATGCTGTAATTTACAGGTCTTCGTATTCCTGGCACAGGAATGCTGCACAAACCTTGAACAGACCTTTTTCTTTCTCAGTCACTTAGTGCAAAATGGGGGGAAATACATGTTTTCTATTTGAAAACTTATATTACAGGACCAGCACTAACGCAAAAATGGTGATAACATGTAAACTTTAGTATGTCAACAATAAAATCCTAATTCTGTTCTCTTTTGAAATCCTGCAGTACCAAATTGACTTGAATGGCAGAGTAAGATCCATGAAGAGAAGCATAAAAATAGGGGTTAAAATTACAGTTTAATTTATTACAAATTCTATTGTATTTAACAGTCTATCAACTCTGGGAAAAAATCTAAAACTTTGGTTTTGAACATTTTTTTAATTAGTTTTAGAAAGATCATGTCACATAGAAATTCTAATGAATGATTTTTTTGGTTGATCTCCTCCTCTGACACCTATCCCAGATTTTCTGGTCATTAGGTCTTTCTCATGCATGTCGGACCTTTCATTTTTAATGCTCAGAATGATCAAGGAGCCTGATGTTTTGTCATTTATTTTAAAATTAAGATGACCATGAAAACTAGCTCAGTTAGTCATTTCAGTACAGTAGTCCCTTATCATTAAAGCAGCAACATTTTCCCAACCTCCATAATTAACCTTTTTGTACAACTGAAAGCAATAGCAATCTATCCTTTGAAAGCCCTTCTGGGGCTACTTAGCACACTTCTCTCCTAACTAAACAGGAATACGCCAGCAAAGATGAAAAAAAAATAGAACCAAACCACCCTGCTTAGAATAAAATTAGATACTTTGTTCTATATCAGTCATAAAAATATCACAAATCAGAATTAAATCCTCATTTAACTTTTTTTTTTCCCCAGGTCACAAATGCCCTGCTTTATTTTTTATCTCTACGCACCCATCAGTTACTGGTAAAATGTGCATTATCCAATCGCTTTCAGCATAAGATTATTTCCCCTTTTATGCAATTGTTTGCTTCTACTCACTATTCAAAAATCAATTTTTATTGATCCAGTCGGTGGCTGGCACATTGTTTTCATAAAAAAGGAAAACTACGTCATGCAAATTCAGGGCACTACAGAGACCCAAAGTTCCGTGACCGTATCCGCCCTTCTTTTTCAGAAAAGATATCTTGTATTTTTCTGCTTCAAACAGGGAGAGAAGCTGATAATAAGCGCAGGCTTACTTCATAAAACTGGATGGAATACTAAAGGAAAAACTGCAGTGAAAGAACTTCGGCTTCTATCACCAGGCATTAAAGCAACAGCGCTGACTTACCCCAAGAGCTTGCCTCTCACATATAAAGGCAGGACTATAACACCAGCAAAGTTTTATTTATCATTGTAGAGCTACTTGGTGTTTGGGATAGCAGAAGTTCTCAGAAGTGACAAAGCAGAGATTCAAGCCAGGCAGCCCACGTGCACATTGATAAGGCACTGCAGTACCACCACGTATGCTACAGAAGCCTCTTCTGAGAGACAGCAAAGGTCTTAAAATTATCAGAATAATTTTAAATTTTTCTCTTGGAAAACAAGCCACTGTGCACGTAATACAAGAAATTATACTTAGCCTGCTCATAAAAGGGCTGCTATTTAAAAACTTGTATTTGAAGTCCTATCTGTTTTTTATAGTTTGGCTGCAAGCCTTTATTTCTGTCATTATGGAGGATGGAAATACCTGATGTATAAATTTGCCACAATGGCAGAGATGAAACCCGTGTTTGTAGAAGAAAAAGAATCAAGGTCTTGGCAGAAGGGATTTTGTTTGTTGTTTGCTGTTTTCATTTTTCTGGCAGCTACCTGAAGCAGTTGAAGAGTTTTGAACGATGGAATAAATCTCAGTAGAGAGTGAGGAAAAGCAGGTGAAGTGAACAAAGCTGAAATTTAATCACATTTCTATTATAATCAAATATGTATTCACAGTTGTGTACAACATATTATAAAATCGTACAATGAGCTAAACTGTGATTTCAGCAGTGTAAATAGCAGAGAAAATGCATTGATCTCAGGAGAGTACTTCTGGCTTCTCGCTGGTATAACCAAGAAGAATTTTGAACAACATATGCTAATTATATACAATATAATCTGGCAATCTGTACAGCCATCGCTGAAACTCAACTTTGATCATCCTGCCAGAAGGCTCATTGGTCTGAAACTTTTACTGCAGAAAGAAATATAACCCTCTTATTTTTGTAAGGCAGCAAGTCAAACTTTGGAGTCATATTAAAATACAAAACATCAATACACAAGTAACAAAATATCTACCTTCTGATTTACCTTCCCAGCTCAGTTTGTGGATGAGGTAGGGATTTCATAACATAATGACTCACCAGAACCGCAAAGAAAAATATCCTGCAAATTTACGTTTCCATTCTCAATTTTACGTAATTTGTTGTTTGATTAGCAGAGGCATATAATCAAAAACAAAGGCCAGGTAATTAAATTAGGAGCTGACTTATTTCTAGATTGCATTCCTCATGGCTAGAAAGTCCACAACAAAACTCAGCCTACATTTAGAGAGAATGCTCATTAAAAAAAAATATATTAATAAAGCAGGTCAGTGTAGGCAGGCAACAGACCCAGCTCTTTTTTTTTTTTTTAACTTTTTCATTCAGAGGGAATCCTATACAAGTTGTTACGTGCATGTAGTCATCATTTATCAAGTGCTTTTCTTTAATAGGCACAAATAGCCCCAAAAGATTAATACTGTACCAGTCATCTTTATCTCCTCAGCCCCAAACTGGCTTTTACCATACTTAGTAAAATGGAGTAACTCGTCTCATTTTCATCTACTCGAACTGGAATCACTGTGGTTTCATTGCTACATGAAGTAGTCTGAAACCAATTACCCTTACCTCTAGGAAAGAGCAGGGAGGTTTTTCTCTCGTGAAGGGGACTCAAGTCCATGGAAAGCCTCTCCCTGCCTCATGGCTGCACCCCGGGCCAAAAGCCCAGTAAAAAAAAACATGGAAAACCATCCCACTGTTTTTTAAGCTCACTGGATTGGGTTTTCCAGCCTTAATTGAAACCTGAATATTGCCTCTAATTTCAACATTCCCAAATTCTATCCAAGTGGAAAACCATCTTGCAAACATTTTAATTCAACACCTGTTGACTTTGATGAGCATTAGTATTCCCCCTACAGGTAGCTATTCCAAAAGCACCTCTTTCCCTGTATGCATTTTAACATCTACCCAATGAACTCTTCCTCAAAATCATCTGGTTTGAACCTGAGGTTACAAGTAAACTATAGCACACACGACCATTTGTTGCTCCTGACACCTTCCCTTTTTTCCTCACTTGAAAAATTGATCATCTTAATACCAAAGAAAGTTTGTATTAACATAAATCTATTCCACTTAAGCACTGGCTTGGACAACGAATTATTAAATCTTGACAAAAAGAATATTTATGAGATACAGAAGAGCCTTTTGACACAGAGAAATCAATATTTTTTTTTCTCAGAATTCTCGGAATCATCAAAAAGATAATATTTATATAGGAAAAAACCCTAAGGCAATGACAAGCATGGTATCGTATTTTTCTTAAGTCCATGCAATAAAATAAACAAGAGAAGAAATTAAATCTAATGAAAGAGCCTATAATATGTCACATGAACAAATTTTTTATATACTAGGAAGAAAGCAAAGAGTTCACACAGTTCCAGAAGAAACACTGACACAGGCATAGGGAGTTGCATCCACACCCACAATTTAAAAAAACAAACAAACACATTGTAATGGAGCATGCAAAGCTGCTATTTCAGGATTTATGTCTCCGTGCTTTCACACCGGACACCCAGCATAAATCCACACTGTGAGCATGTATACAAAATAACCTAAAACCCCCTCTCGTTACCAGCAAAACCTCCTTTAAAATGCATTGCCCCAAGAGCAGCCCACTAGCTCTGATCCTGTCTGGCACCAAACACGGGGAAGGCAAAGCGCTGGTTCCTCACCCATCCACCAGTGTAACTGCTGGGTCGGGCAGGGGAGGGGGAAGCCAGGCACCTTTCGAGGTGATTTGAGATTTTCTACTGATGTCCTACACAAAACAATTGCGCCCCAGCATTGGAGGATGTGGCCTTCCTTCATCTTCTGTAAGACCCTTGGGATTTCTGGAAAACCCAGCCATGCTTATCTTCCTCTCTTCCAGTTATCACAAGCTCTGAAACGGAACAGTATTACTTTTTTCGTACTTATTTTTAAAGGTTAATTAATGTTTGTACGCCACCTTGTAACATGTTTTGATGACTACATTCTATTATTATTGATTTCCTCATACATCACTGCACAAGACAGCATGATTGGCATTTTTGGTTTCCAAGTGATGCGCTACTGGAATCAAAGGGTATTGATGGTCATGGTTGAGATGCTGTAGGAGTCCATGTTGAGAACTGCACCTATTACCTTCCTCAAGCAAAGCTGACCCTTGCCAGCACTATTGATCTTCCATTAAATTCACCTGCTAAAAATCAGAGGAGAAAATATATCTAGTTTCCTCACTTCTAATTCATTTTTCTCTTATTTCCTTTTGCCTATTATATGGTTTAATGATTTAAAAAGGTACCAGGTACCCAGATTACAGCCATTTTTCAAGCTCATTGATTTATACATTCAAGTAAATTTAAGTACAACTTTTCTTTGAGAGATTTAGGCTTCTGCAAAATGAAGACCACCCCCCCCGGGCAGGGAAGGGCAGCAGAGCAGCCCGGTGCAAGCACTCACCTACCAGGGAGGGAACCAGCCCTTTTGGGAAATGACAAGATAAATGGGAGATCAGACAGCCCGTGATATTTGTAGTGTTTGCACTTGAAGGGAAAGAAAATTAATTTCTCCTGTTTTCACATAGCAGAGTGAAAACCTTCAATTGCTCTACTTCTGACACCTTGATTTTATTCCTAGATTTACTATTCGCCGTATTTCCAACCAGGGATAAATGAGGACAGAACTCTCTTTCCAGCACTTATAAAGGGACGTAATCAAGCCTCCCTTAACAGGACATTAAAATTAGTTGCAATGTGCAATTATTATTTAAAGGAAAACACCTGCAGATCTACCAGTGAAAAGCATTAAATATCAGAAAGCATTATTATTTTTTACAGTATTGGAATGCATTCATCTGCTGTTGCCTTTCCTTTTAGACAAGAAAAGCTCAGAGGAGCTCAGCCGCCCTAAGTGTTAGCTATTTCCCTCTTACGCTCGGTGGTTCCGTTCAGGTCTGTTACGCAATTTAAATGCTACTTTTCAGTGTTCAAAGGAAACTGTACTTCTGAGATACTTCTGATGGGAGACGACTTTCATTGCGTTTTGTGGTAGTTTGAACCCTGGTCAATCTTTTGTGCCTTTTCCGTTCAGTGCCAGCTGCTTTGTACGTTTGCTGGCAGCGAGTTTTACATTCCAGTGTTATGGGAAGGGACTGCAGGAAAAGATCATCATCCTTTTGTGCTGCACTCTCTCACTTGAGACAAAACGAACACACTTTTAAGCCCAGTATCAGTTGATACTGTAGCATAACACCTGCACTATATTTTTTTTTAAGACATGTACAAACCATACCCCTGTGAACATGCAGAGATTTGCATAAGATGACAGTAAATAATTTGGGATTGGTTTATGACAGGCCAACTTATTAATTTAAAAAATACTGCTACTGCATTCACTAAGAGATTGAAGAAGTATCAAAATATAAATGGTTAAAAGCCATTCTAAAAAAAATTAAGAGTAAAATACAATGAAACCCTTAGATTAGATTCCTTTTAACTGGATGTGGAGTTGGATGAAGAACAGCACCATGACAATGCACCTGTAAGACATGTCAGAGAAAAGAAGGGTTTTATTTTAAATCTGTGCCCTTCTCTCTCTTTGAATAAAGTGGATTTTTCTTTCGATGAAATGGGTAAATGTTTACAATGATCATATGCTTGTAATCTCAAATGTCCTCAAAGCAGAGTCTCACTAACTTCAAAAGTATTATTTTAGCCATGGCTAAAAGACATTGCTGAGAGGCAGGCACCTACCCGGGGCAGGAGGCTACCTGAGCAGAGTCGTTCCTGTTCATTTCATGAACTTTCCTGAAGTTGCTAAAGGGTATTTATCGTCCCTCTGTGTTTGGGGCTTTCAAAATCTCCCCTTTGAGATCATTTGCAGTTGCTCTGTACTGAAAGGTTTTTAAAATCCAGCCATCTATCTTTGAATCAAAAAACCCAGACACACAGAAGAGGCCCATGGAGAGAAATGTCTGTGAAATCTTGACCTTCCGATTTCATCTTCAAACCTAGACTGGGATGATAGTAACAGCTCCAAAATAAGCATTTGATTGATAATATCCTGAAAGCCAAATTTGTGTAATTTAAACATTTTGATGGAGCCACTAAACAATCCCCTTTGCCTCCTTTTCCAGAATTTCATAAATAACGTGAAGAAATTCTGTTTTATCGTAATTGCATGCAAAGAGAAAGAAAATATAAACACTTTTGGATCTGTGATTTTGAGATTCATGATTAAATAGTAAGATGCATCTTCATGAGTTTCTAAAATGCTGCCTTTTATACAACACAACCCTTTCTCTTTAGGTGTGGGTCCCTTCCACGGGGTACGGTCCTTCAGGAACAGACTCCTTCAGCATGGGTCCCCCATCGGGTAACAAGCCCTGCCATGAAACCTGCTCCAGTGTGGGCTCCTCTCTCCATGGGGCCACAGGTCCTGCCAGGAGCTTGCTCTAGAGTGGACTCTCCATGGGGTCACAGTCTCCTTCGGGCACCCACTTGCATCAGTGTGGGGTCCTACACAGGTTGCAGGTGGATATCTGCTCCATCTGTAACCTCCATGGAGGCAGTTGAACAGTCTGCCTCACCATAGTCTTCACCATGGGCTGCAGGGGAATCACTGCTCCGATGCCTAGAGCACCTTCTCCCCCTCCTTCTTTGCTGACCTTGGTGTCTGTAGAGTAGTTTCTCTCACATTTTCTCACTTCTCTGTCCCGCTGCAGTTGCCCTTGCACAGGTTTTTTCCTCCCTTCTTAACTGTGTTATCCCAGAGGTGCTACCACCATCACTGACGGGCTTGGCCTTGGCCAGCAGCGGGTCCATCTTGCAGACAGCTGGCATTGATTCTATTGGACATGGGAGAAGCCTCTAGCAGCTTCTCACAGAAGCTACCCCTGTAGGCCCTGGTACCAAAACCTGGCCACACAAACCCAATACGCTGTGGAAGTAGCAACAGAGCTTCTGTGGCCCTAGCAAATCCAAAGATACTTCAAGTCATCCAAACCAGCCATGACACCCTTTCTCTGCCTACTGTCCCATGGGTGAGAGGAGGTTCAGCTTCCTTGGAGAGACTATTTTGATACCAAACTCCAAATGCATAAGGGTGTGAAAAATATTTATTTAGAAATTACCTTTTCCCATCTAATTTGCTTTTCTTAAGGTACTGCTGCTTGTTAATGGGGTTTAACCAAACTGGCCTCTAAACTCAGTAAGTGGGATGCAGCATCAGTACACTTGGATGTTTTCATTGTCAAGCATTTTTTGCTTGGGCCACAGATGCTGTAGATGAAGTAAATACCCAAAGAATAAAATCCCACTCTTCAACTGCATAGACCTAATCATAGCTGTCTTATTTAGGCTAGAAACATGATGCAAGGACAAAAGGAGAAAGCTGCGTAACTTTTTTTTCCTGAGTTTGCTTCACTTTGCATTAGAAATCGTGCTTCTACAGCACAGACTCCGGCTGGAGGGTGGGGACCACCACATTTCAGATACAGAAGCCTCCCAGATGTTCAGAGGGTGCAGCTACTCTTGGTACCATGCAGAACCCCTTCTAGGATCTATCTGATATGGATCAGATTATGCAGTACAGGCACCTGAAAGGAATAAGTCTTTCTTAAAAGGCTTTCTAAAAACAATAAGAAAAATGGTAAGGAAAAATCTGAAATGCAATCCTTCCCATGGTGATTAACATAACCACTCTGAGCACGGTCAGCAGAGCTGGTCTGAGGACACCAGACTGTGATCATTTCTATTTGGGGAATGTGAAGACGAGTGAATATTGCTACACGAAAAATTTTACTAAAGTTGTGAACTCTGAAGATTTGAGGGAAAGAAGTATTCGTTTTGCATCAGTGAAATCCTGCAGCTTCCTTGAGCTACCCCTCATTTACACCTGGGGAAGAAAGAAGCAGGATTCACTCTGTATAAATTGTCTTGGCTCTCACATCTGAAGTGTAAGAACATAGGAGATTCACACAAGCCCTGCACTAGCACCCCATGGCACAAGTCAAACCCTGCACCCTCCAGTTACATCTTCCCGCCTTCCAGGCTTAAAGTCAGAGCTTGCATCTTTATTCAGTGCCTGGAAATAACAGCTAAATAACATCTTTATCAGAAGTAACATTTATATCAGCCCCACGCAACATAACTGCCCTAACGCAAAAACATCTTATGCTGGTCACAAAGTAGTGACAGATTTTTGTCACTAAATGTGACCCTCACTATTAAAAATAATGACCAGACTTTGGCATGCCTTTTTTTAAGTCATATGCTAATAGGCAGATGTATACATGTGTCTGATTTGAAGGTAAAACCACAAACAAGTCAATAAAGTGATATAAACATCCTCCATTCATACTAAACTGACTGCAGAAAAGTTTCTCAGACTCACTTCATAACAGTGAGCCACTCTTCTCCAGGAATGTTTCTAAAAGATTGGCATATTGATAATAAAATAAGAAATAAAAATATTCCCCATTCATTCCCCAGCAAGCCTGCAGACACGGCAGCTCCTGATCGTCCCTCTAGTTACAACAAATCCTCTTTCTTTAGTTGTTCTATTACAATAACGGGGAGAGTTACCACAACACGGGATCCAATTTTTCTCCCATCCCCTCCTGAATGCAGATGGCAAGGCTGTATTTTATAAACACTTCCCAATTATTTCCCTTGGGCTGGATGAGACACACACTGGTGAGCACTTAAAAGTTCAGCATTTTCTCCAACATCTGCAGCGAGTGCCTACGCGAAAGCTCTCTCTGCAGGGCACAGTGTATTTGAAACATAGATTTCCTGGGCTCCCCGCAGGATCACACAAATACATCTCGCCGAGGAACCCAGCTCTCTACAAATCGACAACATTTCTATTTGCCTACGAGGTCCTCCAAGTGCCCCAGTGCTGGTGGTAGGTCACATAAAGAGGAAACCCTCAACTATGTAATGACAACCCTAAAGCATATGTGTGCCTAAAAGCTCTATGTGAATCCTCCTTGAGTATTTTAAAAACTTAATCATCTGTTGCAATGAATAATAATACCATGTTATGTGGACAACGACCCTTAAGAGAAAACAGTCATTTGAATCTGTATGATGCCCTGTGTTTGCTCCACCTGTTCTAGAGAAGGAAACGATAAGCACATCCTATGCAGGTATTTTGGCAATGCCACAACACCTAAAGGAAAATTTGGATCTGGAAAAACATTGCGTACAAGAAGGAAAAAAAAAAAAAACAAACAACATTTTGCACCAGTAATATACACTCTGGTTTTGTGTGGCAAGGTGATTTGATGAGCCAAATAAAGTATTTTAACAAGCCTCCTCATGAAAGCTAAAGCTGGTGAAATCTATTTCTTTCTTTCACAACTCAAGTACTCCAAGAGCAGTCAAAGACCCACCTGAGAGGAAAGTGTCCTTGATGCTCCATTCAGACATCTCTAATTAACTTCAGTAAGTGCTGAAACTCATTTATTGTCAAGACTTAACAAGAAAATGTCTGGGAATGTAAGAAAATCCTTACAAGCACCCAGTCAGGTCACATACTCCCACGGTTTTTAAAGATAACATATATCTTCCTAAAAAAAGTTATCTGCAACAAAACAAAGCATGTTTTTCAGTTAAAAAAATAAAACCTATAAAAATCCTTCAATCCATTGGATTGTAATGTGTCTTCTTATCTCCTAAAAAATCACGTTCCAGATGAAAGAGAGGATCTAAATGTAGACATGCCTGTTAGAGTTCCTGAGTTTCCAGCAACAAAGAGATCAGCAGTATTATTATATCACACTTGTGACGTGCAAACCTCATAAAGTTCAACACGGCTAAGTGCAAGGTCCTGCACGTGGCCAGGGCAATCCCAAGCACAAATCCAGGCTGGGAGTAGAATGGGTTGAGAGTAGTCCTGAGGAGAAGGACTTGGGTGTGTTGGTGGATGAGAAGCTCAACATGAGCCGGCAACATGCCCTCGCAGTCCAGAAAGCCAACTGCATCCTGGGCTGCATCAAAAGCAGCATGGCCAGCCAAGTTGTTCAGGCTAGAGAAGAGAAGACTCCAGGGAGACCTTAGAGCCCATTCTAGTACCTGAAGGGGGCTACAGGAGAGATGGGGAGGGACTTTACTGGGGAGTGGAGTGACAGAACAAGGGTAACAGCTTTAAACTGAAAGAGGGAAGATTTTGATTAGATATCAGGAAGAAATTTTCTCACTATGAGGGTGCTGAGATGCTTGCCCAGGTTGCCCAGAGAAGCTGTGGATGCCCCATCTCTGGAGGTGTTCAAGGCCAGGGTGGATGGGGCTTTGAGCAACCTGGTCTAGTGGGAGGTGTCCTGCCCAGGGCAGGGGGGGTTGGAACTCAGTGATCTTTAAGGTGCTTTCCAACCCAAACCATTCTATGGTTCTATGATTATTATTTCCCATTTTGGGGATTAATTTTCTGGGTTTGCTAGTTATCCTGGAGCAGTCAGTAGCCAGAGTTCAGACTTTGCATTTGATTCTTGCAGAGATGAGTAGCAATTGTACATTCAGAGCAAGTACATCATAGACACAAATTTATCTTCATTATCAGTCTGTTTTCAATGACCAGAACAGTTGAAACACGCCAGATTTTGGTATTATTTATGGTACTCATAAGAGTCCAGATATGCAACTAAATACATTCGTATCACTAAGACATCGCTAACTTTGTTTCTTCAATTGTAAAATGAGAATAATAATGCTTAGCGGTCCACATTGCTCATTTAATGGAGTAATTAACTAGAGACAATTTATGTTCCAATTTAGATACCCCTTATAACTACAGCAGAAATAAGAGAATTTCACAGTGAGTAAGTCATGGCACGGTGCCTTCGAGGCGATTAAGTGTCCCCGGCCCCTGCTGGGGCACAGTGCCACAACAGAGGGGCACTGCTCAGGTTGTGACTTCAAATCTGCACATCAAAAAAAAAAAAAGAAAATTGCTAAACCACATGAGGTAGCATGGAAAGCTTTTCACATTTCTGTGTGTTCAAATCAGTAGAGGCTAAAATTTATGCAAAATAGAAAGTTTCACATAGACCCACCTCATTTTGCAAGCTCTACAAAGCTCAGCAGAAACAACCAAGTTATTGGGCACTTTGAAGTGATTCACACTAATCAACAAGTTACATGTAATATTTGCAAAGGTCTCTACTGAGTTACACTCCTCTACAAATATAGCTTTTGCCTTGGAAGACAGTTTTTTAATGTATACTGGAGTAAGGTATATCAGAGGCAGGAGAGGCTGAAGACCCCCAGCAGAGCTTTGTGTGACTGCTGGTGGGCCACCACAAAACCAGTTGGGTAAATTTACCCTAATGGCAACCTATGAAAACTGGGTACTTACTGGATAAAGATTACTGCTCAATGTTACTCCTACTTCGGCTTTCAAGATCACCATGACATTCAAGATCACCATGAAACACATTAAAGAACATTTCCATGCACATTTTCTTTGTGCTAACAGTCAGTAGAGTGCTTTGCTGAGGGTAAAGTGGAAGTCAGTCATTTAACGACTTAAGCTTCAGATTCTTTGTGAGCCATTTACAGCTATGAACTTTAACATAGGAGTTTAGGGATATTTCAGGAGAAATTACCATAACAATCCATTGCTAGGATCCTCAAATGCTAGAATTCTCAAATGGCCTTTTTCAATTCTAAGGTCAGAACAAACATCCAATCAAACTGCTAAATATGTCATGCACAGAAGCCACACATCTGGGTTCCTATGGAAACTGTTTCACTTATGTTTGGGGTTGACATTTATGCATTATTCTATTATTTTACCATCCCTCAAAACTCACCTGTTCATCCAAAATTTTCAACTTCCAAAAGCTGATCTCAGTACCGGGAACACTTTCTTTGAAGCAGACTTAAGAACAAAAGGCCTTTTCATTCATGAATATTGAATGAACAGTGGTTTGGTTGGGATTAGTCTGAATCTGAAAAGAAACTGAATGCCTAAAGTTTGCGATTTATAAAATCTCAGCTGAGGCACTCTCGTCCTTCACACTTCTCCTCTACACCTTCAAAAAGGATATTGTGCTACTTCAGCCATTAATTTACACAGCCTTTACTTTTCTTATTTTTATTGCAAGTTGACTGCTTAGTGAGGATTTTTCCCCTTGATGTACCCATCTTGTCTGATTTTCCTTGCTACATTATAGAAAAGTCCGTCGACATGTCATGCTTCACAAAGCTTTTTTATACGTGCAGGAATTCGTATTAGTGGAGCTTGGGAAGACTGAACCAATTTAACTAAAAACAGGAATTGACCCAAAGCGCTGTCAAAAACTTAAAACCTGAACTTCTTTAATCTTTTAGATGAACATACCAATTTAATGAAAAGTGTCATTCTTCTGAACTTCCATATTGCATTCACAGCCAAGAAGAAAATAAAACCTTTTTATAGAAGATTAAAGGTCCAGAATGAGCAAACTAGAGGAACAGTAGTTTCCATACAGGTGGTGTAAGGCCACCATTAAACAGCACAATTTTATACAACTATTCTGGATAAATTCTGCAATTAGACATATTAATTATGAGATAAATGAATTTCCAACTTCTTTTTAAAATAAAATAAGAAAAGTCAAAACAAGGTCGCTGCTAAAGCCAGACTATTCCAGAAGAACATAAAGCTGTTATTTCTTAACCTCTACAGACTTTCATAGAAATATCTATTAAAATTTGTCCTTCCCACTAACTCTCTTGCCTTGTGAGGAGTGTTATCATTTACAGACATTTTTCCAAATTACTGTCCATTCCCAGGGCAGAATTTCCTCTTCTCAAACCTTGTGGTCCCTAAAGCAGCCCCTACAACTAAGTAGAATTGTCATTTATCAGCTTTTGACTATATTACAGCCATTTGTTGACCCTGCCAAGAACTATTCCAGAACAGTTTAGTTTTATTCTGAAATTTCGGGTTTTTTTCTCCCCCTGCTAAACCTCAACTTAATTAATAACATTGGTCCAACTAGAAAGTTGGAGAGACCCTTTAACTTTCCCTTTTACTCCTGCCTTTTCAATATATAATTCACTTTTCATGTATTTTTCCATGTTGCTCCTATAATTTGCTCTGCCAGCAACACAGACTGGGTGTATTTGTAGAGTTCCAAGATTTTTTCGTCAACCAATTTCTGATGATTACCACAGTAACCAAAACAGCCCTGTCCTGCACCCATAAAACAGATGTCTTCCTGAACAAGCAGGATTTGTCGGTAACCTTTGTAATGAGTCATTAGGACTTGCTTAGGGCACCTATCAGATCTCCCATAGCTGTTGGCCTCACGACTGTGTCAAACCCCCATAATTCACACCTCTCCTCAGCGCTGATAACCACTGCAAGAGCTCAGTGCCTGTGAGACTTGAGTTTAATTCTGGTTTCAGTAGGAGCCTTACCTCCTCACAGAATACCTGTCCCGCCATGCTCATGTCTTTGACAATTAAAATAGGAAATAACCCCCAAGTCACTTGGCTTATCATAGCCTCTTTAGTACATCTGCACAGCGATTTCTACTTCAACATCCCAAGCAGATTTCAGTCCTCAATATCAGTCTAGGGTCGTGATACCTCCCTGCTCTGCTTATGGCTACTTTCTAGATGTGATGTTTTTCCAACTGGTTAATATGTACGGTCTGCCATATAACTGGTGAGGTTGGTTTTTATCCTAGATGATCTTTAAGGTCCCTTTCAACCCAAAAAATTCTATGAAGCTATGACTTCTACCTTACACTCAGAAGGTCCCTTGTTGATGAAAAGCTCTTGGTCCCTTGTCCAAATAACACTTCCATTGTGTTGGCTCAACATTTGCAGAGCTGTCCAAGTGCAATGTGACAAACGTTGCTATACAGCCTTTAATGCACAGCCAGCACATCTCCTCTTCCGCTTCACAGTCATAGTCAAGGCTACCTTTAGTTGAGGAACAACATTGCTTTTGACTGGCCCGGGGTAAAGCTAAATTTCTGAAGCTGAACCATTCCTGACAGTCTTTTTTTCCAGTTGTGTTGGGTTGGCAAGACTCAGAGTTCTTTGTAAAATTTCCAAGCATGATCAATGTCACTACTGAAAAAAACCTTTTTCCACTTTATCAAGCTATTCATAGTACCTCTCTTAACCGGTTTTCAACCCAAAAGTTGGTTTTCACTGAACAACCACCTCTGAGGTTGACATTATATTACAATGCCATCACTGTACCATCAGCCACCCTACCTATATTCTGTAGCAGTTACTGTACTGGTAAGAAGCACTTTCTTAGACAAAACAGCTTTTCCAAAGAAAAGCCTTTTGTATTCTGAAAATTTCCTTTGCAAATTTACATAGCGGCTCCTTCTTGAACTTTTGCTATTTTGTGCTATCTAACAATAATGGTTTGCTCAAATAGCATAGCTTTCACAAATCTTTTTGAAATAAACCATGATTTAAGCTAACTGGAAATACATGTATATCTGGCCTCAAGTAGGGGACCGTCTCTTCAAGAAGCCTACTATTTTGGTGCAATTTCCAGGTTATGTTTCAAAGGCTTCTTTCCCAGCCCCTGCGTTTTTCGATAGCTGACGTGTACCTTTTATTTTTTAAGTACTTAACTGGGAAGGTTGTTCAAAAATTTTTAAGACTATAATAATGTTTGGATCCTCCTGTTTTGAAAATCATACACTAAGTTGGAATAGACCTTCAAAGGTCCTGGTCCAACTCCCTTGCTCCAAGAGGAATTAAATTCAGATAAACATGCATATCACATATGGGGGGATTAGTGCATGTTTACTGCACTTTTAATTTTTTTTTTATTTTTTCAAATGAGACCAGGCACAGGTTACCAACCTCACTGTGGCAATACCAGCTTTGGGATGAACCACCTCTGCTCTGCTGCTATCTTTAAGGGAGACTGGAAAAGCCCTTAGCTCAACCAATATTTATTTTTAAACGAGCTTTTTACTGATTATTATGCTGATCAGTCAGAACTTCAGATAATTTGAAGAGTGTTGACACGCAGTGGTGGAACGACTGTTAATGCAGCCGATGTAAAATAAGCACAGACTCTGCAAGATTTCTAGCACATGGTGCCAGCAGTCGGTTCTGCAATACATTGAAAATTTCATGATCAAACAGCGCAACATCATCTGATACTACAGACAGACAGACTGCCTAACCCTATTGGCCTGGGGGTGAGAAGCTGGACCAACATTTTAAAACCAGAAACACCCCCAGCCTGCTAAATTCACCCTGCCTTAATAATGAGCAGCCCTTGTTCTGACTTTGTGAGAAGCACAAAGAACTCTGCACTTCTGATGATCAAATTCGCTGTTCTGGTACCTAAACATTAATTCATCTCCTAAACTTTAGAATAGGTTTCTGAATATCCAGGCTCAAAATCAAGTGAACCAGGTAGTAAATCAAGTAATCTAGGTTAATGCAGGAACAGTCAGGTTGGCGTAAGGCATAAAAAAGGGCACTATATTGTCCAAGGGAAAAAAAAAAAGAAAAAAAAAAAAAGAAAAATTGACATTTAAAACTCCATGAGTTGTACTACAAAACCACAATGGGCATAACTCCGTAATTAGCATAAAAGATAACAATGGCTCTGAAAGCCATTTGACACAAAAACAGAAGCACGTGCAACATTAAAAATATGATTATTATACTCAAAGTAATAAAACAACTTTCTGGAGTAGTATACATATGGATATGTGTTTCCTTAGGATTTAAAATTAACTACTTGATAGATTGAGGGGAGTAACAATCTGTCGTAAAGAGATCTTTTATACAAGGCACATATGCACTGTAATACTTTAATTGCACATCTCTGTATTTTAGAAACGCATCTGACCTTCTACATACTAAGAATTCATTGATTTTCAATAATTCTTTCCGCTCAGCAGGATCCTTGATTCTCAGAGCAAGCCGACAGCAAGTATTTGTAAATCTGTCTCTTAAATTTTAAGTGCCTTAACAAAAGGTGGCTGAGCTCCTTTTTAGCAAATTTATCTTTTCAAAATGTAATGAAGTTACATGTACATCTGTCACTGTGGTGCTCAATCCCTGTGATTACAGTTTTATGAAAATAATAGCTAGGTAGCCACCCAACTTCTTAACTAAATATGAGAAGAATTTTCTTTTCATCATTTCAGGACCAAGAAGTGACTTAAACACAAGGGCTATGCGTAACAAAGCAACAACAGAGTCAAACTAAATAAATTCAGCCATATGTATGAGTTTTTTGAATTGTACTAAATTATTCCTCCGTGTCTTCGAGCTGGGCATCACATAACCACGGCAAAAGGTAAAACAGCATCTCAAGAAGTTCTCCTTTTTTTCCTTGTTGGCTACGATCTGGCTAGTGGAGATGTGCATCAGCAGGATCAGCTTTTGCCTTCAAGTTCCTCTTATTCCAACCCTGGTCTCCCTTCTGTTAGACAGGCACCACACCAGGACTGCAGGACCAACTCTTAGATACCAGAATGACCAGGAAGAGATTTCCTTAAGATCAAGATGTCAAAATATTCCCCTTATTTTTCTCATTTTGGTTACTATTCCCTTGAGTGCTTTTGTCAATCTATTGTTTGACTTCCCTTTGGTTTGATTTGCCTCCCATTGCTTATCCCCTTAGTTTTCAGTCTTCTAAAGTATTTTGAAACAGAGGGGACATTGCTGCAGAAAAAAAAAAAAAAGTTGGATTTAAGGACTATTTTGATTTTTGAATGATGCTCAGCTCTTGCTTTACATATTCTCTTTGAACTGTTAAATTATTTTTTTGGTTTTTAAGCTTTTATAATCTGCAGGTTTTTAAAGGTAGCCTAGCAGTCTTTTTCTGTAGTCATACATTGACAGTGCTGGAACATCACAGCCAGCATATTTTCCCCAACAAAAATAAAAATAAGTGAGAAAGGAAATGCCAGGAGTGGGTTGGAAGCTAAAGGACAGGTACATGCTCCAACATATAATTTTCCAGTGGACCACAGAGCACACTGCTGTCTCATCAGTAAACACAGCCTGGCACTCACTTTCACTTCATTAGTAAAATATCACATTCTTCCACCAATTAAGGACATTGTTATGCATTTCTTTTTTAAACTCTACTCATCTACTAGGACAAAGAAAAAGTATGAACACTGTGACACTGGAAAATACTATTCTAAAAAAATTGCAGCAATACTACTGAAATTCTTTTTCTTTTTTTCCCCTTCCCCTCTCCTTAACAGCAGTATGAATTATTCTTAGGCAGCCAGCAAATAACATCAATTAGGAGCAGAAGGAAGATGTGCTACTATAAAAGGACATTATCTCCCCTTGGCTAAAATGACCTTTTTAAAACCAAGGTAAAACTTTTAATTAAAATCTGAGTTGGTTCTAGGACTGTCTTAAACCCAGGAACTTTTCATTAAGTTGAGGTAATTATCAAGTACCAAACGTTTCAGAGTTAAAAACAGGTTACATATATCGTGTATCGATTCACATAGAGTATATAGATTTGTAAAACAAACAGATTGACATAAGCATATTTTATTTTTAAATGGAGATATTAAATCTATGTCCATTTGTTTGTTATATTTGTAAACCAGTATGTATGAAATATGCTGTGGCATGCTTATTTCATTTGCTTGTATACAAAATAGGGGTTCATTTATGACAAGCTGATATATACAAAAAGCTGGTTTGCAGCTGCAGAATATTAAATGTAGCAGAACTACTTTTGATTTTGTAAGTCATTAATTTGTGATAGCCACACTAGTTGGATTTAAGCACATCGAAGTCTATTTGCCTTTGCTTAACTTTGAGTAACAACCACTAGAGTTGACAGGACTTCCTTATGTAGCTAGATTCTTTCCATACTTAAAAAGAATATTCTTACACTTATATGAATTAAAGGCAGCCATAGAAGAATTTGAATATTAACCTAATACTTGCATGAGATTTAGGGATAGCTGAGCAGCCAAACATGGAAAAAACAGTTCAAGTTCACAAGACAGACATAAGTTAAACAGCATTTCCATAACAGGTATGTACTGCATTTCTTACAGGTATTCAATCTTTATATTAGACACATAGTTTCATAAAAATGGTGTGGTTGGTTTAATGATGCATATTTAAGCAATCTTTGAATCTCATGTCATTCGCCTCATACTCTGGGCACAGATTTATCAGGGGGAAGGGTACTTGGCAGGAGGAAGGGAGCAAGAGGAGGGCTTCTCCTCCCACCCCAACATGGCCAAACAGCACAGACCGCAGCAGTCTACAGCCACATCACAGGTAGATTTCCTTCACACAAGTAATGGCTTTATAAGCCGTTTCCACCACAGCCTGCTTGCTCCATCTGTGTTATAGCTGGTCATGTCCATTGTGGAAAAGAACAACAAAAACCACACAAATAATGCATTTTATTTATGAACCCGGGACCAGACTGCCAGGCATCAAGCAACAACTGTGCTGCCCAGCCAGTGAGGCAATTTCAGGGTTGGCAAGGGAGCTGAGGTCCATTGGAGCTCCATCTGCTGACATGTACAACAAACTCGGCCAAAGCTCATCTTGAATTATCACATCCATTATTTCCACAGATCTTTCATCTCTGGCAGAGACCTGTCAAAAATCTGAGCTAGTGACTAGTCATGGAGAAGGGAGCAAGACCAACTGTTCCCAGTGGGAGAGGACTGGTGGAGAATTACAAGGAGAAAAAGAAAGAAGAAAAAAATAAGAGGAGAGAGGCTCCCAACAAAGCAACTGCAGATTTCTTCTGTTAAAACCTTTTCCACAGATTCCAATGTGGGAAGGGAAAATAAAACAATCAGAATGGTTTGGGTTGGAAGGGATCTTAAAGATCATTGAGTTCCAACCTCCCACTAGACCACGTTGCTCAAAGCCCCATCCAGCCTGGTCTTGAACACCTCAGGGATGGGGCAGCCTAATCTAAATATCTCTTCTTTCCAATTAAAACTGTTACCCTTGTTCTATTGCTACACTCCCTGATAAAGAGTCCCTCCCCATCTCTCCTGTAGCCCCCTTAAGGTACTGGAAGGGGCTCTAAGGTCTCCCCAGAGCCTTTTCTTCTCCAGACTGAACAACCCCAACTCAGCCTGTCTTCACAGCAGAAGTGCTCCAGTCCTCTGATCATCTTCACGGCCCTCCTGTGGACTCACTCCAACAGGTCCATCTCCTTATGTTGAGAGCTCCGAAGTTGGATACAGTAGTCCAGGAGAGGTCTCACCAGAGTAGAGGGGCAGAATCACCTCCCTCAACCTGCTGGCCAAATATCATGGATGGAGCCCAGGATGTGGCTGACTTTCTGGGCTGCCAGCACACACATCACTGGCTCTTGTTGAACTTCTCATCTACTAACACCCCCAAGTCCTTCTTCTCAATCCATTCTCCACCCAGCCTCTGTGTTTGGGATTGCCCTGACCCATGTGCAGGACCTTGTGCTTCATCTTGCTGAACTTCATGAGGTTTGCACAGCCCCACCTCTAAAGCCTGTCCAGGTCCCTCTGCATGGCACCCCTTCCCTCCAGTGTATCAACTGCAGCTTTGCACCATTGGAAAACTTGCTGAGGGTGCTCTCACTCCACGTTGCCAACAAAGATGTTAAACATGTAGATATATATACTAGATATATTTACTAAGGACCACAGCAAAGAGTTTGCATAATAACTTTACAGATGGAAAAGTATTTGGTTAAAAAAAAAAAAGCCATAAAGTCATAGGTTTGAGTTTCAATACTGGGTCTCGATTCTGGTTCAAAGGTGGTAGTTTCTGATGCAAGGAGTACCGGTTTCCAGTGAACTTCACTCTGTGTACTAATGACAAAGTTTCAGCCTCTGACAGTGCCAGAAGGCTCTAGAATTCTATAATGCTTTTAAAGCATTACTATTTATTTTTAGCCATGCAAGATAGGAAAATATCCCCAATTTAAATGCAGAAAAGGAGGCACAGAAGAGAAAACAATAACACTGGACTAGCAGAGGCTTTGGAGGGGTTGCAGCACACTTGGCAGAAGTGATGGAAATCCGTGTCAAATCAATAGGTGCAACTGATTACCTGCTATCACGGATGATGTTGATAGCACTGCTTCAGACCAGAAACTTGAAGGCTCTTGTTTGATGATAGGTTAAAGATGCTGCATTCACATCTCACTTCAATTACATTGCAGAGGTAAGAGAAATTAAATAGGCATTAGTCAGCCAACCTTCCTACCTCTGAGTTAAGACAGAAAGAAAGAAATCACTAATATAATCACTTATTTTACTAAGGCAAGTATCGCATTACACAAAATATTTACAATTACATACATTAAAAGTATGATTAATAGAGTAAGATTAGAAAGCGTTCGTTCAAGTGTCATAATGTTTTACACGTTAGAAAGAACGGCGTGTTTGAAAACATGCTGCCCGAACGATTAACGTCCCTTTAATCTTTTCAAATCTAACATTTGCTTTTAAATGGAAATGTATTTGCTGAAACACAAGAGCTCTTCTGACTCCAACGCACTCCTAACCAGAACAAATGCATCTACCCCGAAGCCCAAATATTTCAGCCAAAAAATCAATGCATTTTAACACAAGCCAATAAAATTACATCTGAGACAAAATATTCGCATTATAACCAATACATTTCTCCTGGAATATACGTAACATTACTGAAATCAACCTAGAGTCATTGGGACTCAAAGTTAAAGGTGGTTAAAAAAGAAAAAAAAGGCAAAAAAAATACTACCAGTGCTCCAACCCTTACTCTGTATCAGAAAAAATGGAATATTCGTATTTTTTCATCACCAAACACTCTAACCTCATTCGTCTTGTACAATTTAATGCAGTGTCAACAAATCCATGTCCCTGACCAAAAGGTATTTTAGATCATAGCAATCTCAGTCACATAATAGATTTTCTTAACACAGAAAGAATGAGGGGTGAAAAGCATTGAACTACTTCCTTTTTTTTTTTTAATTCCTCCATTTATTTGCTTATGTATTTTAGGAATCTTGTGGGGAAAAAAAAAACCTTCCAATTCCTGTCTACATTGTCTGGATGCTATGTTTTTTGTGGTGTTTCCTGTGACGGGGCAAGGAAAACTCTGAGCCCTGTGGGAAACAACAGCTCAGCAGAAGAGCAGGGGGATGTTGCCTCCCTCTCACACCCAACCCTGTGGCACCATTGACTGAAAAAACAGTATATGCCTGAAATCTGCCTCTATTGCCTTGCCATTTTGTGCCTGATTTGTATTCTAAACTATGCTGGAGAACGCAAGGTGCACCCTAGAAAATTTGAAAAATACTTCATTTATTTTTTTTAGAGAAGGCTTTTCAAAAGAATGTCCTTTATCTTTTGTATGTCTTCCCCTTGAAAAGTGGCCTGAGATATAAAAACTTGACTACTAATATCATTATATATAATATTTATATAGCTATATATTGTTGCCTGATTAGATCGTCCTAGTTTGACAGGACTACAATTTTAAGTTCCTGAAACAATATGTGCTCCCTCTAGTGTCCACAAAAATCCACTCCAAATGGAATAAAGTGCACGGAATCAGAGCTAAATCATACCCAGTTTTAAAATAAAGGCATATAAAAACTAATACACTGCTTGAGAACTAACAGACACTGAATTAAACCTCATCCTTTCACATTTCAAACAGGAGCTAAAAATTTATGAAGAGTTAAGGTTGAATATAGACCTGGTCATGAAAATACCCACATAACTGGGAAGAGAGGAGTTTCACTCTCTGTCCAAAAATATATCTGCTAAATTTATTTATGGTCACAAATCAGTAGATTTAAACTGATACACCAGTTAAGTAATTTGTCTCAAGAAAACAACTAACGCTATAAATTCACAATAAGATTAAAATCCATTATTTAAATCAAAGTTTTCTGCTTGTTGGTTTAAATCTGAGCTAAATCACTTTGATTTAAGTCAATTCACCTTACTGAACTCTTTAATCTTTAAGTCAATGACAAAGCTGCCATTGACTTCAGGAGGATGGTTTGGAAGGATTCCCTTAAGGCTGCGCAAACCAAACTCTTGCCCGCGTTTTGCCAGAATCCCATTTAAACAATTGGTAGCCACGTCTGATAAATTTGTTTTATAGACTGACATNAATCCCATTTAAACAATTGGTAGCCACGTCTGATAAATTTGTTTTATAGACTGACATCGAACACCATCAAGAATTGCACGACCTCACACTGTAAGATGAAGGAAACATACAGTCAGAAAGGTCTCCCCACGTTGTCCCTCTTTGTTTGTCGTTTCACCAGCCCTGCTTGAAAGCTAACTTTGTTTCTTCTCCAGGAACATTGAAACCCTGATCCATCAGCACTTACTTAGAGCTGACTGAACCAGAGCAAAACTGTTTCCATCAAATCAGGCCCCCATCTGCCCACTTGCACAGAATATATTAGGACTAAGAGTTTTCTGCACTTGAATTGTTCTTTTCTGGGGCATAATTACAAATGCAGCATTTTTAATAAAAAGCTGGCTAATGTTTTACTGCCATTGCAGTGAAAGATCCTGCATTCATTATTCACAACTCTCTCTGAAGTCATGGCTGGATTTTGCCAACACATTAATTCTCACTATTTTTCCGAGGAAAAAGAAAAGATCTTTGGAGGAGAACCAAAGTAGTGAGCACACACAACAAGCACACACACAAATCCAAATCAGAAAGTGTTGTCAGCTTAAAAAATGGTTGCGTATAAAAACTGAAAGGCATTTTAAACAATCAAATTAAATAATGCAATTAAAACAAACTAATTCATATATTCCCATGGGTGTCCTGATGAGCAATAAATGCAGGACCAAGTTAACTGAAATAGTACTATTAATTTAGCATAAGAGTGTAATGATCCTTGCCCCCCCCCCAAATGGTGTTTCACCAAATATCCCATCTTTGTATATTTGAACTATTCAAAAAAAAAAAACATTTCTGAGCATCCAAAGGGCTTTTGTGACTGCTTACTGCTTTCTGGGAACTGCACGTAGTTCTGATAAACATTGATATAATAAAATCAGAATCTACTGCCCATAATGAGCCAATTATCTTGCAAGCTAAAAAGAAATATGAAAAATCCAATTAAACTACTTTGTTCTCACTAATACTGACCAGTTGGTTTTCCCTGCACCTTTTACTCAGAAAACATACACAAGTTATCACAGAACTTGCACCCAGAACCACGGTGATGCTGCTAGATATAGATACACAGATTTGCAACCCAATTTCACACCTTATGGAAAGGTGTGAAACACCGTTTAGAAAAATGGAGCCCTAATTCAATAAACACTGTTTTTACATTTTCTTCAACTCTTCTGGGAAGCATCAGCAACAACAGCATTACCATACCCTGAAGGCGGTCAAGAAATCAGTGGATTATTACCTGTGATCATGCCAAATTGCAGATGAATTATGTAATTCATCTTTACAGGTCACATTATGGTGTCTACAGCTGCATGGGGTGAATATCAACACAAAATTGTCCCCATGGTTACACCTTGATTAATTCCTGTACTATTTGTAGAACTTTAGCATAAGCAGCTGCTGGGCAAAAACCCAAAGTAAACAAGGTACCCTGCTTAACTGGGATATCCTATTGAATTATCTTTTATTGTACCAGCAGAAGGCTATTAATAGTGACATTTTCAATAAGCTGGATTTTTGAAAGTGAACTAGAAATCACCACAGTGGGAAGGCACTTAAAAGTTATTGCTATACCACTGAAGAAACACGTACACAATTATTAGATGTATTTTTAAAGGGAGACTTTTTTTACACCCCCATATGATTTTTTACAATTGCAGTCACAGTTTTAGGTCTTAAGGTGTTGCCTGTGCAAAACAAGGGTTGTGCTTACTTTGCAAGGAAATTCTAAATTGATGACGACAAGCATGGCATATTAAATACAAAGCCAGTAGGATTTTTAAAGACTGTAATGGGAAAGAAACGGCTAACCACAAAGAGAACCCCATGGGATAGAAGAGGAGCATCAGCCCATTTTGATGGCAGGCTAGTCCAGGAGCAACTGCACGATGGTAAGTAATGGAGTTTTCTTCACACAGAGCTTTCCACCCATAGAACTACAGGTGTTGTGTTAGAAAGGGATCCTTTTTGAAGCTGGTTTAAAGTATGTACAGCAAGATGTGACGATAGGGCTCATACACCAGAGACACCTGTACTGTCTCAGAAACTTCTGCAGCACCAAAAGCATATAATGAAAAAGTTTGGGAGGGGTAGGGGGTAGGCAGATAGAAAAAAAAAAAAAAAAAAGAACAAACAAAAAGAGTAGACCTGGTGGATTTCTGCAAATCTGTCTTGCAGCAGGTTTTGCCCTGCATCTATGCAGAATCAGATACGTGGATTTGGGCCAAGAAATACACAGTTATGATTTTATTGAACTATCTTTATTGGAGGAGAGGGGTTGTTAAACTTACACTTAGAGCTTTTTTTAAAGGTAGTTTAGTAAAAAGGTTGAAGCTCTGGGGACGGTTATTCCAAGATAAACGTGAGAGCTTTACTGACCCAGAATGAATCTGCTCATGTAGAGCAAGGACAGGAAAAGAAAACATTCTCAAGAAACTAAGGTCACCTCCCACTTTTTGTTTGTCCTTTTCTTCCCCAGAACCACCTATGTCTCCCTAACCTTTTTTTTTGGTTCAAAACTTAAGGACTCTTCTGGCTAATTTACCCACTAAAAGCACTTAAGTCAGACCTCCCATCCTTCCCTTTTATCATGCTAGGAGAAGCCTTTTTTTTAAAAAAACAAAACACACTCAAATTATTTTCCAGTCTGCCCACCTTTCCATCCCCCCTCATCACCAATTAATAGGTGGTATTTGAAGCCTGGCAGTTCCGCATGTTCACAGACTGGGTGTCCTGATCTTATTTGAAGAGAAACTTTGATTTATCTCCATGCTCTCTTCCTAAATGCACCCCTTTTCCCCACACCAAATAGCCTCTGACTCAACATACATCCAATAAGCAGTTCATAATTCTTTGGTAACTGATGCTTTACTTAGGAAGGAACTCAATTTTGCAGGATCAAGAAAAAAAGAAATCAGCTTGCAAAGGCAAATTAAGTGAAAAATGTATTATTCTTGAGACTGCAATTGTTATATAACCCCCTCATTTATAAGATTATTCACCGAATACTGACTTAGGGAATATCTTGTGAAGATAAGTTTTGTGTGTCTCTTAGTCACCAAATCTGAACCTTATCACTCACCCTATTCCCTCATAGACAAGAGCTGTATTGGCACATATTTATTTTATTTATTATTGGCACATATTGGCACATTTATCTTTAGTTTTTGTTACTTCTAACCTACAATGCAAGAGGAAGAGAAAACAATTCTTATTCCAATCTATCTAGCTAAGAACAAAAGGGGGTTGGACTAGATGATCTCCAGAGGTCCCTTTCAATCCCACATCATTCTGTGATTCTGTGAAATAATTTAACTGAGGCACAACTGAACGTCCTCTGGAGCCCCAGCTGTCCACCTGCATTAAGTAGACCACGGGGAAGAAGCCCCGTTTTCAAGCAGGTTGCAGAAATAAGGATACCGGGTGGTAGGACAGCAGGTTTTCAGCAGAGAGCACAACTTCACATTTCTTACTAGAGATGGTTTAAGGACTCAGCAAAGGGAAAGACAAGAGCTCCCCCAGGAGCTTGGCTTTGGGCTTGCCTGGATGGGTCAGCTGGCACAAGCTATTCTGGAGAGGGCTCTGCTTGGCCAAGTAACACAGCTCAGAAACACCACCTCACCTTGAAAAAGTGGCAGCGCTTGGGCTTTTTTTTTTAAGATTTATTCTGGCCTTGAACGGAACCAGAACAACCTCAATTTCCATGCAGGCAGGCAAACTGCCTCTCCTGGTGGCAGTGACCAGTTTTCTTGCCTGAAAACAAGTTATAAATAGCAGTATTATTCATGCATCAATAGCAGATATTCAAACAGTCTCAAAGACAGTGACTGTAAACCAAGCCAAAGCGAAACATACAAATCCATACCATTCCTAAAATAACCTCTCTTTTGTAGCTCTTAGCCAAGGAGCGGCTGCATCCTCCTGGTACAGCAGAAATGTCAAAGGCATCTTCCTCTTTATCCATTTGGATGAACTCGCTAAGAGAAGCCGTGCTGCTGGAGCAAATCAGGTACAGTTTCAAACAGAGATTAAGTGACTTTCACAAGTTGGAAAGAACACTGGAATAAGGGGAATGAAAGGGAGGAAAGATTAAAAGAAAGGTGAAGAGGTGACCTCCTTTGATGAAAAAATGAACAGGTTAAAAAAATATGAAAAAAGCACATCCGAAACCCAAAAAGCTCCAGTCTTTCCAATGGTATTCAGACAAACCACAAATAGGAACAGATTGTTAAAATTTCTGGAATTAAGAGACATAATTTTTGTTAAATATTATTTAGTGATAGTTAATAATTTACATGTATTTTGGTGGCATGTTTTTCCTTACAGATTTTAGGGGAAAAAAAAATCCTATTTTTAAAAGCCTATCTATTAGTATACAATTTGTATAAGTGAGACAGATTTATGAAAATGATTTTCTAATTAAATAAAAATCAACAGATGGCACTCTATAGGCAAGTCTCTATTTTCCTCATTTAATATATGGCTCTCACTGAAAAACCTTATGAGATTTGAAGAGTTTGTAATATGAACATGACTACTCCGAAAAAGTTGCTTGAAACTTGTTTAAACTGTATTGTCCCTAACAATGCCATTAATGACAGATGAAAAAGATATGTACAATGAGCTGATTTCAGAGGTACAAAGCACTGTATATCATTACATTCAGCAATTAAGTTTTTCCTAGTATTTTACATGAATAACAAGTTTCCAGCCACCAAGATTATAATTATCTTCTGTTAACAAGATCATTTAATTCAAGCCCCCCCAAAGACTTACTGGCCCCAGTTACATGCGTGATTTTGCACAGGGAACCACAAGATTATTACTTGCTAAATGACAAATGCTATAAAGTCCACTTGCTTAACTCTCTGCTTGGAGTATTCAAAAATATAATAAATTTATCAGTAAACTGAGCTGCACACAGACTACATCTCAATGATGAAAGGCAAAAGTGAGTCTTCCTCACCGCAGCCCTCTGAAGAAGCAAGTCAACAGCCCTAACGTGCTTTTTACATGATGAGCACAACCTTCATCTAGCTAAACTTTACCTTCTGTAAGCCTTGGCTGGGAAACAAGATTGACTGGGCCTGACTTCTGAAATCCATCGCTCAGACACAGAGGGAGTTTTGTTCTGGACTATGTAGGAGACATGATTTCAGCAGCGTTTTCTAGGCAAGGGATCATCAGAGGCAACTTCAGCTGCAGCAGCAGCCCTGGCACAACCCATCCTGGGCAACAATCGCCCTCAAGAGAGTATTTCAGGCCCTACTTTGACCCAAGTGGGAATTTTTAACTAGCACTAAATTAACTGCCCCCCTCCTTTCCTTTTTTTTGGGGGGGGGGCGGTAAACAATTAGTACAATAACTCAACAATATGTTTTTAGTTGGTTACGACAGATGAAAGATGACTACACTGCAATTTCAAAGAGCAGATTGCCATGTAATTGCACGTTTTTCATCCTTGTGCAAATAAGGCACAGTTTACCGTAGACTGATTTTTCTATGTGTAATATCTGGATTAGCAATTAACATTTTAATTAAAGATGGATTAACCAATATTAGGAAAATTATGTCTGGAACTGTTCAATTTAAAATCCACTATATATATACAGATAAACATATCTAAGTGCAAGTCATTTTCTGGTCTGTGTAAAAATGATACGATTTATGACTTTGAGAGACAGCATAATAATTTGATATTATTATACATGGAGATAACTACTGAACAAATATAATACATGGGAAAAAAATTTTTTGAGAAGCTGTATAATTACCATTAAATTAAGTCTTAGATGTTCATTTAGCAAAAGTTCTGACTGCAGTTCAAGCAGCTCTGCCTATAGACTAGTTTAATTTAGCTATGTTTAAACAGAGCATGATGGCGAAGGAGGACACACTGTTCTAAATGTAAATTGTATTAGCAACAACATATTGAGATTTCTGTACTTCTTGTTCCATTTGCAGGGTTTTTTTGCCACGAGAATAAATCACAGCGTGTTTTCTGTTCTTGTAGCAATCTTTGTAGGGAGAAGCCAGAATCTGTACCATGTGCCTTTCACTCTGCATCTGGTCTCCTTTTGTCAATGCATCCTGGGTGCTGGGTTTGCTTTTCCTGTTGTGTTTTTGGGGTTTTTTTTTTTGGGGGGAGGGGGACGGGACACCTGCTAATCTCCATTCCACCTTCTTTTCAAAAAGGAAAAAAATTATGATCAGGGAATAAATGGCACAAATGGCACCAGGACCACAGGCCAAAGAGAGAATAGGAAAAAGAATATAATGCGTGGAATAGTTGAACCTATTTACCGGTCATTAAAATTACACAGAAATTGCACTTTCATTTCAGTCACAAAAAGAAACTGGGACAAGCACACTTACAGCAAACAGTATTATCAGAACCTGCAAAAACCTTAAATGTTCTCATCAGCATCTTTTGAACCAATTTGGATACAGCTGAATGATTTTGCATTTATAAAAATTTAGTATACTTGGAGTCCTAGTAAATAGCATAATAAATACAATGAAGCATTGATTTATATAGCCAGCCTTTTTACTCTTTAGTACCAAGGTATTTTAGCTTACAATAAAATTCTCAAAAAAAAAATAAATCCAGATCTTTACAGTGCACTGTTTCTAAAGCAGCAGCAGCAAACAAAAAAAAAAAATCTTTTAAGCCAATTAAGTTCAAAAAGGCAAAGCTTCCTGGGGCTGAATACAGAGTTCCTGAGCATCGCCCTGGGTTTAATTTCACTGAGATGAGCAGTGACAAAAAAGTTTGTTTCCAACAGGTAGCGAGGTGGCAGAGCACCCACTGGTAGGTAGAAGCACATGGCAGATGAGAAGCGACTGCCACAATTCACAGCCAAGCAGGCAAGAAAACTGAACACTTACGGGAAGGGAATAAGACTTTTCATCCAGGCCAATGTTTAAGGCAGTATTTATATAGGTCATGTCAGATTTGAGTACGATTCCTTTCTGTATGTCAAAGTCATACATTTAAAAACTCACATTCAAAGCTTGAAAGGAAGAGGAGACTGAACAATGAAGTTACCCGTGTCTACAAAGCAAGTGGAAAACACTGATACAGCAGAAATACATTTTAGAGCTGCTCATTTGAGTTTAAACATGACATTTTGCTGTTTCATAAGCAAGCAACAACAGAGAAACATCCACAAGAGTGACTGCTTACTCTGCCACCATTCTTCCTAAAGGCTGGCCCAACATTTTCATGGAATAACATTGTTATATAGTGGCGGGGTTTAGGTTGTTTTTTTTGTTGGGTTTTGTTTTAAAAGATATAGTATCAATGTTATTCTGCACCATATTGTGGTTCAAAGCCTTGGGCTTGGAACTAACTTACCCACATTTAACCGTGCAGAAGTTGGTATTAGACAAGAACAGAGCCAGCAGAGAAAAGTAGGGTTGGGGTGAATTGATTTCTGAGAGGACAGGCTTCTTTCTTTCCCACCCCAGGAACCTACAAGCCTCAGGCATGGAGCAGCTGGAAAGCAAACACAACCTCAGTGCCTGCCCAGGCAGCCCCACGGCTGACACATCTTGTACTGCGGGCAGCAGACACAGCACCTACACCCGCATTTGCCTTTTGGTTAACCCCTCTCAGACTCCCTCCTAATGCCTTTCTGAAAAATATAAGTGATTTAACATCCGTGAGATATCATGAGACATTATACAGCCACAGACCACAGCCAGTTCATCTGAGGAGGCAAATTGTTGCACCCACCTACAGAGCTGCATTGTAATAGGAATGCTTGTATTCCCACCAGTACCTAAGAAATGTTTTGCATCCATTGAGTTCCCTGACATGAATTTAAGACAGACGGGCCCCATACATTTCCACTGTAAACACTGTGGTGTATGTGCCTGTTCTGTCTGTAAATCCGTTGGCTTAAATTCGTAGAGCATCCTTTGAAATGACCATAGAGTCAAGACCCTGTTGTTTCTTTCTTTTCACTTGTCAGATCATGCATTGCCATTAAAATTTCAGAAATAAAAGCAGAATTAGACAGCACGGAGCAGCAAACCCTCAGCTGCATTACTGGGAGAACAGAAATAGAAGGTCGTAAATTCCACTAAAAGGGAAGTTTTAAAATCTGCTCGCAGAAGTTGCTGTAATATTTGAGGGGAGAGAGGGTATTTCGAAGTGGCACGTGTGCCGCCTGAAGCTGAGCTGTCATAGCAACAACCTCATTAAAGCACCCCTCTTGGGAGCGCTAACCTGTATTCCGACTGTTGGAAAGATGTCATTTATAATGGGACTTAATTCAGTTAAGAGTCAAAGTACAGTAGACTTGCAGAAAAGTGAAATTGCTAATTTAAGGGAATTCACAAAGGAGCATGAACATGAATACCATATCAAACAGCTGTGAAAAATTTGGCTTTTGCCCTCATCATCTTCCATTCCCTCAAAGCACCACCAGTATTTCAGTCTTTTAGGCCTACGACTTGCAAATCATTGGCGATTCCTCTTTCCCCCTCATCACCTCTCTAACCAGGGCTCAGGATGTGGCTCTTCGTTTCTTATCTTCTGTTACCCCTACAGACAAGGCATCGCCATCTCATCTGCTCACTCTAATCTTCTCTGTCTCTCTCTGAGCTCCTGCCTCAGCAGCTCACAACCAACACTGCAGCTGGATCTGCTCCACTCCCCTACTCCACCATCCTCAAGGCTCATCCTTCTGTGTCCATCTTTCCCCCAGAATGGATACCCAAATGAAAGAAACATCTGCCAACATCCAGAGCTACCTTGATACGATACTCATCGCTTCTATAACGCGGTGACTATGCGGCAACTGAAAGTATTAATGCATATTTGGATTTCACTTTTAAAGATCTATGATTTAATAACTTTAATTGACAGCAATAACACATAAGTACAATACGTTTTGGAAGGGCCTTTCAGTTTTTAAAGCAGTAGAGATAATTATAAATGAAAAATGAAAGAAAACTGCACTGCTTAGTAAATGAGTCGTTAACCTTCCAACCTGAGAGCTACTGCTGGAAGCCTGACCAGAGGGACTGCAAGAGCTCCAGCAGCTGTGAGAGAGATAAAGTTAATTCAGTAGCTTTAGATTTTTTTTAGTTTCCTTTTAAACTCTTCCAAACTTGGTCTCCATGTCCCCAAAAACAGTCACTTTACATAGCATTAATGTGTCACCAGGCAGGTTTAGACTTTTTCCCCCCCCCGCTTTGGTAGATCTTAGAGAAAAGGTAAGCTTTAGCTATTCTGTGCCCATAAAAATGCTGTCTGCAGCATTTTAAGCTGAAACCCAAACTATTCATTTGACACGAGTGCTTTGACCTTGAGTGACAAATCCAGAATTTTTCTGTTGTGTTAGCAGTTCCCCAGACGGCGGGTGCAACCTCGGCAAGGGTCAGGGAGCTGCAGCAGCTCGGGGGGCAGCGCTCCCAAGAAACTTCCAGTTTAAACTTCTAGGGCATCCCAGAAGGAGTTAGGACTCACAATTCATACTGCTGTCTCTCACATAAGATCGCTTGGACAAGTTGCACGAATGTTTATTTAAATCAGTTCTCACAAAAAACACCACACTATATTTTGTGTTTGTGTTTTTTTTTCCCCCTACTGAATCTTGGTAAAGCATTAATCCAAAAACTGGATTCAAACTCTTGTAGAAATTTAAAAGAGTTGCAGGTCCCATATTTTGATCACAGCTCAGGGTGTCACTTAGAATAACAATATAATACAGAGAATAAGTAATAAAAGTGCCTGTGCAATGTGACTTGCATAAAATAGGTTATTTACATTGAGGTACCAGTTGAAAAGAAAACAATGCTAATATTTGCATTGACCTCTTAGTGATCCCACACAGACACACTTACCAAGAGATATTCCTGCTATGCTTAGAAAACAAATAGTAATTTTCTTCTGATCACTTTCATTTCATTACAAAATGTAATTATTATATTCTGGTTTGCTGGCTTGTTACGCCAAACCATCTCCCCAGTTCAAGGTATGATTTTATCTGGTACTCGTGGAGCTCTACAAGGCTTTCTGTATTTTCACGTGTTTATTTGCTGTTGGCAGAGCTGTACAAGAGTGAGCTTGAAGCCAGTTGCAACTTACAGATTTTCCAATAAAAAGGCAGAAATATTGGCCAGATAGTTAATTAAATGGCACCGGGACACTTTTTTCCCCCCCTCTTCCACAAATTCCAGTTAGTCCTCCAAACCTGTATTAGGTGCCCCAATGACACTGAAAACAATAAATCTTCATTTATTGTCAGTAGATATCTAACCTGGTTGTTTTAAACAGCATGATGAACACATTTTAGCAGAACATATTAGCTGTGCCAATTTAATAAGGGGGAGATTGATGAAGCCTTTCTTTTTGTACCTCCATACAGGGCAGAGCCCAGCTATGAACACACAGCTGTCTCCTCCCCTTGCTATTACTCACCAGTCCTCTCCAGATCTCTGCCACTGAAATTCAAAAGTGATGTCAAGCTTTAGCATCACCTACGCGATGAAAGCATGGAAAGAATCATAGCATCATTTAGGCTGGAAAAGACCCTTGGGATCATCGAGTCCAACCATCAACCCTACTCCACAAAGTTACCTCGATATCTCTCTTGTATTGAGGTGCCCAAAACTGGACACAATACTTGAGGTGTGGCCTCACCAGTGCTGAGTACAGGGGCACAATCACCTCCCTACTTCTGCTGGTCACGCTATTTCTAATAGAAGCCAGGATGCCGTTGGCTTTCTTGGCCACCTGGGCACACCACCAGCTCATATTCAGCTGCTTGTCAATTAGAACCCCCAGGTCTTTTTCTGCCAGGCAGCTTTCCAGCCACACTTCCCCAAGCCTGCAGCGCTGCACGGGGTTCTTGTGGCCCAAGTGCAGAACTTGGCACTTGGCCTTGTTGAAGCTCATACCATTAATGTTAGCCCAATGATCCAATCTAAGTCCCTCTGTAGAGCTTCCCTATCCTCATGTGAATCAACACTCCTGCTTAACTTGGTGTCATCTGCAAACTTGCTGATGATACACCCTATGTCCTTATCAAGATCATCCATAAAGATGTTAAACAGAAATGGTCCCAACACTGAGCCCTGAGGCACACCACTTGTGACCGGCTGCCAGCTGGATTTAAATGCATTGAGCACTACTCTTTGGGACCTTCCAGCCAGTGCTTGATCCAGCAAATCGTATGCTCATCCAGGCTGTGTGCAGCCAGTTTTTCCACAAGAATTCTATGAGGGACAGTATCGAATGCTTTTCAAAAGTCCAGGTATACAATATCCAGAGCCTTTCCCTCATCCAATAATCGGGTAATCTTGTCATAGAAGGAGATGAGGTTCATCAGGAATGACCTGCCTTTCATAAACCCATGCTGACTAGGCCTGATCCCCTGGTTGTCTATTATGTGGCTTGTGATGGCACTGAAGATGACCTGTTCCATGACCTTCCCTGGTATCAAGGTCAGACTGACAGATCTATAGTTTCCTGGATCCTCCTTTTTGCCTTTCTTGTAGATGGGTGTTACATTTCCCACCCTCCAGTCCATTGGGACCTCCCCAGTTAGCCATGACTTCATGTACATGATGGAAGGTGGCTTGGCGAGCACATCTGCCAACTCTTTCAGCACTCTTGTTTGTAGCCCATCCAGTCCCATAGACTTGTGTGCATTCAAGAGGCATAGCAGGTCACTGTTCTCTTCCTCTTTAATTGTGATGCCCTCATTCTGCTTCCCCTCCCTATCTCCTAGCTTGTGAGGCAGGGTGTTCAGGGAACAGCTAGTGCCACTGCTAATGACCGATGCAAAGTAGGCGTTGAGCACCTCAGCCTTTTCCTCATCCTTCCTGACTATGTTTCCCTCTGCATTCAATAAAGGAGGGAGATTTTCCCTAATCCTCCTTTTGTTGTTAATGAATTTATAGAAACATTTTTTATTATCCTTAACAGCTGTAGCTAGGTTGAGCTCTAGCTGCGCTTTAGCACTAGAAGAGCAATCTCAACCCCAACAGCTGTATTGCCATGCTTCCTTTTTTTCATGAAGATTATGTATTTTAATGCAGACTTATCTTTGCTCAAAAGAACTCACCCCATTCCTGATGGCTTCCTTGATCACACTACAAACTTGAAGAACATGCCCATGAGCAACCCTGCTCCACCACCAGCAGCATGGGCACAGCTGAAGCCCAACTCCAGTCTTGCCTGCAGTGCTTCACCTACTCCCAACTGTTCACATTCTTTCCTTTCAAAATTATATTTCATTTAATAGTTTTGCGCCCTAGCCACTTCTGCAGAAAAGCCTGCAAAGGGGAGACAGAAGGTCTAACCTTGGGAAGTATACGAGCCCCATGGGTCTAGCAGAAAGTACATATTTTAAGTGGTGTTTTTCCCCCAAGTATGGGTACGCATATTGTTACTGGCTAATGAAATTCATACACATACCTCCTACTTACTGCTTTGGATATTTTGTGGTCCATCAGACTTTGACATCTAAGAACATATTAGTCTGCTTTTTATTCCTCTTGTAATTAGAAACAATGTTCAGGTTATTGAGAGAATTAAGAAAATCAATATTAATAAGCCTTTGGACTATGTTGTTAGACAGTTTCAGCCCACAACTTCACAGTACTCTGGCTTCCTTTGCCAAGGTTTGGGTTTTGCCTGTTGGTTTTAAACAGTTACAAATTTCTCAGAAAAAAAATTTAACTCTGTCTATGCATTCAAAGCAGCCAATTTTGACAACTCAGTTTATAACAATAATTATACACTCCTGCTCCTAAAAAAAAAAAAAAAAAACAAAACAGGAGAGCTCTAAAGATTAGACTACTCTACAAAATACAGCTTTGAGGGATGTGCTTATTTTTAATATAACCAGTTGCTATAAAGGGCAATGATTTCCACAGCACAAAGTTCACATAAATTTCCCCACAAGTCCCAAATGCAAACACTATCTGCAAAGTCCATATGCTTTGTATTTCACAAAAGCTTTGCAGAATACATTTAACATAAGAGAAAACAGAGTTAGGTTTTATTCTTCACTTCATCTTTCTGACAGAAAGGTGTCAATAGAAAGATGCTGACAAGAAAGCTAACTGGAACCCATGCAACTTTATTACTGAAGTATGGGGAGATTACTTTGCGTGATTAAAACATCACTGCACTACCTCTGACTTTTTTTTTTTCCTCTACAGTGGTAGCAATTTCTATTGGGATGAGTTGCTTTAAACCTTCAGTTACTTATCAGTCACAAAAAAATAACTCTAAGTGCAGAATAAGGCAGGTGAATGTAAAACACACACATGCAGACCTGAAGTCCCACAGCATGTTACCATTCATTTCTATAAAAATTGGATCCAGATCATCCATGAATTCTTCACTAATACATCCATTCCCAAAAGCAAGTACTTCAAGGAGGCTCCTGTATTTTCAGGAAAGAAAGAAGGAAGCTTGATTTCCCTGTGGCTTATAAAAGACAATACTTGCACATGCCAAATGTTGCTGCTAGTCTCCTCACCTATTCAGAAATACAAGCTGGTTTTGGTTCAGAAGGGCTGTGGAAGCTGTTGGAGGGGTGTTTTTTTGTACTGGGCATGGCCTCTCTTGCTCCCTATCAAATAAAATAATCCTGTAATTTAACCAGTAACCCTCCTTGCCTCTCTTTGTTTCCATTATCCACTTCCAGTCTGTCTGTTTCCCTGAGGCTGCAATCCCAAATGAAAGCAGCATTCAACAGGTGCCTGTATTGTCAAAAGCTGTTACTCTCTGATAAGCTCTGCAGCACCTGGGCACCTCGAGCTGTAAGAGATTTTCCCAAGCATGAGATTTTGTAAATTTGATAAAGGAAAAAAAAAAAAAAAAGAGATATCCTATTTGAAGTGCCAATGTGGAATCAGAAGGGAACAAGTAGAACTACTACTCCGCTTGCCCACAATACAAACACACAGACCACGGCCATCATACTCTTATGATGTGTCTTTCACATGAAACACAAACATTCAAAGATTTCCACTTAGGTGGGGCAACTTTTCCACTCAACAGAAAACAGGATGGCAAATGGAACGAAACATACAGGGATTTTCTTAAAACTAATACGGGGAAATTATTTATACACATGCACAATCAGGCAGTGGTGACAGCTTCAACATGACCATCCTCAACAGACAGGTATTTCCTCCCCAAAATCAGAGACACAGTCATTAGCTGGCTTCAGGAGAAAGCTCTCCACAGTGTTAATTTACTCCTAGGACCACCAAGGACATGCTGTGCTATCTTTAGGAAAAAAAAACTGGCTACTGTGGGGCTAAACAGACTGTTGATCTATTACGCTCTGACACTTTTCATTAAGATATATAAACTTGCAGAAGACACTCTCTTAAATTTGCATATTTGCATCATGCTTTTCATAGACACATAAACAGCTTTTCATAATGTGCTTAAATTACTGCGAGTTGTTGGATTCGCAAACGCAATGCGGAATCCAAGTTGTGCCATACCTACTAGCTCTGTAGCACTTCTTTTATACAAAAAGCTCTCAGTTGTGCTCCTAAGATTGACAGCCTGGTATTAAGTTCTCCTGAATTTTGAGAATTCGTCTTCAGAGCACCGGTCAAGAACAGAATGGCAATCACAGGCGATCACTGTGAGTTTAGCTGTAGTACAACGTCTTGCAAGGCGCTTTTGACACAGCATCATGCTATTGTGAGAGGACAGGCCACCAATTAATGTAAATCAGCGTGCTTTCATCGAGGAGCATTTAACGATTCTAACTGACATAAAATCATATCGGGTTCATAGTGTTTTACTCATTACTGAATACTGCTAATTGGTTAGGGGAGTTCTGCTGTTTCCAGTAAAAGAAACAATTCGTTATCGCAGAAACGTATGAATTGTGCCAAGAATATTCCACAGCAAAGGTAGTAATGACATTAGAAATATAAGTAGCTTTTATACGCTCGAATATATTGAGCCTCACAGTTTGTATTGGAGCAGTATTTCAGAATTTTGTCATCATCTGTTGACAACCATCTGCTTCAAACTTCTTACCGCCCTAAGAGTGGCCAAAATTGGATATTGACAGACAGAATTTCTACACAGAAAGGAAACTATTCACAGGACAAAGTAAGTGACAAAGGCTGGAGACCTGGATACACATGCCTAGAAGTCTGGGGGAAATAAGAAAATTGCAGAAACCTAGATCTGACACTCTCCTGTGATATTACTGGAGATGCAGTTCGCAGGTCTCTGTGAAAACGCAGAAGTGGCAGATTAGCTGACACCAATTCTCCAGAGGAGTATAATCTACCGAGTAAATGGGTAATATTGTGTACTGTCAACTCTGTTCAAGTCACAGCCATCCAAAACCCAGAGAAAGAAATGTAACGTAGCAAGTGCGAGCCGAGGAATTCATTCAGAGGGGTCTGTACATACACGCTGACCTGAATAGCTTGCTCTAATTTGAAGAAATGTGATAATGGGCCACTTGGGTCAGGGCATAAGGGTTTGTCTGCTCCAAAAAAACCTGGTACTCCTGGCTTTGCTGTACTTAGCAACCTTTCACGGCCCTCCCTGTATATCCAAGGGTTTATATACACGTCTATATGTGCAATACATTCTCATAGAAGTGTTTTACAGCAGCCCTACACTGTTAACTGCTGCAGCTCAGGTAAGCCTCCAAGACGCTGCCTGCAAAATACCTTCTTGCTGCAACGTAGCCTGGCTTTGTTTCTATCAAAGGCGTAAAAGCAATTCAACCCGACAAGCTGTAGGCATGGGACAGTGCTTTAGTTTTCACACTTTCGTAGTCTTGACTTGCTCCATCTCCCTCGTATATGATTTAATATTGCAGCCTCAAGTGTTTTGCCTAAGACTACTATAATAAGACACTACTATGAAGAAACCATTCGCTGCTCACCGTCCTTTTCATAACCCAAATGTAAGAATAAACCACTCGGCTTCGAACGTGGGACCCAAGAGTCATTGAATGAATTCAGTTTTGCTGCCTTCTTCACTTGCTTCCAGTCCTTAACTCCCACTGCCTGCAAACATCCCTCAAAATAAACAATTTCAATATGGTTACACAAAGTAACCGTATCTTAAACACTACATTTGCAAAGCATTGCATCAGCATTTGTCTTGCACGTGGTCTATTCCCTCTCCAGTATATCATTGAAAAACAAAACTGCAAGTTCTCATGAACTTGGAAGTCAAGCCAGTTTCCCTCCAGGAGGTACATGAGTATCAGTACTGGAGAACACACAGGCTTGACCCATCCCTAGTTACGCTTTATGAAATGCCAGTGGGAAAATAGCTATTTTAAGATAGGACTCAAAAGAAAATCAAGTGTGCTCATCCCTGGGTAAGTGTGCAGAGATTCATAGGGAAGGAACGTGCTGCGTGAGAAGGTACCACCTTCACATTCCTCCCAGATCACCAAAAACTCACCAAAAGCAAGACACATTTTCCACAATGAGAAGTGCAGCGCTTCACCTTGAAAACTAGCAGCTTCATCTGTATTACACAGACCGAGGTTTAACTAACCCTGTGACTTACAAGTAGTAGACCATACAAATCTTAGCATATTGAGCTGTCTGGAAATTTCTCTGGTTTTATGACCTCATGAGAGAGTGGTCTCTTCACAAAAAATTACTTTTTTTTAAAAATGAGAAATTATCAGTTATCATTTATTAAAAATAAACAATTTATGTAATAAGTCATCTTCTAGAGGATTATTACAAACTGAGAAATTAAAAGCAACCAAGACTTGGATCCACATATTTTAAAATTAGATACGGCAAGTATAAAACAACATCAGGTTCAACATCAGGAACCAAACTGAATCAAAGCTTAGAATAAAACTATTTCAAGAAATAGCTATTTCTTGCATAAAAGCCATAGGATAATACAGACCACAATTTAAATAACTGACTTCTAATTAAGACTTCATTTGAATAAAGTGGTCCAAAGTTCTCTTACACCTATGCAGCCTGACCATATAAGCCACCAAGGTAAAAACAAAGAATCCATTAACCCCAGTCAGGTCTGTAATCTGTTTGTCAGCACAGTAAAACATAAATAAAAACTGCTCCTTTCCAGAGAAGAAAGAGTTTCATTGGCAAATGACATACTTTCATAAGCACACAGTTTTACACAAATACCAATACACTTTGGGTAAATCAGTGTGTTTGCATATGCAAAAGAGCATCCAACTAGCTATGATCTTACTTTGCTCTCTCCTCTTTTATCTTCACAGTATTTGCAAGCAAGAGGCAGGTGTTTGGGGAAGCCTATCTATCATGTAGAAAATTACTGTGATTTTTCATGATCTTCTTGCATTAGTGTAACTTTTTTCAATTTGCATTTTTATGATTACACAACACTATAGTATTTCTCCAAAAAGGTACATTTGCACAAGGATGTATCAGGAACAGCAGCACCATGCTACTTCTAGTGCCTTTGAATTATTCAGAAGAGTTACGTTTGAGGAAAAATACTTGCCTGCATGTTAAGGGATCTAGCGGTGAAAACCCAAGTGCTCTCCACCTTGTCACAGCCTCTGAGAATAGTACAAGTAGCAGCACAAACTATTTGACAACATCAGAATTGTATTTTTAAAATTGTGGACAGGAGTATTTTTTGCTAGTTTGCAGGTAGGTAAATTAAAATCATAAAACACTATATGAAATATGGACGGGTATCTTCTTGTTCTGTGGGAGTGTGTGTACGTGTTAACAGAACAGTCTTTCTCCTTGACAGAACACCTCAACATGAAAAACACTGCATTTGCAAAGCCTTCCATCAGCATTTGTCTTGCACATGGTCTATTCCCTCTCCAGTATATCACTGAAAAACAAAACTGCACCTTTTCACTCTCCAAGTTTTCTTTGTTCATTCAAGGAAAAACAATAGTGAAGCTTATGATCTGCTATTAAAAAAGAGCTCCATGGTGGTGAAAACCTTAAGGAATCATAATATTCTTCTTATTGTCAAAGCTGAACATTTATCTTGCAGCACTTATCCAATTACACCTGAAGCATAAGTCGTTCAGTAGTGTAACGCCCAAAAGTTACCAAGGGATGTCCTCCTGAAAATCAGGCAATAGATAGTACAAAATGCATTGATATTATCAAGAAAAGAAAATAGGTACATTCTTATTCCTGAAATAATGCTGGCGTTCAACAGTTTGGTTCCTCTGGAAGGCCACATCCTTCAGTAGGAAGCAGCAGGTGAGATGTTTGGGAACATCCAACGGGTGTTGGAAGCACATTTCAGGATTCAACGTACCATATCTAGAACTCATAATAGTGTAATCTTTTTTTTTTTCCACCTCAGAGAATCACACTGTATTTCTAACTGAAAAGAAATAAAAATCTCAAAGCGAACCTCACTTCCAGACTGGCATTACATCATCTTTAAAAAGTGCTATTACTTAGTGACACACTCTACATATTGCAGTGTTCTGTTATCAATATAGAATTGCAACTTACTACAAAATGGTCGAGAAAAATGTAGTTGCTAAAGAGACATACAACCTTCTTTCTAGAAGCCTGTTCTACCCTTAGATTGGCGGGGTTCATAAGCACCATCCATAGAGCCCAATTCCAAATCTATATTTACATACTGCTTGGGAAGCAATGATATATGTAACAACAACATATAATAGACCCATATAACACTTGCCAGGTACACAGAAAGATCTTATTCTTGCTATGATGATCTTCGAAATTAAATCGGATTAATAATATAGTGAACATATTACTGGCAAAAGCTTGTGTTTGTCTCTCTAATGATCCTTCCCAGTTCCCATTAAATCTAATTAAAAGGCACTGACTGAGTTTTATTGGAATTCCATTACTGAGGTCCAATCCTGCTCACACACAGACCGGTAACCACAGGAAATAGCCCCTTCCTCAGCCCACAGAGGCCTTGGAACATCCACACACACAAAATAAAGGTGCCCTGGCCACAGGATCAGGGCTGGGTTGAGTGGCTGATTTTACAGCAACGAGCCCTGGTTATTTCACTTTACCAACTACCCAAAAGGGAAAATTCTGCTTTACAGCAGTAGAAAGTTTTGACACATCTTGAGATTTTTTCACATTATGGTCAACAACTGACTAGCTAGCTGGAATATAACTACATTTACAAATATTTTCATCTTTGCAGTAGATAAAATTTAAGGGCAAAAAATCAACTTCTTTAATTAAAAAACAAACTAGTGGGTTGGACAGAAGGTGCACAGTCATTATTTGATTAATTTATATTTTAAAAAATCCAATTAGTTCCTAATTGCACTTTCAAATTTAGGACCTAGTTCTGCAATGTCTACACTTAGCCCAAACTCACACTAAATACAGACTCAATAGTCTGCACGACTTGCCTAAAAATAGCCAAGTTCTGATATTTTCATCTTCACTGTTCATCATTAAGGATGTTTTGAATAAGTGCAATTAAAATGAGTTCTCTAAGCAAAAATTTTTAATTGCATTTGAAGGAACAAGACTATTAAAGAACAGATTAATACATAAAAACTAGGAAAAAGCAATAACATGCTGGGATTCAAAATATGCTACTGTTACAAAAACAACGTTCTGCTATCTGAATTACTAGCATTTCTATAGATAGTCATTATTCTGAATTCACAAATTAAAATTGCATACATCCTTTAGAGTCAATATGATAGAGACGTCTATTCTTTTCAACTGCAAACAAGAGATAAAAGGACCTGCAATAGGGCACTAGAGGAACATGGACTTGACTTATTTCCCTGAAGTCAATGTGTCTTTTGCCACTTTCTTGAAACAGAGAAAGACTGAGGTCCGTGTGAACCTTAAAGGTACAACACATCCTGAAATTTACATAGAGCCAGTCACATAACACTTCAAAAACGCCACTGTATGAATTAAAAGCTTTTCTGTAAGTTTTGGAAGACAGCTACTTCAACCTGGAGGAGCACCAGCAGGAACTATGATAAATTAGTAAAAGGTTTACTACAAATCAAGTTTACATATAGTTTTTTCATATCTAATGCACAGCTTTGAATTTTAAAATGCATATTACCCTTTTAAATAGTTCATGCTTCTACCACTTCTCCTTTTATTACAGTAAAGCTCTCCAAAACAACTGAACTTAAAAAAAAAAAAATCTGGGTAAGAAAGAAGGTGCTTGTCAGTTCACAGAAAACCACATACGCTGATGTTCAGTCTCCAGAAGCGTCAGGGTTTTGTGCGTGCAATCACATTCTCAACAGAGGACTCACATACATAACTGGCTGTCTATAAAACCAGTCACTGAAATTGCACTTCTGGACATCTCCCACAATTTCTGTCTTTAATTACCTCTTATCACACATCCTTCTAACTACTATCCTAAATGCCTTGATATATTTTCACCCTCCTCTGCAATTTTGCCTCTCCAATCATAGGTAACTACTTAAGTAATATTGCTGTTTGGAATAAATAAATGGCAATGTCACTATGACCTTGGAAGCATCTCTTTTGCAGGCAAGGTACTAATACTTATTGCTTAGGTTCAAGACACAAGCTTAAGAACATACATCTCTGTAGTACAGCATAGAAACAGTTTTGTTGGTTTTTTTGAAAACTAGAGAGGAAATAGAATGAAAATCCTTTCCAATGGACAGCCAAGCTGGAGCTCAGTCTGTTGAAGTAAAGCACTGAGTGGTACAACCTGTTTTAAACATTAAGCTACTAATAAGGAGATAGCTGTAAAGCCTCCTGATGTACTCACTGCTGCTGTGACATCTTACCAGGGAATGAAGGCCATCAGCAGTCATCACAAGGAGACAGATTTATTTCACCTGGTTTGTGTTTCTGCTACCGGGGTGAGTAATCCAAACTCACATCAGCTGAACCTTAAACCTGAAAATTCCATTTCAAAGTCATTTGTTTCCAGCCTTCACTTAAATATGGTCAAAGGACACCGTGAAAGCAATAAATTCCCTGCTAAGTAGAATAAAGACAGAAGTTTTGGAAGGGTTTGTGACTCCAGAGAGGAGTAATGTTCATGAAAATTAGTCTCTTCTTCTTTAAAACAGCTTAAAAATTACCAAAGGAAAAAAAAAAATGAATGTGTGATATGCCATCACTCCGGGAACTCGGGTTTAAAGTCCCCTGACTGCCTCTTCCCATTCAGTACAGTCTACCTTTGCAGTAGGATCTCTTGCAAGACTTTGCTGACGAGCAGTTTCATCACACCAGTGCTTGAAGGACAGATGCGAAACACTAAAACTTCACTTAAAAGAGTCTGTAGTGAGATGGCACTTCAGTGCTGCTGACAGCAGTGATCTGCCCCCAAAACCAAACAACGCAACCAGCAGCTTCACCACAGACAGCAAGTCAATTAATAACGAGCCATGCTCTTGTTAACACTACTGTGGATACACATTTCACTGACAACACCACACATTTGTGAAGATTATCCAAATCCAGCCACTGTTATCTGGGGCATCTATGTAATCTGGATAACCTCTAGGTAATCATAGAATCATCTAGGTTGGAAGAGACCCTTGGGATCATCGAGTCCAACCATCTACCCTACTCTACAAAGTCCTCC
>JAHREE010000229.1:3166673-3400559 GCA_033628505.1 Tringa tobata
CCCTCCCTCCCTCCCTTTCTCCTTCCCTTTCTCCACCCTCTAAAAGATGGGTATCCTCCTCCTCTGGGAGGTAGAAATGTGTTCAAGTGAATTGTTCAAGACCAGGCTGGATGGGTCTTTGAGCAACCTGGTCTAGTGAGAGGTGTCCCTGTCCATGGCAGAGGGGTTGGAACTCGATCTTTAAGGTCTCTTCCAACCCAAACCATTCTATGATTCTACGATTCTCAATTCTGCCATGTTCTTTGCCTGGCATGAGGGTACAAGCAGCGGTACTGGAGGAAAAGGAGAAGAGTAGAGAGACGAAAGACCTTTATGATAAACTGATCCCTTGTTCCAGTGATCCTGGTTCATATGGATACTCACTTCAATAACCTGAGAAGCTCTTTCATGGCTGTGTGCTACATGCCCGTCTAAAGAGAAAGCAGCAGCAGGGTGTGTGCTCAGACAGAAATGAAAGGGCACTCAATATTAGATAAGATCCAATGCCAGTTACGTGTGCAAAATAACTTAAAGGGCTTCAAAATTTTCGTTCAACACTGGAACAGCAGCAAAAGGTGGCAGGTGATCTCAAAACACATGTGTATGTCTGTGGCTGAGGGATCAGGCCTGAGATACCAAGTCTGCAGTTTCAGCGAAGCATAATCACGAGCACAGGAATATAGACCTGTTGTTCTCCAGCCCCTTCTCCTTGATGACAACATGACAGCTCTTCTCCCCACCTGTAGAAAAATGGGGCTCAGTTGCTCTCCTCCATGCAAGAGGGACACAATTCAACATCTGCATGTTCATTTTCAAAGGGCTTTCAAGGATTCCTGTCAAATAAGTCTTAAAATAAAATTGCAGCAGGAAGAGAGAGGAATTTCTTTCATGGATAAATAACTAGCAGATAAGAAATGAAGGGTAGAAGTAAATTAGGAAGTCACTCCTGGAAGTAAAGGTGGAAGTCACTCCTGGAGTCCCCAGGGAGACTGAATATTTCTGCAATATCACATACAAGCCAAGAAGACATCACTTACATTGCAGTTTACACTTTGTCTGTCTTAATACATGCAGAAGCCTTGTGTACACCAGTAACCTGCTGCCCTTCCTCTGAATAAGAAAGCAGGAGATTGAAGAAGAGTGAGTAAATGATACAAGGAAAAGACAGAATGGGTAACCAAAGAAATGAACCCAAGAAACTCGCTGGCAGCTAGACCAGTTGAGAAGAGTGGTCCTAGTGGAAGCCTTCTCCAGCTGATCTTAAAAGCTTATTCAGATCAACAAAAAAGGAAAGTAGAGGCAGGAAAAGGAATGACTGATCTGACAGAAAGAGGTGTTAAATACCTAGTGGCCAACAGGAAGAAGGTCCAGCAGTTTACAAAATTAGAGATTATTTACTCCTTTATCAGTACTGCTTTTTCTTTCTAGTGATGTACATCCTGAAGCTGGCACTTGGCCAATACTTTAAGACGATGAAAATAAAATTACAATAACAGATTCCCCCCATCAGCTCGTACTGAGCACTATTTCTTAGGGGCACGCGTATGCAAAACAACCCAAAAAACCAAAACCACAAAAACCCAAAAACCAGACACCAGGGATTGTAATTATGTCTTTTCTCGAAGTAAACAAAAGTATCTCTGCAAACCCATAAACAAGGAAGGAGGCAAAATCATTTAACAAACACTCATAGTAAATGCACTATGATAGAAAGCTTTATTCCTTCTTTCTGAAAAAAATCTACAAGGGTAATGCTATAGCAGGACCAGCGCCTGGGATTATTTGAAATGAAGGCAGGAAGATCTTGCGGTGCCCTATGGCAATCCATCTGGGGAAGATTTCAAAAATATCCAACACTTACTTTAATATAGTCTGTCCCAAAGGCAAAACTATTTGCTTTTCACAAGCATTTTTATGAGCTACATCTTAAAAGTAATCACTGGCAGAGATAATTTATTGTTAGCCAGAGAGGATATTGAAAGGCAGGGGAGCTATTAATCATCTATGCAGATATGGGTGAGATCCTGGCCCTATGGAAGTCAATAGTAAAATTCCCATTGACATCTGTGAAGCCGGGCTATTACTCTGCGTGCTGGAGGTTTAAGTGTTCGCTCTATCTGTTAGGTCAAGTTCCTCACTTGCATAACGCTGCTGATTTGCACAGTGACATCGCAGTTTGACCAAGGAAATATCTCCAGGTTGCTGAAACGAATGCTTTTCTGCAAGACTCACTGCTTGTAACATAAATAATAGGAATTGTTTCTTGCTAAGATCCAGGTATGCTGGAAAAGTCCAGATATAGAAACACTTTTCTTTCGTAAAGAAAAGAATGGCAAGGAGGCTACGGTTCAGATCTTGTTGGTGAGACACTGTCGCGCTGTCTTCCTGGCAGGTCTACCTGTATTTAATTCTGCTTTCCTTGGTAAAATTCCACAATAAAGCTGTCAACTATTGCAAACCAACAGCAGGTCCAATAAACAGTTTCAGAAATACCCACACTTGAAATACTTACCTACAATTACATATGTCCTTCAGAATAATCTATGCCTTTCATGTAAAGTGGGTATATGAGTCCCAAGAGTTAACTCTGCAGAAAAAAAAAAAAAAGCCAGAAAAGAATATACAGTTTTAAGTGAGCTATTCCCTTTTCTGTTGGAGATGATGATATGCTTCATAGCAGATCAGTTGGTGACATTATGCCACGTAGATGTCATGATCAACACACTCTCACTTCTGCTCAATATTTAGATTCTTTGTAAGATGTGTTGCCGATACTTTATACGGCTCCATCTCCTCTGCAGCCATAAAGGATGTCATCAAATTATTTCTACCTGGTTGTAGACAAAGTGCTCTGGAGGCATCATTTTTAGTCTCAGCCCAGGGGAACAGAAGTGATTAAACAATTGCTGTTTAAAAATAGCATCACACACCACCAACAGTCCATCTCAGAGTCAGCTGCAAACTAGCAGCAGCAAAGATGTTTGTTTTTACCCTCTTCTGGGCTGCCATGGCAGCCAAAATATTCCCTTTCTCCGAATCGATTTGTTCTGAAAGCCCAAGTATATTTGTTTTCCTGAGCAAATCCTTATGATTAATAATAGTAGGTGAGAGTTATTTTGTGTGCTTTATTTTAATGAATAAACCCTGAGCACAGGGAGGTTTGTGTTCAAACAAGGCTTGAGCAAAATTCAGTGAGGGATTTTTGCTTTTCATGTGTCTTTTGTTTGGTGTTCAGGATTCAAACCTCTAGTACCATGCTCTAAATCCCTATACGGGAAAAGAAGGGTCTGACCCCAGTGATGGATTAAATCACTCTGCCCAGAACATGTGGAACTGCTACCTTTTATTTAGAAGCGTAGGGCTGTTATGAGGAAAGATAGCCTTATCTATATCTTTGTTTTCATGTATATTCAAAACATATATATGTGTTTCATGTATATTCTGAAATGCCTGATCTCTCTTAATTAAATCATGCATAAATATGAGATTTCCTTGCTTTAAAGCCCGGTCTGCTGCCTGAGCTCAGACTTTACATACCGGGCAGGGTTTGATCCTGCAGGTTCAGCTCGCTCAACCCTGTTGTCAGCAGCTTGAGTGATATGCTCAAAGTGCAAGATCTGGTCTGGTGCATAGAGAATGAAATGTATTTAGCAAAATCCTGGCAGCCTAGGGCCTTAAATTCAGATTCAAGAGATGCACTGGCCTCCTTCCCAGGGCTGCAGGATGTCGGCTCTGGCATTCGGCACCGTGATCCCACTTCTTGGGACCTGCCTTCCTCATTACCACCTCAGGAAGAAGCATTTGCTCCTCTCCAAGGAGCACAAGGTGAAACCCCCAGCTTTGGGGCCCATCTGAGTTTCCTAAAGATGTAGCCCTACCTTATTTTCCCCTGGGGGAGCGAGCAGCCAAGGAGCTGGGGCAGCAGGTCTGGCCCAGCATCAAAACCTGCCAGGAGCACACCCAGCCCTCGGAGATTTTGGCTTGCCTTGTTCTACCTACCCTTAGGTCCTACGCATGAGCCGCGTTCTGTCTGTCGCCTGTCATACTGTGGCTGGCCACCCATCCATCCCAAATTTTGGAGGGGAGATGCTCCTGATTATGGAGCATATGTTGCCCTCCCCTGCGCAGTGCAGAAGGCAGCCAGCGCAAGCAGAGGTGGGTGGTGGATGGCACGGGAAGGAGACGGGGGACGATCCAGGAAACGTGATCTGTGTTCGGCACGCAGAGAGGCATCAGATGCAAAAAGCATCTTAATTACGGCAATTCGAGGCAGAAGTAAAACTGCCTTCCCTAATTTTGCTGAGCGCTGATAGGAAACACACAACCCGCTAAGGCTGTAGCACAGATGGAGCCGGACTGCCAGCGATGAGGTCATTCAAGGGGGGAATGAGGATGGAGCAATATCTACGGGGCAAGGTCCTGCTCTTCCACTGGATGCTGGCTTTGTGCTGAAATTGTCAGGCATTGCCTTTGGTTGCCCCGCTCATTTACCAGTTCCTCCAGGACGGATCTAAATAACATGAAATTAATCTAGTGAAAAGTATGCATCGCCGGATCAACTATTCTCTGTTTGACAGAGGCTTTTCAAAGAGCAGCTGATTTCAGCACCTGCCTGGCTCTATAAAATAACTGTGGAGGAAAAGGGCTGTGCTAGTGCGCTCCTCAGGCTTTTCCATGCCATGCACAAAAGCCTTTTCCACTTTACCAAATATCCCTATCCCCAGAAGGGCATCACAAGCCAATATTCATGCAGACTTCCAGGGCACGGCAATTTCCTTGGAGGGGAGTGAGGCTTCCCAAGGGAAGTGACTGACCCTGACTTTCTAATCAAACAGAGGAGAGCTGTAAAAGCAAACAGAGATTCGGGTGCCAGCTTCACCTTCCACTTCTTGGTGTGTTAACCTTCAATAACACCTAGCCCATCCACAGGCTGCAGAAAGAAGGACCATGATGCTGCTTGCTTGCTTCCTTGCCTGCCTGCCTGCCTTACCCTCGGCTGTTGAAGACAATGCTCATCCCGTTGGATGGCAGAGAAAGGATTTGTGAGCTTGCCAGGAGCCCATAAATGCCAACACCTGAGCAAGAACACCAGGACAGATTGAAGAAGACATGATGACAACTTGAAGAAAAGGATTGATTAAGGGTAGTAGCTCCCTTTTTGAAGTGGGAGAATGCACAATGTATGAAGAATAGATATAATTTTGAAGTCTGGCCATTAAGCCCATGCTCTGCCACTTGCTATACCGATTTCAGGCACCTTAAAAGATGCTGTGGAATGAGTGTACATATGGTGAAGTGTGAGCATGCATCTGTACAAATGTAATGTTTGGTAGAAATGAAGGCAGGGAGCGGGGAACAAGCTAAACATAGACTTATGCTACACTGAAATACTCAACACAGGGAAATCAAGGTCATATTTTTTGTATGCGTACTTCAAGTCCAGGCCAGATTTAATGACTGAATTTAGAGTTATTTTTCTCTCTCACTATTACTGGGATAAAAATCTCACAAACTCCTTGTAGCAGATTATGTAATGGCTTTATTTTTATGTGGACAGAATATCTTTAGAACTTTGAACCCTACTCCAACCCTCCTACCTTGCTATCAGGTGAATGTACATGCTGTTGTGCTGTTTTCTACCCTAAGTTGTATCCGTTAGGCCAATTCAGGACACTCAGTGTCGGCAACACAGCACACAAATTTCAAATAAGCTTTTAAAGTAATCAACAATTTATCATTTATTTATGCATCCTTTTTATATCTAGCTTAACATTTAAGCATTAAGATAAAAAAAAAGTCTTTGAGTTTACTATTGCATTTCACTCTGCATAATTAAAAGTATGAATCTTTTTTGTTTGATACATAAAACTCTTGTGATGGGGTATAATTCAACTAACATTTCTGCTTTTAGTACATCTTTATTCCTGTATTTCGCTAAAGGGAGTGGAAAAAAGTAGATGTGTGTCATACAGTGCTTTTTACATTTTGGAATTCGTAACCCTCATAGGACAATAGCATAAATGATGCATCGACAAGTTATGCATCACCTGCTGCACGTACCTGACACTGACTGAAAAGCAGCTTTCCTGAATCATCCCTTCATACGGTCAGAATGGAGGGGCTCTGCTGCCCTAGGCAAAACTCCATCTTTACCAGTCACCCCTACGAGTGGGTGCTGCATGTTTTGCAAGAGCTACTCTCAAGACTTCTAAGTTCATCCTTTTCCTGTCACCCACGTTACATCTGCTTTTCAGAAGCAAGGCTGCTGCCATGGCTATTTTGTCTGAAAATGGAAAAAAACATTAATTCTGCACTTTGCCACTTTTTTTCCTTTTTCTTTTCTTATTTTTTTTTAAATTCTTCCTGCCCGCCCCACTTCCCATTCCCATCCTGTCTCCCACCGACCCAGCAGAGGCTAACAGCATCCCTGGTGCTCTGGAAAATAGACGCAAAGACTTGCCACCCTGCAAAATCAGTCCACCTGGAGATGTCAGGCAGCCAAAGCAGGTCCTTGTCAGCTACAGCAGGAACCATGAACTGTTCAGCAGTCATCTGAAATGCTGTCTTCACAACAGAGCAAAAGCAAAATAAATAAGAGTGTTTTGCTCTATATATTGGTGGCTGTTGCTTGATAATGGAGGAATTATATTAAATACAGAAATTTTGAAGTTAGAAGGTGTCAGAAGAGAAAAGAAAACCTTGACACTTTTGCAGGAAAAAAAAAAGAGATCATGGAGAACAATATCTAAAACAAACACCAAGGAATAGTGGGTATTAGAGGGTTATTTGGTGATGGAGAAGAAAACTTATTAGGTATGAGTTCCAGTAATAGCTTTCTATAGCAACCACAAAAATATGAGATCTGGGCAAAAGGAAAAAGAGAAAAAAAGATTTCTTTTGCCTCTGCTGATGAAGACAACAATTTTTCCTTGAATAAGGCTGGAAAAATTTATCAAAAGCCATTATTCATAGCATGGTCAACAGGGGAATAGGAAAATATCTTACAATGTAATAAGCAGGTGTCTTACTCTTGCCCAGTATTCTCTCCTCTCCCACTTAATGACACTGAGAAAAAAATTAGTTTAATTATTAGTCTTAATTCTTTGCTGAATAAAAAACAGCTTACCGAGGATTTGCATTTTGGACCTTGTTAGGAAGCCTGCACAGTTGTATACTTAAGGCCTTAGATGAAAAGATTAAAATGTCCAATAATTTCAAGATAGAATTTGCATGTTCTGATCCTTAAATTGCAAAGATATAACTATAGCTTTAGCAATCATATGCTTTTTATTTACCAAACTAAAAAAATTAAGGATGCAAAAAAAGTGGATCCAGAAGAGTAAAAACTGATCTCACACCTCACCCAAATTAACAGGAAAAATGTCGTTTCTGCTCAAAGTCTAAAGACACTTAAATAATAGCTCTGGTTTGGAATGTCTTTTATATTCAGAGATATACTTGGTTTATTTTGGGGCTTCTTGCAGACAAAACTTATTTACTTTGGGTCTAATGATTATTAGTTAACTTATAATTCCCTTACTTCAACCTTCAACTTCCATTTCAGAGAAATTAATATAAGATATGAACAGAAAGATGAGAAAAATGAAATTATGAGTCCCAGACTTGAGCCTTCTGCGTGCTAAATGCATTGCACTGATTGCTTATAGCTCAGACACACAAAATTTCTCTTGATCCTCTCCTGCTATGGGAGGATCCTGCCAGCTTCTTTCAGCCTCTTCACCTTAGCACTTACTGTCATATTTTCCTATGGCTGCCCCAGCCTGTCCCCATCACTCACTTAGATCAACCCTTCCTCAAGCCTAGAGAAAAAAAGATTGCAGCCCTAGCAGATTTGCTGCCATCTTACTCTGTCCTGTCTGCCATGTCCTTGTGTAAATTCATGTACTCCCTATTTGTGCCACGGTTAGCATCTTGTTCAGGTCTTGAGATGCCATTAGTAATGGACATGAATACTGGCAGTAATAATGAACAAGTCTACTGGAAAGAACAAGGCTTTTTTCTTTTTTTTCTCACTGTTTCAATCTCTGCTGTAGCCAGAAGCACCCATTGCAAATGTACCTGTCTCAGCTGAAAGGCAGCGTTTTGTAAGATTTACACGTTGCAATTATAAAGTATTATTTTTAGACATTTCTCCAGCATTAAACATTTCAGCCAAAATCTAAAGTTGCATAAAAGAGCACTCAAAATGTAAACCTTAAAATGCAGTTTTAATAGCATCCCCAGCTTGGCGGCAACCCAGCATAGTATTGCTCCACTCCCATACCAGTAAAAGCAATAAACCATGTAAAAGGCTGGGGGGGGAACATAGGCAGGAAGCACCTATACATAAATACTCATTTCTGCTCTGCCCACAAGGAACACCAAGAACATCCCATTCATGTTTTGCAGTCAAAAATTGGATCCTGCAAAGAAAGCTGTAATCTACCCCCCAGTATTGGGCTGCATCTGTGTCTATGTCAAAACTGGCTTCGTAGGCTTCTTTGGACCCGATGAGCCGAGAATTACTAGATCTAAAACTGGATTAAGGTCAAGGCAAACATTGTGAATTAGGAGCATATTAGCAAATGCAGCTTTATTTGAAGAAAAATGGCAGCCTTTGGCACAGGAGTTCTGATTAATTCCCAGCACCTGTCTCTTACCTGAGAAATGCCAGGTGGAAAACTAGAGTCACCACAGCCCTGTCTCTTATCTCCTAAGTACAGCTGTCTTCACAAAAAAAATATTGAGAGGAGAGAAAACAAATGCTCTGAGTTCAAATCTGAATTTCTCACCATTTTACCCAATTTATACTGTGCTGCAGAATGTGCTCGGGTATCGGTTACCCCATTCGTGCAGAAGTAATAGACTTATCTCACAGCACCCAAGTATTCGTGAAGAAAATAAGCTTCTTGGGCATCTCAAAATGCCATCTTTCATTTTGCCACTTGTTTGGGGTTTTTTTTCTCTCATGGTTGTGTTCTTCCCTCTTATCTCTGATAATACTCTGTTAATCGGAGTTTTTTCCATGTGTATCTGATAACTATTTATAGTATGAAGAATAAGACATATGGGAGCAAGACATGGAACCAGAGCTTCTTTCTACCTACCGAGAGCCCTAAGTGTTTAACTCAGAAAATCACATTCTTCCCCACTTCTGATCCTCTGGCAAGTTGAAATAGTTGCCCCTCCAGCCAGGAACCCTCTGACACAAGGGAAGAGGAGTTCATGTCTCTTATATTGTGTATAGGTCAGTAGTACCTCATCATCCAGCTGAGTTTTAAAAGGAGAAAGCCCTACCTGGAAGGGCTGCTATGGGCAGTGACCATTGCAAGATGCCTCTGGGCTTCCTTCCAGGCAACACAGGGCTCTCAGCCTTGGCTCAGGCAGCTGAGCTCAGGACAGCAATGTGATTTCAGGCTGTCATCGGTATCTCTTGTTGCAAATCAGAGCACATCCCTGCTCAGTGCACTGGGTTTCTGTCCATGCTTCTGAGGCATTGAACTTTTGGTCCAAGTTTCTAATCCCTAGAGCTTTGGGTCTTGCTACTTCTCCCCATTTTTAACTCTATAATTAAGTGACTTAGGGCTGTTTAGTGAGATATATTTGCATTTCTACAGGTTGTAGAGGAGTGTCCTCCTGTTGAGCCCTCCTCCCTCACCATCTCGGGAAGACAGGCCTTTGCATCGTAGCAGCTCTCGAGATCACTCACAGGTCCCGTGTGTTTGCATGTGAAACCAGTTTTTCTGAATTTCATTCTGCTCCTACATAATGGCTGCTCTGCCTACTGCAGTATAAAATTAACTTCAAGGTGAGAGCTAAACTGTGTGCATCGGCACAAAAAGAACCCACCCCAAAGTTATCAGCAAAAATACATTGTAAGAGATTATGCTGCAGAAAAATAGCTGCTGCTGCTCCTTCCATCCCATTTCTGATGCAATCTCATCTTGACTTAAGTAGATCCCATTTGTTTAAAGGAATAAGATGAAATAATATTGCAATAGTGATATGCAGTCAGGATTCAAATTACACCTTTGTCTTCTGCTCATTAAGAGAACCAGAAAATGTTAGCAAATTATTACTTCATTAGCATGGATTCAACTTTACATTTGACATATTTTAAATACATTGACATATTTTAAATTTATAAAAGGTCTTGCTACTATGGACTTTATAGGTGTCGCCCATTAATAGTAACATTAAATTTATGTAAATCTGAATTTCAGGACAGGACCAAAATTATGGGATTATATATGTTAAATTTAGAAGCAGGATAAATGGACGCAAAATGTTGCACACATTTTTAGTACTTTCCTGGACAGGATGGATATGAGCAAATGAAGAAAATAAGTTTAATAACGGTGATTTTGAAAAACCACAACTGTAGTTTTATAGAATTATAGAAGACTGTACTGAGTGATGTCAAATACAGCTCCCTGCATAAAATGTTGTTAGTTTGTCTTGTCAGTCTGCTGATGCATGTGCGCTACTCCGTTTGGCATGAAGGGAAGCTGTGGGGGTCTTGGTGGAGTAATAGAGCCACAAGTGAATATGCTAGCAATTTTAGAATGATCATTTTTATTCCCTTTGTCTTTAAAGCTCTCTCTATAAAGTCTTTATGTTTCTTTGAACATTTTCAAAGTTGACTGTTAGGACAATAGGGCTTTTAATCTTCCATCAGCTCCATCCTTCTCTCTCTCCCCCTTTCTCTCTTGTTTTTCCTGTCTATTAAGCAGAGATTTCCAGATACTTTCTTTTACTATCCCTTCTGTTTCCAGTGATTTTGGAAGAAACTCCAAATCTGAATAATCTCACCAGCTAAGCTAATATCTTTGTATGCACACTGCAATGGACATTTGCAGTTACATCAAATTTACTTCCAATAACCAGTGATCTCCTAGAGAACTCACCAGATATTAAAGGGATTACTGGGTTATTTTACATACTTTTCCATTGAAAATGTTAACAATGGTAATAAAAACCCAAACCAATCATTTGATTTAAGAGCCATTCTGAATATACAGAGATTGCTTCCTTGTTTTGATTTTAGAAGCCTATTTTTACTCCAAAATATATTTTCCATAATTTAGGAGTTATTATAAAATAAGTTGTTAACAGATTTTTATTTTCCCTTCATTTACGTGAAATAGAAAGCTGTGGGCTTAGTCCATTAAGCCATGATATCTGCTTCATGAAATCTACAACTATTCTGAAGTTTCCAAAACAAACAACCCCAAACCTAAAAATTAGCTTAAAAACTCAGAAATCAGCCTGAGGGAAGCTCTAGGAAATGAATAAAAATATCCAGAAGGAATTAGAATCAACACTGGAGAGACAGTAATTGGGTTGACTTTAGGCTAACTAATTCATGCATTGAAAGTCTCGTGATTTTGGGGGTTGGCTTTTTGTTTCCAATGTGCTTAGACTTGTCTTCAGTCTTGTTCTTGACCTTAATAGAGGGATAATACTTATGCTGCATATTTCCTACAATGCTTTTTCTCGTTGCCAGTATATATACACATGCATATATGTATGTATATGTAATATATGTATATATCCAAATTTATATGGAAAAGACCTTCTTTTAAATGAAGCAAACTGCTGCAAGCCAGGAAAGAAATTAATGCCTGAGGTATGCAGGCTGAAGTCCTTTGCTCATATGTGACATTTCTCTGGCAGTTGTGTGACACAAGAGCTCAAACTTCAAATACGGTCCTAATGCCTTCTTCTTCACCATTGAAAAATAAGTTACATGATCCTGCCTTTTTAGCAGGGAAAAATGCATGCTGGTGCAGTGTGGCAAAATTCTGTGCATTTAGCCCTAGGTAACACAAAAATAAATTCACTTACTTCAATAAAGTAATTTCAGATCTACAATGGAGTAACTGAAAATAAGCATTTTTAAATTGTACTCAAAATTTCTTCCTAACCGAATTGTTCAAGGAGATCCCATATTTTCACCCAACACCATGTAGAGAGAGTTCTTTTCCCCCCCCTTTGAAAAAATAAAACCTTCCCTCGCTGTATTAAATACCTAGATATTCATACAGTCAGCACAAATTGCTGGGATGACTCTGCCAAAGAGAGATATATTTGTAGTCAGCAATCTCTTCTCCTCAGATGTCAGTGGTCTCATCAAGAAAGTAAAAAAATTAGAAATTAGACTGAGAAGAAAAATAACAGCAAAACCCTCTAGTTTGGTACTTTTGGTAAAATGAGAGCTCACCTTCCTAGGAAACTTTCTGTGATATTTATGTAACTTCTGCATGGCTAGAGGACCTGACACGATATACTACATGTATGTATATATGTACAGCTTATGGGTCCTCAGGCAGCCAGTGCTTTGCAGAAAAACATACTGGCACAGCCTTAAATAAGAAACAAGATCCAAATTTTGACCAGTGTGGCCAAACTTATGTGAGAATTTGGAGGCAGAAAAAGGACGTGTGCCTCATTCTTTAGTATCGCACTGCTCTTCCACAAAGCAGTGATGAGGGGTCACTCTGCAGGAAATCTGGAAACCTGTAAGGAGAAAAGGAAAAGGCAATGCTGAGAAAACCGAGCTGGAATTAATCCTTTGCAATTAAAGAGGTTGTTTATTCCTAAGACTGGCTCACAGAGTCAGAACGTACAGTTTACACACCTGGATTTTCTGGATAAAATAGATTCCATGAAAGCCTCCACCTGAACTCCCATCCATTCAAATTACTACATTTCTTCAGGTTCTCCTGTGAAGTAATATTGTACCAATGCAGAGTAATATAGTTTGGCCTCTGGATTGCTCCAGGAGCTTTCAGAATGATTACGAATCAGTATTTCTAGTCCTAAGGTCTGTGAGAGCCAGGATGCTTATCAGCTTAGGTGATGCTATGATTGCAAAAGAACAAAAAGAACCACTCAGTCTGCACCTTTTAACCAGAAAGTAACTCTTAAAAACATTATAGTTGCTGGAAAAAGTAAACAGATCTATTTTAATCCATTCTCTCGATTTTTTGAGTTGCGTAGTGGAATGTGGAATACTATATCTGGCCATAATGGTAGCACGAAAGGCAAACCAAATACTAGGGTAGCTTTCTGCTGCATTTTTTACTACTCGAGAGATTACAGTGTCAACAAATCATCTCAATGGTATGGCCTCACCTGTAATTATGTCTTCAATTTTGGTTATTTCTTAGAATGTGTAACACTAATAAAGGGATACACTGAGCAAAGATGCAAACTGCAAAAAAGAGAAACCTTTAGATAATTCTGCTTTTATATGTGGATAGATAGAAACTAATAAGATGGTTTAACTTCTGCAGAAACGATAAAAAAGGAAGCAGTAAATAAAATACTAAGTGCTGTATATTACTTACCGGGAGGTAAATTCTGAGATCATATAAACTTTCCTAATGTAAGAGGGATAAAACATTCAATAAACTGAAAGCTCTCGCCTTTCAAACATGTAAGAAAACATAAAATTATACATCCTCTCTCCCACCTTCTTCTCACACTATTAACCTCTGCAACTCAGTGTTAGTCACTGCTAGGATTCTGCTAGTAAGGGATTGTGGAGTCACTGCTAGTAAGGGCTTGTGGAGACAGTAGGAGCATCCACTGTCAAATGTACAGTGACAACTTCACAAGATGCTTACACTTCATGGAATTAGCCAGCCACATACTGGAGTTAGAAAAAAAGTATCTCTGTGCAAACTGATTGTCCCGTCTGAGGTGTCCTTGCATCTTTCTTGCAAGTGCTAGAGAAAAGAAAATTCCTTTTTTTCCACCATGCCAAGGTCCATAGTGAGATTACATCTCCTGAAACACAAGAAAAATGTATTTATTTTTTCTTCATCCAAAGTAGTTAGCAACTTTGCAGAGGGTCCCTGAACCCCTATGAATATGAATAATTTCATATTACATGGAATTTAGGTCTTCTGTTCCAAAAATTGTTCCTCCCAGCTTTTTCCTCTCCAGCACTGTCCCTCTCTAAAGCCAGCCAGGACCTCATCTTTGCAGATGGGAGGAAACCCCCAAGTAAAGGGGAGATGAGATGCAATGCTTGGTTTAGTTTGGCCTTGGCGCTGTCTTGATACAGTCTCTTTGGCTTGCACACGGGTGGATGGGTCATTCACTGCTCTACAAAATACATCATCCCACATTCCCTGCGAATAGTCTCGTATGAAATCATCCTCGGGTGAAATTCTTCTCCACCTACCTGCTGGTTTTGCTGTCAAACCTAATGTGTGCTGCGAGCAGGGGCCTGGGGAATGAACATCCTGTGAACGCTTCTAAAGGGCAGGGCAGGGGGGAGGAGGATTGCTCATGTTGTAGTTAAACAGTACTTGGTATTGAATCATTAAAATATTTCCCAGTTTTCAGGAGCTTTTAGTTACCATGGTTCAATATGACATGATATACACCAGGTCACTGAGGTGAGGTACACTGAGGTGTACACCAGGTCACATCAGCCCAAGAAATGTCGTGCCAGTACTTGCAACATCTGAATGGAGAATAATTTGCTAATGCCATGTAATGAGGTGTGAGGTGGCTCGTGCAGCATGAGGAGGCTGGTGCCACGATGACGTTGGCATTACCTTTTCCTGCTGTAGAGAGACGAGGAGCAGTGGCAGCCATGGGGTTGCAGGTTTCCTCTCCATCCTCCTGCCAGCCCCACGGGACTCGTGCCCGGCAGGAGCGGCTGCTGGAGCAGCTGCCTGCTCCACGCTGGAGAGGGGTCAGATGTGGGAACGTCTGCAGAAAGGCATAAATCTCCTGGAGTGAGCGCCGAGGGGCAGTCCTCTTTGCTGAAGAGGGCTGCACACAATTTATTTTCATTCACGGCCTTTTCCTTTCATGCTAGCAGATAAGTAATCTTCCTCTTCTCAGCTACATCCTTAATTATAGTAGACAGAAGATTATTTACCACATTGCAATTTCTTTCAGATCCATTAGTTTGCTCAATGTACAGCTAACCATGGCATTACTTTCCTTTGACAGTGTTATTGCAAAAGGGTTTGGTAATACACAAAAGCAACATGTTGGTGCAATAATGCTCAAACTGTAGCATCTATGCTAGCTGCGTTTTAAAAGGTTAGGGAGGCATGATAATATACCTTGACTTTGAACAATCCACCCCACAGGACCATCAGAAGACTTTAATAAGAATAATTGATACAGTAATCTTGGAAAGCACTTTTGAAATGGGACTATATTAAGTTTATTAGCATATAACAGAACTATATAATAGGTCAAGTCATTAACTGGAATATTGTTATAGATTGAAGAGAGAACTTGATTTAAAAAGAAAGATTATTCCATTATTTTTGCTTTAACTATTATTTCAATTGTCAAATGTCTGTTATAAAATGTGTCTTGAAATATTTGAAGATGGATTTTATATTCCATCCAATGTAGACACCTCCAGCACCAATAAGCTGGTTCCTTTCCCATATTTCCATGCTCTTGACAGCTATACAGCTATATATATCTAGTAAAAAAACATATTTTGCTCACTTTTTTCATTTTAAAAGAAACGCTTTTCACACGATTCCTGAAAGTGAGGCTTTTAAGCCAGTGACTATGAGAGTTCACATCGCTCCGTATCAAGGAGCAAAAGATGGATATAGTGGACAAGGAGTACCCAGGCAGTGCACAGAGGCAAAGGGACTGCTTCAAAGGGTGGAAGGAAGAGGAAGAGGGGTGTGAGAGCAGTGTCGGGCACTTGGCCTTCGCTGAGTCATGTCATAAGATGAACCAAGGAGTGAGAAGGATGGCAGCTCCTCAGCTCCTTAGGTTCAGCTTGTGCCATACCACGCTGCCAACAGCAATCCTCCTTCAAACCTGGCAATCAGATTGGGGTTTTCTAATACCATTTATATTTTCAACACAACTTCTGAATGTGTTAAAAACTCAAAAAAATCCTGTTGAAAGGACAAAAAAAAATAATTCCCCAAACATGCCAAGAAGACCCCCTCGGCTTATACCCTTTAAAATGACAAAAAGAAAGCTGAAACAATTTTTGCAACCTCGGGAGCCTCTTCTCCAAGCAGGGCTCTTTTCTGGTGCCCCCAGACATCTCGCAAGATTATTCCCCGGCTTCGGAAGAGCAATAAGGTCTTTTCACAGAACCGCTCGCTAGCGTGGAGTTTTTCCCTTAGGAGAAACAGTACAAGCGGTTTATCTGTTTCACCTCCCCCCTGGGTTGCGGGAGCACTCCCCTGTGTTTCTCCACCTGCCAGCAATCCCTTCCATCCTACCTCCTCGCAATCAGCAGAGGACTTGCTGCTGGAGAAAGGAGGGTTTGTCCCTCTGGGAAGCGCGTGTGGGCATCCTTAGATGGTGTCTTAGGGCTCTCTGCAATTCAAGGCACATCCTCAGGCTTTTCCTAGTCTCAGCGTTGACTCTCCCTTGTTACTCAGGTTTTATTTTCCTTTGCAATGCTGAAAGAAATGCTTGCACAAATTATAATAATCTTTCTTTCTTTTTTTTTTCATAAACCTGGTAATAAGCACCTATTTTTAAACACCAGTTTTGATCTTGTATGTGGCAGCAGTTCAGGTTATAGATTAGTTACTGGGGTAGTGAAATTAATGAAATCTCTGCTGCTTAGTCTAATAATAACAGGAATATGGCCAAAGGGGAAGTGGAGTTTCAATGGAAAAAAAACAAAAAAGAACAACATTCAGTTACAGTAACAATTGTGTTATATATATTTTATATTGATTTGAAATTCAGTGTTTCTTTAGGTCCCCACGCGTTCAATTCTCTGCCTGCTGTTACCCTAGGGTCTGGGATTTAACAAGCCTTTCAGATGAACGCTGCATTCCTGCTTCTCACAAACACTATTTTAGACTTTGAAAACTCAGGGATATGTTCTTGTAGCATCTTACCTTCAGCTAGCCTTTTCAAGCTCTTCTTTGTAACCATCACGAGTAGCAGCAGAGCATTTCAAAACCATAACCTAAGACTCCAGAAAATTATTTCATAGTAAAGAACAGTTTTCCATGCAAATTATGGTGCAGGGCACAGGCAAGCTTTGCACTATTCTATTCAGTGTTTTTGTTTGAAGCTTGATAAAGTCAGGAAGGAGACTTGGGGTAACTTATACAGGCTGTGCCTCAAGCCCAGCTATATTAGCTATCTCTACGAGTGGCCAACTTCTACTCCTGTTAGTCCTAGATCCCCTGACCACGTGCAATATTTGATAATTATTAACTCATTGGCTAAGTTAAATCTAAGTCCAAAATTTGTTCATTGAAAAGTGAAAAAACCCAAAAAATCTATTTGAAGCAACAGCTGCTGTTACAACTTGGAGGATAATTTTCAGACACGGTTTTAAGAAAAAATACCTTTGCGTTATATCTGCCTTCTGATTTTTCTTTCTTTTTCAAAGTATAGCTTACTTTTCAAACATGTCTTTCTTTGATAAGCCTCAGAGCACTAGTGTTAGCAGACATTCTGAATCAACATATCTGTCAGTGGTTTTTTTTTTAAATGAAGCAGATAAATTAAAGATCAAAATGAGTATTGGAATAATACAACACATTTCTTCACATGAGGGAGCGACCTCGTTTGCCACTCCGCTTTACAGGAGTGATGTGCCAGCAATGCTAATAAAGTGCTATCAATTCATGTGCTTTCTCTGTTAAATACTGTTGACTTCAAGAAGTGACATGTCTTAAATTGGATGGTACTGTATGATACGCGATGCACACACACACACACACACAACCCCGCGTGATATAGTGCTTGCCTACTCAATACAGTATTGACCCAGGCGTGGGATGGAGCGTGATGCTGGGGCTATGGCTTAGATGAGTGATGCTTCAGCTTTCTCCAGAACTGGGTTCCTATATGCAGAAATGTAAGGATCATAATACTGTATTATGTCTCATGAAAGGAAAGCTCATGCCCATCATACTCGCCCACCGAATCGCTCGGGCAAAATAATTCATGGCTTCAAAATGTGCATGACTACAAGTTTCTCCTGGCTTTCCTCTGTCTGACACGAAGACCTGTGGCAGGGGAGCAGGGGGCAAATGACGGCGCGGGTTTCAGTGTGAGCTGGGAGTTAATGGGCTCCCAGTTACTAGTCCATACTAGATTGTCTTTGCTCCTGTTGTTACCAGTGACTGCTAAATTAGAGTTAACCTGGGTACGTCTTCTTTGCTGAAATCCTAACTTAGCTTTTCTATGTAAACACCCATTTAGTATCTATATCTCGCTCCCACCTTTGTAAAGTAAAATAATAATATTCCCTTGCCTCATATGGTGTAATGAAGTTTAATACATTAAAGATAGTGAGACACTAGTTGCTATAGTAATGTACTATTTAAATAACTAAAGAAAAAAAAAACAGAAGTGTTTCAACAAATGAATATTGAATATTGAAGTCTGCTTTCCTCGCATGAAACGAGGATCATCTTTGGGATGATTAACACACCACATGGAAAGTCTCCAAGAGGCTATGCAGGAAAGGAGCCTGGTTAGGGCAATGAGGTGCCTGGTGGTAGCAAATGCTGAGCGTGGAGAAGGCTTCCTCATCCAGACTTAGCTGTCTGCTGGCAGGGTGACAGCCTGATGTCTGTCTGATGTCCTCAGCCTGGGAGAGGTACCTCTGACCATCCCTTCACAGACTGACCGAGGTTCATGGTTTGTTTTAGGAAGGGCCAGCAGTCATGTCCAGCGTTTGTGAAACAGCCAACTGGTTTGATCATTTGTACAGAACAGAAACCTGGAGTGCAGCTCCCTTCCCAGTCGGAGGCACTTAAACTCTACTGCTGGATTAAACTGTCTTTGGAAAATACCGGATCAGAAATCCACCAGTGTCTTGTAGTGCAATGGTTAAAGAACTACACTGTGGGGTTGGAAATGTGGGCTTGAACTTTCCCTGGCAGAAGATGAAATTAAATATATACTCTCCGTTTCTCGGGCAAACGCTCTAAGAAATAGCTAGCATATATAACACATAAGCACTACTACCAATCATGCTCTCAAGGGCCAAGTTTTAAAAATAAAGTGACTTCATCTGTATTCTTCACATGTTTGTTGGCTGTGATCTGTGAACAGCTATTAGATCAAATTCCTCAAGAGATTTAGGGAAAAGGCAGCTGATTTCTGAGTCCCGATCAGCCTGATCACCCCGATGGGGGTGAAGTAGACACCACCCTGTGGAGAGGGGAGAAGCTGTGGGCAGCAGAGGAGGCCCAACCCTACATGCCTAGGAAGGTACTTAACAACCAGGAGGACATTTTGAGCAAAACTTTTGACTTAGATACTTCAATTTCACCTAAGTCACACTTTAGGCACTTTTTAGTAATTTTTAAGTCATTAGGCATCCCTTTTAGATCTTGCACACAATCATTCTGAATAATTTCCGAAGTCAGAAAATAAGTGGAAGAAGAAAATTAGAAGCCTACCCTATCTGCAAAGACACTCCTCAGTTATGAAGGCAAGAACACTTATTTTCATTCTATTTCTGATCATGGTACAGACACAGAAAGATGAATATGACAAAGAAAATATGAAGGATTTTTTTATATATATATAATTAGATGCTCTATTCCTCTAAAATTTTGTTTGGATTCAAATGCATGGACAGAAATGGAGAAAATGGGTACCAATGTAATAGGTCAAATGCAAAATGTGTAACTTGAAAATCAAACCTTAAAGCAAGTGAATCTCTGTTGAAATCAATAGGAGCTGTGATGGCTGACTGAGCAGAAGGTGGGAAAAATAATAGTTTGTTGCTTCTCTGCAGAGAAGATAAGTCAAGCCAGTCCACCATGACCTCGGAACACAGCAGACTTTAGACTTAAATGGCTTATTTTACATATAGGCAGTGGTTTTCTAACCTTGACTCCAGCACACACCAAATTCCACTAATAGCATTACCGATGGAAGGAAAAATTTATAGTATAGTCAGACAAGATTTTTTATATATTTTTGTAAGAAGAATGGCTTAATCAGGAAATTCTGACTCACTATAGTAAAGAGAGATCTTTCAAGGGAAAGTATAGGTTTTGAGAAAACTTCTGTCTCAAATGTTTTACAAATTGCGGGTGAAAATTTTGATTCTGTTAATATAGAGAGAATAAGAAAAAATCTAGAAATAAGTGACTGCTTCTGTTTGATGCAAACTAGAGACTTGAACTCATCTTTCCCCCAAATATCATATGAGTATGTATCCCCATTGACGTATAGTCTCATTCTTTCTTTCCCATTCCAAAATCACATTTTTGCAAAGACGAACCACTGCAATAAAAACTTTCTGAACAATTTGTTATGGTCCCCGTCTGGAAAAAGAATCATGTCATTGTTTTGAGTAAGTAGTTAGTCACCCTCACCCTTACACCTCTACTTGTTCGAAAACTATTTATTTATTACCTAGGGGAAGGACAACACAGGAATATGTCACAGGCTCCAGGAGGCTCTCAGGAGGAGCCGCAGACTGAAGCCCCTGAACCAGAGAGGGGGAGAGCTGAACTTGGCTTGGGCACACCATAGGTGAATGCCTCCAAGAAGGAGTTTTTTATAATTTTGCTTTGTGGTGAAAACTTCTGAAACCTCTCCATTATACCTCACCTCAGAACACGACTTTTGTAATCTGAAAATGTTTTATGGGATGAGGAAATTGCTTCCTGTCTTGGGCTACTTTTCAAATTGGACCCAAAGTACCATTATTGAGTAGTTTTTAGGTTGTCCTGGCTGGTAACTGCATTGACTCCATCACGATGAAGCTTTCATACCTTTAAAAAAGAAAACGTTGGCAGTAATTGCCTGAATAAACTGAAGGGAATTTCAGGCCTTGAATATTCCTATATTCAGTGAATTGTCCGCCTTTTTTTTTTTTTTTTTTTAGTGTTCTGCAGTTATTAATTAGCTAGGGAAGAGTGTTAACACTTTAATCACATTCTCAAATATCTGCTCATGCAAATCAATATCTGCTCACACAAATCACCTTATTGATCTCCTTTTAGCATTTTAAATAAACAATTTACAAAACAGCTTTAATTATTTTATGGTCCTTCGTGTCAAGCAACGGTTCTCCCTGTTTTAGAGGAAAGTGCTTGAGACATCATGGGGTAAAATTAAGTTATTTGACCAAGACCACAGAAAGGCACTTTCAAAGCTGAAAACATAAAGCAGTAGACCTTACTTAAATCACCTCCATGGAGGTTTAAGCTAAAGTGTTGTGCTTGTCATTGTAAAAAAAAGCCCAAACTATGTACAAAGTGAGCCGCAGTCACTCAGCTAATAAGTGTAATCTGTTAAACTGCTCTAACTCAGACAGGCTTGATTATGTGTACAGCGGCGGGGGCTCTAATGCTTTTTAGCTGGGGGGGTTCTCAGCAAAATAGACCTTGCAGTGGACGTGTGTGTGTGCATGCAGTGGAGGTCTGGGGAAACAGTATCGTGCAAAGCAAAGCCATTCTAAATGATCAATTTTCAAGATAATTTGAGCAAGGCAAGAATATTTAGTTATATTTAGTTACATATATCTTCTGCAGCACTTCTTGCGGTTACCTGGAGTTACCTTGTGCCTGTCTCTGCATTGTTGGGGCAGCCCCTGAAATCCCCACCGAGGGCTGGTGCTTGGTGCACAAAGGCAGCATCATCCAAGCATTCCCTGAACTTGTTTTCCAACACAAAACTTCATCATAAAAAGGAGAGTTCAAGAGCACAATTACACAATTGATTTGTACATCTGACCCCACAAACAAAAGCAGGATTGGGAGGGGAGGGACACTCTCTCTCCCATGCAGGAACTCAGGCACAGCACCCAAGTTCAACACCCACCTCTTTAGCTCCTGCTCTTGGAAATCCCATCAAGCTCTGAAGCAAGGAGGACAGGAGGAGACAGGGGACTGCTCACATCCGCCCCAGTTTTACCGGGGGTGAAATGACTCATGGCTGATATACTCAGAAAATCAAGGTACGTAAGGTCGTATTTTTCCAAATTTCAGAAACTTTTGAGAGCTAATTTTAGGTGCAGTTGGTAACTTTGAACTATAGTGATCACTGTACACAGAAGAAGATAGAAACTGTTTTAAAATGGAAATTGAAATTGACATTTCTAGGGTCCATATGTCAAAGGCAAGAAATTGCAACTACTAGTTCATGATCTTGGGGGATAGCTGTATGAATGGCAGTTTATCTGGCTATACGCTGAGAAAAACCCCAAAGACCTTCAGGTTTTAATGATATATAATTATTATTTAAAATAAACAAGTACTGATAATGTATGAAATTCCTTATTATTTTGGGTAACACACTTCTGCTTTTGAAAGGTATTCAAGAAGAATGTGTGTATCTACCGTCATCCCTCGTGCCTCCCACCTGCCAGAAGAGGAAAAGAAGAACTGGCATGATAACACAGAAGAGACCAGTCTGGGTACTTTTATGACCAAAAGGCAATTTTCTTCCTTCTGGAATATTTTGGATCAATTTTCTGCTGAATTTAAATATCTGCAGAATCGTAGCTTTAATATAGATAATACATTTTGTAAGTTTTTCTGATTTAATTTCCTGGCACTCTTTCTCTGTTGTACACTGTAGGCTTTGTTATATAACAGGCTTTGGATGATAGATAAAAATAATATTATAATGAAATGTGAATTAACACTAATTCAATTTGGTGGGTTTTGGAGATGACAAGTATTGATATATGGATTTTCTTGTTCCGAAGGAATATATAGTCAATAGCACTGAAATTGGGATTGATCAAATGAATTGTCTTATTCGTGTATGTAGATGCTTTCACAACTCATAATTTTCCCACAAATTCATAGATTTTAAGTATAACAGTTATTATAATAACTTAGCATCAGTCTGCATTACTGTGGCTGTACTTAGAGTCAGCAATTTAGCTCAGACCTTATCATGGTTTCCAGCAAGCACCAGAAATCACCCGAGGAAGGGCACGAGGGCACAGATGGGAATGGAGAAGAGCATGGAAATCAGTGAATTTAGGAAGGAAGAAACAAGCAGTTGTGGCCCCCCAGCTGCCAGCCACCAAGCTGACTGGTGTCACATTGATTGCCCCTTCGCCAATCTGTAAGGTCTGACTTCCTGCATAATGCAGACCAAAAAGCAAATAAACATGGAAGAAGAAATACATGCAGTAGTCTGGGTCTAGCTGAATTTCTTTGATATGCGCGGTTACAAATTTCTCTCTTTAATGCATCAGAAATGGTACCCAGGTCAGTGCAAGAAAACCCCAACAAAAAACCTCAACCACAAAATTTGGTAGCTGTTTTTTATGAATAGCTTTTTAGTTTTTGGTATCACTGACACTACAAAGCAAACTTAATTCACAGGTTAGTGTGCACATGAAAGGAAAACTTCCAAATGAAATAAAAAGAAACCTCATCTAATTAACCAGTTATCACCATATATTGCATGGTACATATGTACTTTAAAAAGGTTCAAAGCCATTTAAAGAATGCATTTATCTGTGAAGAAAACCCACAGTTAAATCTAACTGTATCAGCTGCAACAGTAGATTATGAATAAAAGATCGTATATGCCGTTTATGATATCTTCAAACAGGGAGTGCCAAAATGTGTTTCTGAGATGGAAGAATGATGCATTTCAAATTCAGGATCCTTTGCAAGGTCCTCTAAAGTCAGATTTAAAATAATTCCTCTAGACTCTGACTCTTCCTTGAGTCACTGTGGTAAAAAGGAATAAAAAAAGAAAAATATATCAGCACTTAACGGTCCAGTTAAGAACACCACCTTCCAGAGCATGAGAAGCATGTTATGATCAAGGGAACGGAAATAATTCCATTAAGAAGACTATGCCTCCAGCATCTTCTGGGATGGAGAATGAAGGAGGAGAAAGCAGATAAAACCCCACCTATTCTCTTTGTTTGGATTTTTTTTTTTTTAAATGGAACCCAAATAACTTTTGCACCAAAGACAGAAAAGCTTTCTTTTCTCAGGGCTCCAGATGGTGGGAGACTCAAGGAAAGGAGAAACTTTCCACCCCCACCAGTGGGCTAAGTGCACCATCTTATTTACACAAACCTTCGTTCCCAGATAACTTTGGCAATTACTGGGGAGTCATTAAAAATGTAAGCAAACTCCAAATTGATTGAACAATGACATTAAAGGCATCTGTGAAATGATTAATTCGGTCGAATTGGTGCACCATATTGCATTCGGCTCCTGAGGATCAGTGATGTAGTGCTGTCAGCAGTGGTGCTGGCCTCCTTCAGGGCTCTCAGGCTGGGCGTCCCTTTTGGTTTGCCCTATTTGACCGACAAAAGTCAGGGAATGGCTACTGGGAAAAGGATGAACTCTGCTCCCCGTGCCTGCTGTGGGTCCTTGCTCCATGGTGAGCTGCAGATGTTGCAACATCTGGCTCAGGAGTGGGTGCATGCACAACACTGCAGCATGGGAACTGCTGGCTCTGGGTAGAAATTCTACACAAGTGCTACTCTCCTCATAGCCCTATTTCTTCCTTTTTTCCCAATGGATGGGGCCAGACAGCTCCTCCCCTCCATTTTGGCCAATTGGCTTCCTAAAATGAGGTAGGTCTGCTGTTGTTTTACCAGCATGAGGTTGGAAAAGAGGAGGAACATAGGGCTTTATATACACTTTTTATCTTTTAAGATACACTTTTTCATGCCTCTCCTCATCCAAATCATTTTCCGTTTTTTGGATGATTTCCCAAAGTCGTCACGACAGAAAAGGCTTGAAGAGGATTTAAATTAGGAGAGATTTTTTGCCAGATCAATACAGGGTTGTCATTCAGTATGTAGGGGGAAAAGTGCAAGTATGAGACACTTGTGAGGGAACTGGGCAAGCAGTTAATAGTTGAGGGGATAGGTAACAGGGTAAGAAGTATTTAATCTTGTACCAGATGTCCCCATCTTTTTATTTACAATGGACTATATCCTAAAATGTAAGAAATCTGCCAAATTGATAACTAAGAGAAAGGCTTTAGGTAATTTCAACTTGAATGACTTACAAGAAGAAAGGCAAAAGTCTGGTTACTCCAACACTTGCCTTTTTCATTTGGGTTGTTTTTTTTCAGGTTTTTTTCCTTAATGTAAATTAATAGCAGCCCAAAATGGATATCCATGTTCAATCCTGTAGAGGTACAATTCACTTGAGGTCTTGTTTAAATCTGGTCACCTCTGTTGCTGAGAGGTGTTATTACTCCATCTTAGCTGATCCACCACGCTCTCCCTTGATGTTCACAGCCTGTGTTATGATGGAAAGGTGTTTGCATCGAATAATCACTGGTGGCCAGCCTTGCAGAAAGGGAAAAGGCAAGAATTTCATAGCTAAAATTATTTTCTCTCTCTTTGAGATGGATCCCATCAAATCAACTTTGTGAGAGGTAAAAGAGTTTGGGTGGTCGTTCAGCATCATTGAACAAATTGTTGCTGATTTTGTGGTAAAAAGACAATGCCATTTCTGGTGCTCTCAGTCAAGGCAACGTTGTTCCCAGACACTGAATTCTAATTGCTAGATTTCTTTATTTTATTTTGAGGTCAGTTGATGACAGTGAATAGATAAGAGACCAAATATGGTAATTTGGTTAGTGAAAAATGTATGTTAAAACTGTAACATTTCCACAAGTGGGGAAAAAAATGTATCAGGTGTTTGTCAGACTGTCAGATCTCTGATGGTGTGGTGAGAGGACAAGACCATCTAGTTCATCCTGCTCTTTCCAGATGAAAAGGAACAGGCTACATACCTGGTACTGGGCACAGAACCCCAGTTGTAAATGAAGCCCCCACAGATTTATTCATGTATTTAGTGGCTGTATCTGCATTAGCCTGCAGGGCTCCATAGTGGAGGAGTTGCTGGGTGCTGATGTGATTTGAGGTGGAAGGTTTGATGCAGAATGGGGCTGGACCAGAGCAGGTCGATTCTGGGTGCTGCCGAAGCCTCTGTGGCCAGCCCTGGCCAGGCAGCACAACCAGAGTCCCAAGGGTGCTTACTCATTCGGGGTCCCACTTGAACATTCAGCTAGAGACACTCTTGAGATCAATTTTTAGATTAGCTGAATACTTACTCACTGAAACTGATTATGAGTAGAGGCTGATTATAGTAATTTTACATCTCTGAACAAGTTTTAGATGTCTCTGCTGAGCGCATGTCCCCCCTCCCCAACATGGAGGCCCTAGAAATCAGTGAACATTTAGCAATGTTGAAGATCTTCTCTTTTGTAGTCTATTTTTTGACAAAGGCTTTAAGGCACTTTTTTTTCACACAGATGTTGAAAGGATTAAATACAAACAAGGACCAGACCAAAACAACACACCAAATGGGGCTGCAAAGAAGCCTCTGATGTGACTCTGGGACACATTATCAACTTGTGTGGGTCAAGACCATGTACAGCCACTGAGATTTTAGGAGGATGTTCACAATTCAGAAGGTCTTCAGCTTCCTAAATAGCTATAATCTGTGTCTCCCAGAAAAAAATACTTCCTAAGTATTAACATTTTGTTATAGAAAAAGAAATATTTGACAGAAAAAAAAAACAACAAACACCCTTTTAAGCCTTGATCCAGATCCATCACAATCCTGAAGCTTCCAAAATACTAATGTGTCATTAGAAGCCTAATTGACATTGTTTCATTATAGATTTTTATGTCCACTAGACTTTGACCAGTCAGATAAATCATAGTGTCATTTACACTGTGCAAAAATATTCTATCAGAAAATAAATAATCTATTCTTATCCCTGAAACATCTCTACAAGTTACTACACATCAAAAACTGGTTATCACTCAAACACGCCTTACCTTCTACCTCCTCATAGGCACGGAAAATTCTCCCAAACCTTCCTGTCTGCAATCTGTTATGGCGTGTTGGGGAAAAATATAAACAGTTGTTCAGCTGAGAATAAGGTGCAAATCCACTACTTAAATCAAGGGTTTAATAAGTAAATTTAAGAAATCATTTAGAAGTTCAAGATTTAGAATCGCTTTAAAATTTTGAAGTTGTTCCATTTTTTGTGCTGGATTATTGAGGCAAGTTATGGCGCAGCATGACAGGTTTCAGAAAGCAAAGAGTTATCCTGTTGATTAATCTAGGTCTACCTAAGTCCAAGTATTGACTGCTGGTTTGCCATGCTCCCTGTAAAGATCTCTAGAGACTGAAAATATAAGGATGGACTACAAAATTTGTAATCATCTAGGATTGGGCATATCCCTGATTAATGAGAAGATGACACAATGACCTCTAAGCACAAGAAATCAATGCTATATGTTTCCCCTCTCTCCCACCCCAAAAGGACAGAAAAGTTATGCACATGACAATACTTAGCTCTAGCAACTTTTGGAGACATATAACATATGCACAATGGAAATGAATGTCCAGTGATCCCAAATATATGCACCCGTAAACTTTGCCAACTGCACCAAACAAACAGAAAGAGGGGTTTCATGCACAGTTTGTTTCTTTTATTTGTTTTTGTCTGTGTAGCTTTTGAGAATGACCCTTAAAGATTCCTATTACGTACTTTATTACACTTATATTTAGACATGTACATTAGACATATGTGGTAATTAATCTTTTAATAGTATCAGTATAAGAAGTGAATATTAATTTTAGGAATACAAAACTAGCCCTTTTTTCCTTTATATTGCTGCCTTTTTTTTAGGTCATTTCATTATATCAACAGGATAAATGAAAACAAGCTCTTTACCTTTCCTTTTTCCAAATACATTTGTTCATATGGAATTGTGAACCAGGTTTTGCAGAAATGATCACAACATTTCAAACAGCTGGGTTTGCTTCTTTCACCTAAATTAAATTTTTTAGTTTTTTTTTTTTTTTTTACTATTCTTGTACTATGTTCTACTCTGGAGATTATTATAGTTTATCTTGCTTATCAAAAGCTCACTGACATTTATTGAGCTGGAAATATTGTTTGCTATTCACTGTCAATCAAAATCTTGACTCCTACTCCTAGCTATCCATTCTGCTTTATGGTTCTGATTGATATTGGAAAAAAAATCATTATGGGATGAAACTTAACACAGAAATAACTGGTGGAGATGGTGTTGTGTTGAAGAGACAGCATGTGTAGCACCTACTGTCAGAATTTGGAAAAGTCACCCAAAAGCAAACTGGCTGTTACCTAAACTTAACTGCCTTCAATTAAGAAAACTTAATGAAAACTTAATGCTAGGAGAGAGCCAAGGCAAAAAAATCTACAAATAATTGGCAAATTCACCTAATGCTGATTTTTAGGGATTCAGCAAAGCATCTCTTGGCTTCAGCGTGAAGAACATCAAACTTTCTGTTTGTTAACATTTCAGATGTGAGAATGACAGAATAGATAAGGAATAGTTCCAAAGTGTTGCAAAGAGACAACAGCAACAAAGTAGGGGGGAGGCATAGTCCTTCTTTCCATAGTTAGAGAAATTGGGTGTAATGAGTAGCCTATACGATTTACATCATATAGCTCTAATAGGGTATATCATATGAATGCTCACATCCTTCACAACATGCTCAGTTCCTCAGAGGTGAAAGATTTGTCTGTATGAAAATGTTTTAGTGTTTTTAGGCAGTCTCGGAGCACACAGAGGGCAGCAACTTCAGAGAGTGAAGGTTGAGGGTCGGGAGGCTTTACAGAGGGATCTAGATGGGTTGGATCAATGGGCCAAGGCCAATGGGATGAGGTTTAGTAAGTATTGGTTTGTGAGTGGGTGTGATGTGGTGGGGTGTTGTGTGTGTTGTTGGTTTTGGTGTGGGGTTTGGTTGGTGGGTGCTTTTCTGTGAGGTTTTTTTGGGGTTTTTTTGGGTTTTTTTGTTTTTTATGTGGTTGGACTCGATGATCTCGGAGGTCTCTTCCAACCATGGAGATTCTGTGATTCTGTTTTGCAAATGTGCTGAAGAGAGGGCTGAGCGTGCCCACACCTCTAGGGAAAGAGGAGCCACCATCCCAGCTCCCCATACCACCTCATTTAGGCATGTGGGATAAGCAGTTAAGTTACTATAATTTTCTTCCTCAGCTTCAACAGACAGAATCAGGGCACTTAGAAGATGATGTCTGTGCTCGGACAGAGAAGTCACTGTAGCTTCTCTGCTGGATTTGGTCTCAGGCTTTGTGAGGAGGTGGCTTTGAGTGTTACTTAGGTACTCAGATATTGAAGCTGGTGAGTCCCTCCTTCTGTGTTGTTTTAATCTCACACTCCCTGACCTGGTGTACAAGTTGGTGCCTATTTAAGGTTTTCTCTGGAGTGAATTCAAGGGTTCCTTGTTTGGGAACTCTGAACTCTCTCTCATTACAAAAGAAATATCCCATGGAGGCTTGCTAATTAAGGGCAGAGCTGCCTATTTTCTCACTCCCATGCCTTGTGATCATAGATAGGGAATGACCTAGGTGATCCCTCCATATTCTTTCATAAAAAGCAGAATTAAAAAGGAGTAGTGTCAATACCCTAGCAAGAATATAGCCACCTTTCTATCACCACTATTCTGCGTAAGTCTCATGCCCAGCATTGTTAGGTATTTCAGAAAGCAGGCAAACTAGGTAAATCCTATTGTGTCCAACATGTATATAAAAATCAATTAATGTTCCTTATAGGTGTTAGATGTACACCCTGGTAGATTCAGATCCTCCTAACACTTCCTTTAATTCTCATCGATGGAGGCGGTGGGAGCTTCACTACATTGATCAATGAATAGGACAAGCCCTGGCTTGGAGGATGAGGAGGAGTGGTGAAGTGAGAGAGTGTATAGGTCTTAAGTTAACTAATCCCGGTAGATCAAGACATATTTCTATCTTCTGGAACTACCAATCAAGAAAACAGTAGTGCTTTCTGTGACAAAGGCATATATTCAGTTGGAGATGGTCAATTTAAAAACAAATCGTCAGTCTGTGAAGGGCTCCTTAGCTGTGAAAAACTAGAACCTTAATTTTTTTTTCAAATCAGACAGCTTTGTTTATGCAGCTCGATTTCATTACCACTGGGGTGACTTTCAGGGTCACTCTGAGAAAAAAAAACCTCGCAATTATATTAAATAGGAGAACAAAATGAAAAAAACCTGACTGTTCTGTTTATTTGAATCCTGCCATTCTGTCATTCCAACATGAAAACTGTCCTTGAATTCTAGTACAACCTACAAAGGCAAACAGGGGAGCTAGTTTATATAAATCAAATTGGTGTCATATGATCCCCAAGCCCTGATGTGTTTCTATAAAGTTAGAAGCAAACTCTATTTTAAGCACCAAAGGACTATGTGCCATCTCTTCTTTTGTTTTGTCATTCGCCAGGGGCAGGCATCTAAATAAAAAGAATATCTTTCTATCAATAAAGATATTCTCCATATGGTGATGTACAGCCCAGGCTAAACTCTAATAAATGACCTGCTCATAAGTCGTAAGCAAGTGCAAAGCCTGAGTCATTCGGTTGTCACACCTGCGTCTTCCCTGAGTGATACTTCCAGCCGAGAGAAAAACAACTCATGCATTCAGCCTTGCAAAATACGGACCCTAAAAACTCAGCAGCGAAACTCGCAGTGTTATTACTGGAAATGGGCTTGGACCACTCCTGGTATTACTCCTGCTTTGTATGCACAAAAAAATCCAACAAACAAACAACCGAAATTGGTATTTTTTTTTTTACCGAGAAGATAAGCACACAATAAGAGTGGGGCAGTAGAGAGGTTGTTTTGAGAGACATCTATTCTGAGGTGAATATTTCTTCCAATATTTCAGGAACCTAAGTTTAAAGTGGAAGAATTAATAATAATTAAAATAAAAGGAGAGGAACAAAGAGAAAATATTTTTTCTGGTCAGCTCCAGTTTTCTCTCATTCTCTTTTGTGCTTTCATTATTCCCTCTTCCCTCTTAACCTTTTTTTTAGATATAAAAATATTATTTTTTTTAAGCTTTGAATTTAAAAAAAAAAAAAAGCATTAAGAAACCTATGTGACTATTACTTCTGAATCAAGTTACGTCCTTAGATATGGATTGAGAAGAAAGCCTTCCTATGGAAAAAAAAAGTGCCTTTTTCTGTCAAAATTTATCAAATGAAATATGCTGTTTCCTGGCAAGAGAAGTGGAAGCACTACACTTTAAATTTTTCTGAAAAACAAACATTCTGAGCACAGCAGCCTATTATCTGCTTGGCACTTGTTTCATTGTCTATAAAATTGTGTGACCTTGGCTATAAAAACCTATAATCTGGGCTGCCTAAAAAAATCCCCTTCCCTTAAACAGCTTTTGCATGTTGTTCTTGGAGCTCATGCTTTTGTACTTTGTATTTCAGGATCTCTCTAATAACTCCTTTGAGATGACACTTTCTTGTGCACTGAGTGCACTGGTTAATATTCACATTTGTTTCAGAAATTAAAATACACACACATATTCTTTTTTTCTATTTTATTTCATTTTCCTTCAGGTAGCATCAGATTCTGTCTCAGCTTTAGTATAAATAGTCTTTGCTGATAACCTTTCAGTTACAAAGAATTCAGCATTCAGACCTATCAATCTTTTAACACAGAGCTGCCAAATCTCACAACAAAGGAGTATTTTGTTTGAAGGGCAAACCAAATTGACTTGTATTTCCAATAACTGTAATGTCCGGCTTCTTATCAGTATTAATAAGAAAATGCAAATTGCATTCCTGTCAAAAAATTGAAAAAAGTTGAAATGAGCAGTACAAGCAGAAAATTGCTTGCAATATGCTATTATATTCAGATTTTTATTTTCAGCTATAGAGTAGTTTACTTGAGGTGAACAAAAAGAGCAATCAATGTAAAAAAGGACAAAAATGTTCCGAGTCTGACTTTTAAATATGAGCAAACAGAAGTACATAATGGATAATTGTTCCAGAAACAATAACATATATCAATATATAAATCATAAGCAGGTTAACTGTTAATCTATTTATTGAGATTTTCATTTAAAATAAAAACAAAACTACTATGAAACATGCAAGAGTTTAGAAATTCTGAACTACCCTTGGAAAGTGATCAACATTTAGCGAATCAATTTTCTGTCTGCTTTGGGAAAACAACTTCTGCTTTATTGCTTTTTGGAAACAAAATTAAAGTGAAGGTTTATAAAAGCTATTAAAAGAGAGAACTTGTGTCTTGCAAAGTGTTACCCCCTCTGATTAAATTATATCATTTCTGTTTCTCGTTTGATTACCTAATGTTATTCAGAAAGTGATGGGTTTACTAATTTTTTGCTTGTTCAAATTGAAAATCGGGTTGACTAAAATTCAGTTTTTTCTCTCTCGCATTTGCAATGATAAGAAATCACAGTGTGTCAATATTGTGCATAAGGGTCAAATACGGTCCAATCGTCGCTCTCACTAATGCGTGACAGGAACCTGGGGATGTGTAATCAAAGGACAGGTTAGAGGTCAGCTTTAAAAAGTTTATTCTTTCAGTGAATAGATGGTGTTAAATAAAATGTTCAATCTATTAGTTGTTCATCTTCTCTTCAGGGTAACCTGCAATTTAATTTGCATTAGTCATGACTATCCTGGTTTGCAAATTAAGGAGAGAATGAAACATCACTGAAATGTCTTTCTGGTATCAACAGTACTTGCTTTGACAAATATGAACCCATGGAGGGGATCGGAGTTAGGCCATGCCTTCTGTTATCTGTGAAGAATAACGTCTGGGCACGTTAAATGTTCATAAACATGGAAATTACTAGAATGTTCTTATTTCAATGTGAACACTTAAAATGACTTTTGAGGAGGTTACCATCCTCAAGCAGATACTGGTCAGGAGGAGATACAGCATTTCCTGGGGGCAGATCATTTGGCATTCAGGAATTAAGAGATGACAAAGTTCTACCCCAGATCCAAGCCAGAAGCCATTAGAAAAACTCGGACAGCACTGGTGTCCCTTATGGAGCTCATGTGCCTTCTGCAAGTCAGTGGATTACCAAGTAGACTGAAGGTGCATTTGCATGGGGAGCACTTTGCGGGAATCTAATCTCAAAGTGAGCAGGCAGAGAAGTTGGAAACTTCTTCTTACTGTTTACTAGTGAGGTGCGAGTATGAAAAACCATAAATTCAGACCACAGAGGCCACTTGATGATGTAAGGGCTCTTTAAATCATGAACCAGAGAAACTGACTGTTTAAATTCTGCTCAAGCAGTGATATAAATATTGAAAATTCCAGTGTATCAGCTCTGCTCTATGTTATCAATGGTTTGGCATCGCACCCACAAAGAAATATTAAATAACAATGCCAACACTCCAAATGAGACTGGACACATGCTTCTATCCTTTGCCATGAGTAGAAGGAGAGGAAAAAAAGGAAATTTTGGCTGGACAACAGGTGCCATTCCATTTTGTTTGTCTCCATATAGCGGCCAGCCCATTTTAAAAAAAAATATATCTCTAGGCATCTTCTTTGAGCTCTTCCATTCTGTTGTGCCTTTACAGTCCCTGTTTGGGGTGTGCGTGTGCCGGGGGTCTGCGCAGTGACACAACGCTGTGTGACTTTGCTGTTGCACTTTCTCTGCCGTCCCTAACATGCCCTGGCATTTTGTTTGCTTTTCTGACTTTGAGTGAGTACTGACTTTCCACAACACTTCTACACCTACAATTTCATGAGCTATTTTATTGCTCTGTTACTCAGCACGGTGAAATCCTTTCACTAGTCCTTGCAGAAGGCATTCGTATTGCTCAGATTTGCCCGACCGTGCTTTCACATTTAAATTGAAAGAACCCATACTGTTTTCTATTTCTTTTATTTGGATTTGACTTTTTTTAAGGACATCTTATTCTTTCTAATTATCTCCTGTGCAGTGTTCTTTAACTAAGCCCTATGATTATTTTTTTTCTTGACCTTTCTAAAGATATTTTTGCTGAGAGTTTGCCTTAAGTCAAAAACAAGGTGGTTTTTTTCTTAAATAAAAAGTGCTCTTAGCCTACTGCAAATATCTCATGCCTTTGACTTCCTCTTTTAGCAACCCTTTAAAAGTTATTCCAAACTTTCTATAGTTTTCCTTATGTTCTGTATTAATTTGAGAAATACTCTATGAAATTCAGGATGATTTATTAATTCAATAAAGTTGCTAGTACATTAGTACCTCTAGACTTCATACTACTCAGTGGCCTTTAGGACAAAGTCAGGAGTTGCTACTTCCTAACTAACTAATCTCTTAAATTATCATTTAATTTATCTAAAAATTTAACCTGACCGTCCCACCCAAAATGGGTGTCTGTGAGGATCAACTAAATTCTCCCGCTCTGCTGTTTCCATCACTCTGGAAACTCTGGTGATCTGCTCTGGGTTGTCATCCTGGAGGCAGAACTGCTCTGAAAGCCAAAGTCTCTGAAAACCTGGTGGCCGATGGCCCATCACTGCCTCTGTCAGCTCTTTGTCCCCTCCAGTTCATCCACAGTGGTCACTGGGTCTCTGAAGAGCAATCTCTGAGTCGACTGTAAAATGTGTTGGCAATCAGTCCAGAAAAATTCCTGCATAACTTCTTCCTGATTTATGTTTGGTTTGTAGAGATGTGCTCATTGCTTTTGATTCTTTATTTCCCATTCTTCAGTGTCTTTATTTGTGTTTTGTCTCAGGGGGATAGAGGGCTCATCCCTCCATCTGAAACATCTGACGTACGTTTGAACTCATGAAGCCAACTGTGCATGAATAAATTATAAGTGCTAGCGAAAAATACACATTTTCCTTAATTGAATAAAATGCTATGTGTTGTCACAAATATTTCTTTGACACTGGAATCTCCTGTCTTGTTTGAATTATGCTCTAGATATGATTGGTTTTTTTCTGGTTTGTTTGTTTGTTTGTTGGTTTTTTTTCTTCTGAAATACAGCAATAAGGCATATACTTTTAGAAATTCCCATTGGTTCAAACTGGAGGCAAACAACTTAATTCTTACCCAAATGCCATCTTTAAGTGCAGATAAGAAATGTTGTCAGAATTTTGTAAACATGTGGTGTAATTCACCTAAGTGGGGACCTCTGAAATCTGCTCTGGTTGAGTCCAGTTTCACCTCAGAAAATGAACCCAGATGAAAAACTTGGGAAATTCTCTGAAACTAGATGGGTATTTTTATAATTGAATAGCTGAACTTGAATGAATTAATTTTTCCTTCACTCAATTTTCATTCCTTAAAATATAGTTGGAATCTTAAAGCTTTTGAAGTCAGTGAATTTAGTGTGATGAGGATTTTATTTTATGTCTTTGTCAAAATAGCCTAATGTTAACTAAAGTGATTGAAAGAGTATCAGATAGTTATAAATAGTTTAGCTAGACCAGCTTTTTAATTCCACATGTCCTGTGCCTTAAAGCCGATTTTAATGAAGAAGATAGAACATTTTGATATATATTGTCACATTTCCTCATCTCTTGTATATTCATGACTTTAGAATGTTCAGATAATTCATTTCTCGGTAATCAAAAAAGCCCATGAAAATATCAATAGAATTATTCAAATGTCCTGTAAAAATTTCAGAAGTATTTCCATAGTAAATGCCAAAATTAATGGCAACACTTCACAAGAAGAGGTTAATCACAGTTCATTGTTTTGCTATTCACAGCAACGACAATACTCATAATAAATGCATTTGATATACGTGTAGATGTAATATGTAGTTTTCATAGTTTGACTACTCAAGTATTACAGCAAGAGGTTTGCAATTTTTACTGTTTACTAGTGTTTACAGAAGAAGCAGGTACTTAACATATCAACTGCTAGAAACTATAGCTGTACAACGGACCTGCTAAAACAGGTTTTGAAGGCTAATTCCTGCAAAGCCAGGCAGTGTGAAGTGTTAAGTGCGATTCAGGAAAGGAAAAATTCCTCAGTTCCATTTGAAAACTGAACTTGATTCCTTGGAGGCCTGGAGACAACTTTTGAGAACTACGTGGACTGTTGTGGAGTCTTGCATTTGTGAATTTGTCAATAGACTTTGGATGCTTGAACACAGGTGCATGTCTGGGATTAAAAGGGAATTTATCTTATTCTTAAAAGGTAAAATTCTCTCTATTATGGCCTACAGAAAATATTTGCATTAATTTGCATCACTTATCGTGTGAGTAATAAGCCCTGTGCTTCTCTTAACATTGCGACAAAAGTTGTCCTTAACAAAACTAAATAATTCATCGCTCTGAATTCATCAAATGCACAAATATCCTCACCTCCCTGTGATTAACTCTGTCTACATGCATTACAGAGACCAGTCCATCAGGACTATTTCCTGTGCTTGTTCACACATCAGAAAGTCTAGTTCCCCGCAGCCTTGAGAGTAAATTGAATTTTAATTTCAGATTTGATGTCTGGTCCCCTAGTTCTTGTTTTATATGACTCATAGATTATACTGGCCAAAATACTTTCTGCGTCCCATTAATTCCATTGATGGCATCTGATGATATACACGTCAGTCACTGCTTCCACACTGAGAAAGAAAAGGTGAAAGATAGTGCTTTTATTACAAGAAGCTGACACACAACCTACAGCTTCATGTGAAGTGTTCTGGTAGGATGTGTTTTCACAGGGCACATAAACTTAGGAGGCAGTCACAAGTCAGGCTGTGTGAGATTACTGCATATCACAACTGCAGAGGGATCCCTTTAGCCACTCTTTCTCATAAAAATAATGGATATTCTACAGCTGAACATTGCTTTGACTGTTGTAAAAGAGACCCGACATCTTAGACGGAAACAGCGCTGATGCTTGTTAAGAAAACCCAAAATAATTCCAATACAGCTCTCTGCAGCTTTCATTCTGTGCAGAGCAGTTCAAAGGGACATCTCACCTTCTTCAGTGTCTTTCCTACCTCTGCCAAAATGTCCCTGTCAGCACAAACGGCGGAGGGCAATCTGCCCTGACTATGCTGGTGACCAAGGGGAAGTGATTGATTACCCAGAGAGAGGACAACATTTGTTAGACACCGGCCACAAATATCTGTTTCCCTCTGTGTTGTATGGTACAGGGGAGAGAAGATGCTCTTGCCAGGAGGGAGCCTCTCTGCAAAAAAAACCCCAAAACAACCCAGAAGAGATAAGGCTGCTTGGTACTGCTGAATTTTTTATGCAGTTGTCTTGGAGAAAAAGTCTCAGATGTCCTCAAATATTAATACTTGTAATGAAATGCTCAGATTAGCAATTGCATAAATCCTTTCCTCAGATGGAAGTTTCAGCCTGTGGGGTGGCAGCCGATTAAAAAGATTGTTTCAGCCCCAGTCACCTTTACTTAAGCCGATGCCAGGTGCTATCATCCAATTTAGAAGTCAACACAGTATGTGAAATATGCTTCTCTGGGGGGCAAAATCTGACTCATATTATTCTCAGCGCACCGGCGTGGTGGGTGTGAAATGAGGCACCGTGGGACAGGAGAATGAGGGCAGATTGTGGCAGGGAGGATAAAAGTGCTTCATGAAACCTTTTAATACATTTTAACTAAGAGACTTGGGGCTGTATCTTGTTACCAATTTTGTATTGACCTTTATGGGGTTTTAAAAGAGAGCAGAATTTCCCTGTGCTTAATTTATGCCACTTACCGAAGATCCCTGGAGTCAAATCTGTGCTAATTTACACAATGTGCAAATCCTCTAAAGTCAACGGGTTGCAGTGTAAATCAGAGCATAAATCAGGCCAGAATTTGGCCCCTGATGAAGAGCCAGTGAAAAAATGTTGCCCTAAATCATTCAGAAGAAGTGGCTAAACACATTGATTTTTATTTAAATGAATCACCTTTGGATTAGGTCTCAAAATGTTATTAAAATTGAAACAGAATGATCCTTCTTCTAGAAGATGAAAGTATTTAGCATATCTACTTGCTCGGGACCTGAAGGGAAAACCTGTACTGATAGCAAGAACCAATTCCTAAGCAGTGCCTGAAAATTTAAGTATTCCATGAATGACAAAATCAAAATTTGATACTAAATATCTAGATAACTTTGAAATAGCTAAGCAAAGGGGGAAAGGGGGAATAAAGAGCAAGTATATTTCCTTTTTTTTTTTTTTTTTTTACTGCTTGGATCTCTGTGATTTACTACAGTATTTGTTCCAAGGCCCTGGATATTTTGCTATCTCCACATATTCATAATATATCATTTTGGATCAAATCATGGGCTAGTTTTCACAGGTGCAGTCACATTAATTTCACACCTCTGAATTTAGGTCTTTGCTGTGTATCTGGAGAACATTCATCAATATTCTCCGGAAACTGGCCTGTTTCCTTCTCAACAAATAACCATATCAGCCTCTGATATTTTCAGCTAGAACAAATTCCACTTGGTGGCTTTCATTTATACACGTATATTATTCTAAATATAGGAAATATTCTAGCAGATGGAAAGCAGGGTGTGTATGAGCTTCTATGGAAAACTTTAAATAAATTGGGTTTGTGAGGAGTCCTTCTCAGCTGGTATTACATCAATAAATCAAGAAGTATCAAATGTGGAAACATAAATCAGATTTTGATAACGTCTTCTAGAGTCATTCAGAACAGCTGACATAAAATAGCTATAATTACACATTGTGGTATTGTATCATGTATTTCATATTTCATAACATTTATTCTCAGTGAATGTTTCAACAGCCTCCTATTAGTGGAAGACCATTATCCTTTGACAATGGCCTATTTTTCTGACATTAACTCTTAATTATCTTTTTTTTTTTTAAAACAATAATAAATTAAAGTCAATGAGGATTATGGAAATCTCTCTGACTAATACCCTGTGACTGTTACCTTAAATGCTTAGGGCTACAAAGTGAAATTTAGTTTGTATGAGCTCAAAGAAGCTATTTACTACTTTAACATTTTACAAGTCATACATTAACATTTAGCAAGTCATAAAAAATTTACATCTTTAAGCGATTTGTACTTAATAGGTTAGTGATATGCGTTTCATTCAGGACACTGGGGAAGGAATCTATAACATGAAGGCATTTTGCATCGTCTGCAAATAGTTTATCCTGGTGGATATACCATCAAACCCACAGAAAGAGTTTGGTGTGCTTCTCAGTTTAGTTAGAAGCTATTCTCCATGGGAAATATAATATGTCTGCAGCAACAAACTGATAAAAACTATCTTAAAGTTATTCAGCTGCTAGTAGATCAGTTGCGATTTAAGGAAAAAGACTAATTACAGTGACCACTACGATGAAGTAATGGACATGGGTTATTGTGATTCGATAGGAATAAATACTGCTACATAATGTCTATGAATATCTGCCCTATTTCTTTTCAGTAGGTTACTGCAGTTATTTTTGGTCACTTTCTATATACACTGAAAAGACCAGTTATTAAGGACGTAACCAAACTCTGGAATGCTCTGCAAATTAGTTACATACGTCGTTAACCAAGTTGGTGCCACTAGGTGGTACCCAAGAATGTGAAGCGTAGACAGTCACAAATGGGATTTCCCTTGGTTTGCAAAGGAAGAGGCTTCCTTTGTGCTTCTGAAAGAGACTGTGATATTCTCATCATCTCTCAGGTGGATACTAGAGACACGGAGAAATTAAGGCCCAGACCCTCCCAGATGTGGTGCTGTTCTCCCAGTTCCCATGCAGCAGCGCTGAGCGCTGGGGCAGCCTTCTTCTCAGACATGGATTATTAAAACCTAATGAATAGGTGCTCGAGATGAGGCTGCAAGCTAAGAATTCTCTGTACAAAACTGGAATGTGAATTAATTAATGTAAATTCTGAGCTTCTTTCAAATGTACTCTTAACAGAAAAAAATATAGCTAGGTTTTCCAGACACATGGTTCCTATTAAATTATTTACTCTGCTCTACTCGTGATTATATAAGTTAATTTGGACATGCTGCTATTTTGCTATTTGCATGTCTTTGCCATTGAAAGCTGAAAAATCAATAGGATGACAGTACGGAATAGGATGTTTAGACAGCAAAGTACTGCAGCAATAACTGGGAAAATGTATAATTCAAAATATCTATCTAAAATATTGCAATTTGTTTTAAAAGAATAAATTGCAGACATGGTCTCTACTTCTGTAAAGTTTCTCTCTTTTACGATACAATTGTGTATTACTTATCCCTTAGATAAAACATGTTAAACTCATGGAAATTGAATTGGGCTCCTCAGGACAGTTTGGCTTTTCCTTTGGGAGGTGTCCTGGGAAGTAGGTTAGTGTTGCAAGACCTTTTCAACTTTTACCCTGTGGAGTTGCTGTCGCATTGCACTGCCATGGAGGGATCTCCATAGCACATATGGCACGACCTTCAGCAGGTAAAAGTGTAAATTTACTGTGAAAACAGGGAATATGTGCTCCCTTTCTGATGCTGTCTCAGGAGGGGCATTAAAAAAAGTCCCCCAAAGAAATATTAATACCCTCATGTCATAGATTTTAATAAATGCTTTGGATTTTGCTTAGTAATATTAATGCTTTTGAAAAGTAATTTTTTCAGTTAATCTTTAAAACAAAACTGTGGGTTAGATCATCCCACATATCCTCCAAAATAGGGCACTTTTCAAGGCTCTTTCATCAAATATGCTCTTTTCCCTCATAACTTGTTTGTCTTATGAGTTCGTCTCTTCTGTCTAGCCCATCTTTGGAGAGGAAGGGAAAAAAGTGTTATAAACACTGTCAAATTTCGCCTGTACCTTTGACTCCTTCTGGATTAAAAGTACCTTGTTCCACAAACACAGAAGTATTTCTAAGGTCTTGAGTGCAAACAACACTGTCGATGCTCTTGCATCAACTTTGTCACAAGTACTAAGTCCCTCCTATCTCCTCTTCACTCCTTCCTTTTCAGCATGCTAGGGAGCCCAAAGTCCAGTCGTTTTTAAACTATTCCTTTTTTTTTTTTAGAGGGGTAGCAGTGCTATTTCAATGTTCAATAACTGAAATGAATACTATTCTATACTGCCTGAAAAATATCTTTTTTTTCCCTCTACCAGTTAGAAAGAAGCTAAACTTTCAGACGTTTTGATGCTGGGCTAAATTTCCAATGTTGAGTCAATATATATGCATTAATAGCTGCAATTTCTTTTGGGATTTGAAAATTATTTTTTTTGCTCAGTTGATCCTGAAGCAGATACAGAGCCGGGGGGTAAAAAAAAATAAAAATCCCGCAGCATCCTATTGCGAACGGCGCTGCTGGTGGCACAGAGTGACATCCCTGGCGCCGATGCTTCTCGGGTTTGCTTTTTCCCCGGGGTGCTGTACTCCCTGCCTCCCGAGAGGCTGGCAGAGTTCAGACCCGTCGCTCTTTCCTCTCGCAGAGGTAATTCAGCACCTGTAACTCCCCGTTTAAAAGACCGTGGGGACTGCGAGCAGCTCGCGGAGGAAGGAGAAGCATCACAGTTAATGTTCCAGCTGATTTCAAAGCACAGGAGGTTAAACCTCCTCATACGGGTAATGAAGCAGCTTTAAGACAGGTCAATGGAAGTTTAGCAGATTGAAAGGTGTACTCTTTGCTGGGTTTCTCACTGCAGAAACTCCTCTCAGAGAGAATTTAGACACCTTTCATTAATCCATGCTGGCATGTTGGGTCTTTGAATTAAATGCTTGCTGCATTTTCTCTGTTTTCACTTAAAATCCAAGAAGAAAAACAAAAGAAAAATGAATATGAAATGATTTGTTGACTTTTCATTATGCTTTATTAAATTGAATATAATGTGAAATCTCGGACTAGTGCCACTGGCACTCGGTGCTATCGACAATTCTCTTGTCTCTGTGAAAAATAGTGGAGGAAAAAAGGGCACAAGGATATTACATATTGCTTATTCTTAGTAACACGTTTTAGGATATCCTGATTGTGTAGCCTGAAAAGGTCTTAGCTGGTGGGAGGTTCTATATAAAAGATCAGGCGGATGGAGGATTAGTTGGGACCAGTTGAGGGATGAAAGGAGTGAGAGCAGCCCTGCTGAGAAAGACCAGGGCGTACTGGTGGATGAAAGACTGGACATGAGGCGGCAATGTGCGCTCACAGCCCAGAAAGCCAAGCACATCCTGGGCTGCATCAAAAGCAGCGTGACCAGCAGGGCAAAGCAGGAGATTCTGCCCCTCTGCTCTGGTGAGACCCCACTTGGCGTACTGCCGCCAGCTCTGGGACCCCCACCGTAAGAAGGACATGGACCTGTTGGAGTGAGTCCAGAGGAGGGCCACAAAGATGATGAGAGGGATGGAGCGCCTCTGCTGTGGGGACAGGCTGAGAGAGTTGGGGGTGTTCAGCCTGGAGAACGTTTCAGAGAGACCTTATAGCCCCTTCCAGAACCTAAAGGGGCTACAGAAAAGCTGGGGACAAAGTTTTCAGTAGGCCCTGTTGTGATAGGACAGGGGGTAATGGCTTCTAACTAAAAAGATTTAGACTAGTTAGAAGGAAGAAATTTTTTGCCATGAAGGTGGTGAAACACTGGACAGGTTACCCAGAGAGGTGGTAAATGCTCCATCCATGGAAACATTCAAGGTCAAGTTGGATGAGGCTCTGAGCAACCTGATCTAGTTGAAGATGTCCCTGCTCACTGCATTAAGATGACCCTCAAAGGTTCCTTCCAACTCAAACTGTTGTATTTTCATAGATTCTATGAACTACCCTGCGTATCTATCTCGACTTAATGACTGTAATTGTAGAGAGAGAAAAGAAAAAGAATAATTTTCAATAAATTTTACACATAACTTGACATTCAGTCGAGCACATCAACATTAGCAATCGATTAGTAACTCAATGCATAGCTGTAAATTACTGTATACACTAATGGCTCTTAAGCAAACCTCCAGAGCAGGTTCATTTTTTTCACCAGTAAAACAGCTAACATCATAAAGCTACAACAGGGAAAAATGTTAAAATTAACTTAATCTATTTTAATTTACAAATAAACAAATCTTACTTGGAGTGAAAATGGCAACAACAAAAGCAACATAATTCTTTCCAACTCTCTCTGGACCATTTAGAATATTTCTCATTCATAGTATAGCTCAGAAAATACTTTTCCCCCTCTCTTTCTCTCTCTTTCATCTGAAATGTCTGTCACTCACGTATGTTGTGCTTGGAGACTTCTGTTGGTTTTTTCTTTTTCTGCTTGAATCTGTTTTCTCTTTGCTCTAAAATTATAGAATGTTTAAGTGATGATAACTCCTTAACTTCTCCGTCCCTAGAAATTTTCCTCATTCTCATTGAAGTCCCTATGAAAATATACTATGAAATAATGTCATTAAACGTTTTTCTGTTGCCTTCCGGCAACTGTGAGGCACATATGCTTTGGAGTCAAACATGTATTTGACAGACTCTGGTGATCATCAGGATCAGATCTGCTAAGTAAGAGAATGTGATTTTTAAGCCTATTCTCTCAGCTTTATCATCACTAATGGTATATACTTCACTGAAATTTTCTTTAGAAGCATTGTGTCAAATGCTGACTTCATTGCACATATGTCACGCACTGATATCATTATTATTACTCAAGTCTTACTGGAAAGAAGTTGGGGCCAAAGTACTTAATTTACTTAATTAATTGTTAACTGTTTGACCAACTATGTCTTCCACAGAGAAGATGGGAGTACAATGAAGTGAGTAAAGTTTCAGAGGGCTTTGGATCAGGCACTAAGTAAAGAAGTTATATCTTTTGGAAAAATGAATGTCATCTAATTCAGAACTTCTTTCCTTTATTCAGAAAATTTGTTAGTAATCTTGCTTATGCCAGAATACGAGCAAAAGCACTTCCCACGGACACTAAGCCTTCCTTTTCCCTGCATTTCTAGTATGTATAGCTCACCTTTAAAATCAGGTCTTTTAGAAAAAAAAATCACGATATTGATAGAAATTCTAGGATCTTGTAGACTGGGACAGTGGAATCAGAATGAATATTCCTTGTTATGGTCCTGAAGAGAAATGTTATGTAGCTGATATCCCTATTCTTTAGGTATTTGTACAGGGAAAGTAATTCTACTCGGAAGAGGAGTCACAGTAAATGCTTGCATTGATTCAGGCAGTTTTACTGACAAATAGTGAACTGTGATTCTGAATATGTTTCTCTCTCTGGTCCCTCTAAATAGGCATTATATCCATCTGTCATATATCACCGTCAATATTACTTTACTCATATCTTCTATATTAAAATTAGGAAGTGGAAGAGGTGTTAGTCTTCATTATTACAATTTACAATGCTTAAAAATACAAAACTGTAGAAAGACAAAACCTCCTAGAAAGACAAGAAGGTAACCAAATGCTCCTTTTTGCTCTTTTTCCAAATACACATCCTACCTTCTGTTATAGATTAGGAGCACAACGATGTGCGCCCACTTAGATTTCATTCCAAAAATGCCACTGCTGAGACACATTGGTTCGCTTATTTAGAAACATTCGAAGGATCACACGAGGACAATATGGGTTTATGGAGGTAATTTACACCCCATCTAAAATGCGTTCTCAAAGCAGCTACAAAACTTTCTCTGCCCTTCAGCATGCACCAGTATGCAAAAATATGGAGATGAGCCGTTGAGAGAGTTTATCCCAGTAGGTTTTTTTTTGGCTTTTCTAGTGGCTGCTTCTTGCTGGGCTGCCTGGGAAGCGTGTGGCATTGGTGGTGTGGAGTGCTCCTCGACCCCTGCCAGCCTCTCCTCAGTGTTTCTGACTAGTTCTTTCCAGTTATTCTGCCAGAGATAAAGCTGTATGAAAGCCATATTTACCAAAATCTCCCATGTCTTTGCGGTTAAAGGATAGGAAGTTTACTTATATCATACACCTACATTTAAATCCTTTAATCTGAACTACAAAGAGGAAATTGAATTAAGAGCTGAGTCAATCAATTATACATTACATTCACAAAACAATAAAACATCCCAAATCTCTGTATTACATATAAAAAAATACATTACAAGAATGTTAAGTTAGCAAAATCAAATACCACTTCAAACTAAATAAGACTTCTTCCTCATATGGAACATACTATCTCTAATAACAAGTTTTCATACCTTTTTCCTCATAACTTCTCCCTCACTCCTTCACAGTATTAGTCTCTCTTTGCCTTCTCTTGCCTGTCCTCAAATCTTAATACTTCTTCATTCACCTTTACTTTTCTCTCCTTATTTCTTCCACATGCCTGAAACCACTGAAATCTCCTCTCCCATGCTCCTGTCCCTCTCCACCTTCTCACCCTCCAGCTTGTGTCACCAATATCTCATGGATGTTTGCTGACCTTTAGCACTGTCAAATAATCTTCCCAATCACCGCCTCGTCAGTCTCATTAGATCTCTGATTTCTAATATCTAAAGTAAATCCCACAGTACCACTGGAAGAATTAATTCTTTGTTAAGTAGCAGAAGATATGGAGCTGTTGACCAAGGGCATGGTTTGAGCCAGAGGGACTGAGAGAGGATGCAGTATCAAGCAACGGGTGCAATATTGAAGTTAACCCTTTGCCTCTTGCAGATCTTTTTAACTGACACCTTTGAAGGTTTGCACTACAGTTTATCCTCTGTTTGAACTAACTGCAGAGTATCACCTCGGCAGGCAATCACTTAGGAAAAAAATCTATTTAAAGTTAAAACATTTACACTGCAGCCTGAGTCCCACATGGAGACATCAGTGTGTGTCATTGCAGGATCTGGCCTAGGCAAGAAAAAACAGTGAAATCAATGATGCCCAAAATACTGTCAAAGGAGATATTTTCTCTCTAATGCCTTTCAAACATACAACCTTAGGGCTTACTCCTAACAGCAGAAGGTAAAAGATTTTTAAACAGACGTGCAGTTTTCAAAATGACAGTGTCCCTTTAACAACTTCAACAGTTGGAGAGTTTTATGTAGGTGGGTGAATCTGATGCTAAATAGTTAAACCTGTTTTAACTAAGAACTTGTGACTTCCAAAATAACATCTTGTCTGTAGAAGAAAGTAACAGCAATGGGGAACAAAGCACAAAGGAACAGGCCAGCTCTGATTTATGCAGGTTCAAGGAGGCTCATCTACATACTTGCTTTTTATGTTTTTTTTAATGGGAAGAATTAAGTCAACTTTCTGATATCTGTCTCTGTCAGAACAAAATGTTTTCACTCCTGTTACACAGTAAGTTCCAGGTCAAAGATGTTGGGAAACATCTCCTGAGAACAGAGTTCCTAGGAAATACAGAAGAAGTGCATAGGAAGCCCTGTTTTTCTATAACATTACATGTAATTTTTTTATCAATTTCATACCACCAGCTTGTCCTCATTTATGATTTTGAAGGGTGACCAGGTGTTATAACTGCTCAGAGGGCTGCTTTGATCTGCTGCCTCTGCAGGGTATTTCAACCTTCTACATTGCACAAAATCTTCCTCTTCAACTTCTGAGACCACAGCTTCTGCCCACTAATGCTTCTTTCAAGTCAGTGCCCACTCTTCAAATCCACTGCCCTGTTTGTCCTTCCACTACCTTTCTAGTCTATCATTTGTTCTTTCAACTCGGCTTCAAGTCTATTTAATTTATATTTTTTCCACTGTGAACAGACCAGAAATATAACACATAGCTATTGATGAACTAATAAAAAGTCACATCAGCTTCATTGCCACTAAAAACACGAGTTCTGCTGCTGTGATGAGTGATTTTGGGTGAGATGCTGCTGCCACTGAGATGTGAGATGCCTCTCAGTGAGATGCCACTGAGCTCCACTGGTGGGGGCAGTGAGCTGTAGGGTTGCCCAGCCAAACAGATGAGCAGCGCACGTGTGTGTAACACCTTTATATTCCCCAGGTGACACGAGTGCAATGAATCTCAACACTGCCTGTCTCCATAGTACCTAAGCTGTGGACCTGAGGTGCAATCAGTGCGAGGAGGTCAGGGGCTTCCAGCACTGGACACCTACAGTCCTTCTGCATTGACCGGTGTGTCCTGTCCTCCACCAGCACATCTGCGTGCGCCGCGTAAAACCGCTGTGGGCTGTTTCTGGGCTTGCAAAACTGATAGATCTGCAAATGCAAATGTATTCCCATTAATTAGAATAAATGACCACATGGTTGCATGGTTAACTAAGTTCCCAAACTCCCAGGGAAGGAACCTTTTGCACTGTCAGACACTGCAGAATTTGCATCTAAGGGAAACAATTTAGGTTTCTATATTTTACCATCAATTAAAGAACTGAGCTGGTGCTTTCCTTGCACATTTACAATTTAAATCTAAATTTGTTGGCCTCCGCGACATATTTTGCTTCCCATCTTGTAGATTGACTCACAGGGATGGAGAGAGCGACCTTGGGTGTGATGATGATAGCATTTAGAACAAGAATTAGCTACATTGCCTCCCAGAAATTGTTTGGCTATTGAGGATAATTTTTTGGGCAGCCTCTCCCACTGTACAGCATAAGGTGGTATTAGATGTATCTTTATGTGATAGAGGGCAGTGAAACAAAGCAGCCAGGCCAGCAAAACCAGGTGAGGAAGCCATGAGGCTTGTGTTCTACAGTCGATAATTATCTCCTCCAAAGGAGAGTGCAGTTAAAACCTAGGCTGCATTTTTACATCTCACCCTGTAGTTGATCAGCCAAGGAAGGCTGGTAACACAAACAGCTTTCTCTGCAGGGCAGGATTCCCAAAGAGCCACTCCTCCTCCTGCGTCAAAAAAATCCCACTGTCTAAAATTTCAGAAAGATTTCAACACTCACCATAACCCAATATTCCTGCAGCCAATTCCACTTCTGTGTCCAAAGAGGAGCCCCTAGTGCTGTTCAGCCTTGGTACGTGTACTTGAAGAGTTACCACCGGTCATGGGGGAAAGCCAAGAGAATAAACAGGCACGGAGTATTGTCATGTTCCTAAAACTGAAGAACAAACCTCAGAAAGGGATTTGGAAGACCTCAACAAATGAGAACTTCTCTAAATCCTCCTCTCCTTGCAGGCCCCTGTGCTGCAGGAGGGTTGGTCTCCTGTGTGCAGGCTGCCATGCACTCCTGTGGTAGGGATGCTCTTTCACAAAGCATTAAGCCCTTTAAAATGACCCGTAATTATTGTATTTAATAGACTATACTCTATGAAAGTACTGCATCAAGTGCTCTCACATCCATGCCTTTATCAGCATACCTGGTGTACCCTTGTTACTGCACTGTTTGAAGACTCTTGACTAGACCATATGGAAGAATATATATTAGAAATGCTTTATACTTGAGGACATTAAAGCAAATCATCATTTTTTGTTTTGGTCAATATTATTTATTGTATAGACTTGTGCTGTGTCTTGAATACCATGAGCACTACGTGGCAGATCTGTGGAAATACCCAGATAAAAATATTAAGGAAATATATTATTTAAATAGAAATAGTATGAGTTTCACCATGTCTCTGTTTTAATCTGCAACATACCTGCAGTTTTCATGTAGCTGAGATGGTATGATGTTTAACCTTCCATTCAGACCAAATTTAATTTCTGCATTTCTCAAGCTTCTTTCAAATCAGGCTGGGCACTAAATCCTTCCCCTTTCTCGGAAGTCTCATTAAGAAGAAAAGTCAATACTACATTTTATGCAAACCAGATATGTAGAATAATGAATTTATTGGCAGCTGTGGCAAAAGTTACACTTTTTGTTTGTAACATTTTGGAACATTGCATTACTCTTTCAATGTAATGAAGACTTTGTGAGTCATGGCATCCTCTGCTACATAGAATTTCTGTGAGCAGTGATATGAAATATCCATCTGAAGAAGGGCAATGCTGCTGTTTGTTTAGTTTTGTTGCTATTAAAATAATTTAATAACAATATCAGCGTATCCACATCATTGTGGGGATCTTTGCGGGCAGATAAGAGCATAATATTCCCTCCCTCAAAGAATGAAAAGGTTGTAGCCTTTATCCTGTCAGTTACTTCAGAGGGACAGGACCATTTCCGTGGAGATACTCCACTGAAGCCCAGGACAAATCTGCACAGAGCAGCTTGGCAGGATCCGACTCAAAGTTTTAAAAAAACAGTTCCATGACATTTAATAAAAACCTCAATTATAAGTCACATAACATTAAAAAATATGACAGGAAGAGAAAACAACTCATGAGACACCTATTATCCAAAGATATTTCCAATTACAAATTGCAGCACAGCTTGAGCACCTGGGCTATTCATGTACGCTGTCCCGAAAGCTGATTACAGCATCATGATATGAGTGATACAATGACTAATACAGTATCGGTACCACCATCTCCCACTCTATTCTTTCAGTATCATGTAAGTGGAAAGTGTTTAATTAGAAAGCTTTCAGTATTCATTTTCTGGCTTAATAGGCTTTTCTGGTTGATAACAACCTTATTATGAGTTGGGAATAGATGCTTAGCCAACACAAAAATATCTTTTCCCCCCTTCTTGTCTTTTAAGAAAAACAAGCAAATGTATTTCCCGTCCATTGAAATGCTGTTATTAGATTGCATGCGTTTTAATAGAGCTGTGTCAGTTCAATTAGTGTAAGGGCAAGAAATCTTAAATTATATTCTAATTTTGTGAGTGTAATATCATGGGTAAAACAGGGTAATTCCAGGCTACAGATGCAATTTTTCTGGTACTTTATGGTAACTCTGGGCAGATGTGCAAGCCAGCAAAACTATCTGTAAAAATTACTTCTTGTATATGGCAACGCTTAATCAAAGTTTTAGCATTTTATCCAAATGAAGTTCTTGCATTGCTATTCAATATATGTACTAATTTCTTCCAGTTTCAGCAAAGCCACTGGTTTTCTATCTGGTACCTCTTCAATAAGTTGAAAGTGTTACAGTAAATTATTACTTTCTCTTTTCTGTTTGTTTGACATGAGAGTTGAAAAGAATTACACCACATAGAAGCTGAAGCTTCTCGTGCTCATCAAACATCAGGCTTTCATTTTTGTTCCAAGGAAACTTGTAGTGTAAAGGGTGTGGGGTTGTATCCTTTATGTTCCAAAAATGTTCATTTGCCTTTTTAAATAGCTATTGGGAAGAAAGAGAACTTACCTCAAAAAGCACTCCTTGTCTTGCTAAGTATTAATTAACATTTTCCTCAGTTTCCATTCAAGATATGGGCTTATTTTCAAAAGTGAAAATCTGGGGTTTGCTTTGGGTTATCCTTGTAGGTAAGGACAGACATGAAATATTATCACCCTGTTTTAGAGGAAAAAATTTTACGTAGTACATTTTTTTAGTATATTAGGAGGGTTTTTTCATAATACTTGAAACAGTTGTGTTTGATTTAGTTTTACATGGTCCTAACAAGCTCTGGGATGTGTAACTTCAGCTGGAAGCCTGATCCCTGCCAAGTATCATCACTGCTTTGCTGGACATTTTTTGTGTAACATAGTTTCGGGTGGCCAGCCAGCAGGTAGGATCCCACAGTTCATACCCAGGAGAACGTGTTAAACCTCAAAACATGAGAACAGATTTGAACTTCACCTCTCCTTTATCTGAGGATAATTATCCTCAAATTTTGCACTGAAATGGTTAAAAAAGAAAAAGAGAGAGAAAAAAGTAAAAACCTTGAATTTTGTCAAAGCAACACAGGGTCTTGCAAGTGTTGGGAACAGATGGGGGCAGGCACACTTTGGGCTGACTCTTACAGTGGGTTGGAAGCAGTGGAGCCAGAGCACAAGTTTGGCAGATTGTTTCCTGACACCAGAAATGGGGAAGAAACGTCTTTTTAAGAATGAGGTTCATTTTCGGTTATTGATTGAGATGTGGCACAGGGATAGTTTTGTTTGTCTTAACTGTGTAGTTTCAAACTTCATGTTTTTCTCTAACTATAGTCATAATCCTGACTTCCTACATTTTCTAATCAGGAAACTAAATCCCTCCTCATCCTCAGCCATTAACTTCCCTCCCAGTCCTGCCTGCCACAGTCATTAAAGCCCACACCTTTCAACTTCTCTTTCGGAGCTGCTAGCACCTACAATAAAGATTTATCCTCGTTATCAGCTGCTACTCTGTGTTTCTCAGGGATGTTTTTTTCAGAAAAGGAGTATTTTGGTTGCGGTTAAAAAGCTAAAACATAACTTTATGTTGCAGTGGGGTATGTTCAGCTGTAACTCTGCAGGGTAAAACAATCCTTTGCAGAATCTTCAAGCATTCCTGCCAGCGCAGTGAGAGAAAGGACAGTCGTTGGGTTTCTGTGTGCAGTTTAACTCCCAGGAGTGCCTTGCTTATAAGAAATCAAAGATAGTAATGATTAAATGCTCAATAGGTGATCCACAGATGTAAAAACAGAGTGCATAAGGATATTTCTTAGGGTTGTTTTTTTTTTTCTGGAACTATTTTCCTGTCCTGGTTTCATCATCATTATAAAGAAGATAAAAATACAAATAATAGCCAGCACTTCTAATGTTGTTCTTACTTGACATGAGAAAACCTGATCTTCAAATGTTTACAGTGCTATTTTATCCTTCATTTTCAGTGTAAACTGCCAGTAGGTCAAAGTCCTACTGCCTTTCCTAATAAACAGATTTATATTTTTGTATGATATGAAGCACACAGCAGTAGCTATAATTAACTGTGTTTTATGGTGTTCTGTTTGCCTGTGATGCACACTGACTGTTAAAACTGAGGTACTGCCTACATTCAAGGACTGAAATCCTCTCCATCCTCTCCATTCTGCTTTTTTTTTTTTTTTTTTTTTTTGTCAGGTAAATAGTCTTTGTGAACAGGACATGATCTAACTGGATGGATGAAGCTTGAAGTTCACTTTGTACTTATATGAAAAGATGTAGTATTGTCATTTGTGTGTTACTGAACAGTTTACATCTCCTTAAACCAGTACTCAGCAAATGAAGAGATCTCTTGCAAACTCCGTGGTGCTGATTCTTGCCTGTTTATTGTTAATCTTGTCTGGGTTGATATTCTCCTTCAATCTCCCATATGACCTATGGTTGGCAATGAAAACAGCTTTTCAAAAGTGAAAAGAATGAGAAAGAAAGAAGAAGAAATCCTAATTTTACATTTTGGTGGAGAAAATCTTGAGAAAGATACCTTAGTGATCCTAAAGGTTTAACATCAGAAGTCATTTGTGAGAACTCCCATTTTTTTAAGTCACCGTTTCCAGGCTAATCTAATGATCAGGCCTGGGTTTACCATTTTAACAGCTGCAGCTTCCCTGATACCTGTAGAATTATTCATGAGGCTGACGTCAGACTATGCCAAGGTGAGTAACATTGGTGGGATTAGGCCATTATGAGTCAATCTTATGTCTACTGGAAACAAAATTTTGCCATTAGTACGAAAGGTATACAGATAGGCCTTTTGATTGCATTTAAATATTCTGGTTTATATTTCTAATTTGGTTTGTTATTATTCTACTTTGCGTAAATCAGATCATTTCTGTGACTGTGAAATATGCCTTTATAAATGAAACATAATACGTTGTTTTGAATGCTTAATGGCAGTTTGCATATTGTTCTATAAGTTTTAGATTTATGCAAGTCACATTGACTTTTCTCATGAATTCTTTTGAATATATTTAACATATATTATTTTGTGTAAGAATCCTCCTTTTTTTTTTTTTTTCCATATGCTTGTTTTGGTTTGGTTTGGTTTGTTTCTTCTCGTTTTCATCTGTGTTGCTCTCTGCATTTCTCTGCCTTTTGAATGATAACTGCACGCAGGCTCTCTCTGAAGGCAAACAACCCTGGCACACGGCACCGGGAGGTTACAGACGAACACAAGGGACATATATGAGGCATAGGTAGCATTACAATAGAGAAAAAAGTGATGCATTATTATTGTCTGCATGACCTCCCTCTGAAGCAATGCACAGCACCAACTTTGATATAATTATTCCTGAATGTGCCAAAGCAGTACTTTCTGAAATAGCCCCGGTGTCAAACATGATGAATGGCCAATTCTGTAATGTCAGTCCCAGTGGTAATTCCAGCAATGGCACGACCAGACCAAACCCCAGGGTTGTCTGCAAACCCAGCTGGGGAGAGGGACAGGAGAAGGAGGGACGATGGACACCAGCTCCTCTTCTAGGTGTAACGCAGGACGTTGGGCTTCCTCGGCTTCAGTCCTGCTTTTGGCATTTGGAGCAAGTAATCCAGTCCCACTTTGTCCAGCTCAGAGACAGCACACAGAGTTGCTTTTACACCTGCTGGCAGGTGATATGGGTACTTGTCAGACTCATCAGAAAGTAAGATAAGGAATCGATGAAGTGCATTATAGATATATTTTCAGACTGAGCACCAAAATATGAACAGAGTTGAACACAACTACAAAAATCCAATTTATGATAGCTACTCCTTTTAATGGTACTTTTAAAAGTTTGAAATTCTGTGTGTCTGAGGGTAGTGTCCAGTAATTTGTCTGGGCTGTAGAGAGAGGCTTTCTTTACTCAGCAACAACTTCCACTTCTGTCGCTGGACACTGACTTCTGCAGGGTCCCATCACCAGACTTGCTGCATCCTGGGAGCTAAATCCCGCAGGAATATCATCTCAGTGCTATGCTAGGAATTTCTGACAAAGCAAATTAGTGCAATGCAGCACTTTGCCTCTCAGCATGCTTCTACCTGTGGTGACTGTGCTGCTGCTCATCAAAGAGGAGTCCCATGGGGTTCAAAAGATGATACTCAAGTTGATGACTCACCTTCATTATTTAACACATGGTATCAGTACATATGATGTCACTAAATTTCTTTTTTTTAATCTGCTCTGAGCTCCTGTTTACACTGTTTTCCATTCCAGCAATACCCCATTTACATTTTACTTCATCTAACAATACTTTGTACTTCCAGAAAAACACATAGAATAGGTGCAACGTATGTATGTGCCCAGAAAGTTTTTAAAAAAAATATAATTTCTTAGTCTTGTCTTGGTATTTACTTTGAAAGTGTTCACTTTTGATTGCATTTTTAATAAAAAATAAAGCCCAGTCATAAAAACCATTCATTTTTATATCTTGTCTTATGCAAATTCTTCTAGCTTCAGCTTTCATATGAGTTGCCACATAAAGCATACAATCAATAATAAATGACATATATAATACAGATTTGGTTTTGGAAATTTATTTTTCTTTCACTCTTCCAAAGCCCCAACTTACGACATACACAAAAGGGCATTAGCCTTGAAGATCAATTATTATAGTACAGCTTTATTTGGGTTTAAAAGCTAAAACTTTTCTGTTCCTCAGTTCTAAATCAGAAATTATTCTTTTTCTTTTGTGTACATGTCCTGTTTGTAAATCTCAGCCTGGAAAATGGCTGTTCCCTCTGCTCTTCCTCTCCCACTCTAACCAATGCTTGAGGACCATTCTTAAACTTCTGGGTTCTTATTTAGAGATTTTATTCAAAGAGTGCAAACCTTTCAAGGATAACTTTTTCCATAGCCAGTGGTAAATATCAAATTTGAAGCATGCCAGTCAGCTATAAGATTTAATATAATATTTCAATCTTAAGCCATCATTGTTTCAAAGAACAATGTAATTTATTAGAGTAACAAACCAGGCTATAATGGACTCAAATCAATATAATACAATTAAACCACATAAAATATGCAGAGCACAGTGGCATTTTGGCTCTTCTAACTACTTTATTCTCATGCTCATATGTGGTGCTGTCTCAAAGTATAGGCCCATGGGGACTGTCTCACTGCCCCCTAATTTGAAAGGGATACTGCAAGCTGTGCATAATACCTAATGTACGTGCATCGATGCCCATCTCGCTTCTCCTGGTACTTGGGAATAAGATGGGGAGTCTGTACGGGAGCTCAAGATGCTTAAGAGAGTCATGCTTGTTCATATAAACAGAAGATATTGCTACATTGTTCTTTAGACTAAGTGCATTGAAAGTGGTTTGGTAGGTGGATGGGAGAAGAAATACTAAAAAGACAAAAACCTTTGCAAATAGTACAAGAGCAATTTAAAAGGCTTAAAATAAGGCTAATTATTAAAAATAATACATAACACTTCAAACTATCAAAATCCTGCATAAAGCAAATGGTTCATACACAATACTGAATTATGGAATGCCCTTATCTGATTACAAAAGGCATTTGAAGCATCTAATGTTTTTAGGCTTTGGTCTGGAAAGGTGTAGAACACCCACATGTGCTCATAACGTATCAACATTGAGGATCAGTCCTTTAATGAATTTTTCCTCATTTTTTTTCTTTAATTCCCTTCTGATCATAAAACTTCTTTCATTATGCATATTAGTCCTGGAGTCTGATAACTACACTGTGGGTTTTTCCAGTATGAATAGATTTAGTTCTGTCAGTTTAGTTTTAAACTCATGATATGCTAAAGCCAAAGATACGGTATTCTGCTATAAACCTACTTAAAATATCTGTCAGATTTCAGCTTTTGGCAATTCTTTAAAGTTTCTGGGCTTAAAAGAATCTTCCACCAACTTGATTTTGCAACAGATATTTGCAATTGATGGTAAGTAGTTCACAAGTATATTACTTTCCATTTCGATAGAAAGCACGTCTGGACATTTTAGATGGAGAGGCTACAAAAAAAATGTGCTTGTGCCTTCTCTGGATATCAAGATTGGCATATAAATCGTTTGTGGTGGCTTCTGGCAGTGATTCAAAGGTTGGAAGGCTCTGTATGTTTAATGACAAGTGTACAATGGAAGTATTGTGGCCATTAAATATGAAGGACAAGAAGTATGTGCTATCCTAATAACTTTGGCATATTTGAAAAGAAAGAGCTGATTCTCAAGATGAGTGCCTCAATCCAAGTATCGTGTTTCCACAAATTTCTAAAGGAAAAAGAAACATCTCTTGAACTGAGCCTTATCTTCAGCTGGCGTAGGTGTCCACGCATTTGGCATAACACGGCCGAGTCATCGTAGCTGAACTTAGAAACATAAAGACAATTTCCCAACATACCACACTGGAGCATGGGACTCGAGACCCATAGCATTGTTGGGGTTATTTATAATAGGATTAAAATGCTTTTTTGAAAAGTGTTTTCTTTAAGATACATGATTCTCGGATCTGCTAAGAATGCATTCGGCTTGCTTAGGTTTTGTTTGTGGAGATCAGGGCACCAGAGCTTTTACTTGCATTTTGTTTTACTTGCAGCAGAGCTTTCCTGTTTGAGTTACTTGAAATTGAAATTTCTTGTTTCACCTCTTTCATTAATTTGAGACAGTACAAGTGGTCTGCCTTTGGTTCAGAGCTGTCTGACAAGTTCAGATGACAGAAGAATCAGGGTATACTCTCTTGATGAGAAATCTTTAAAACCCAATAAGGAATTGCCAAATCATGAACTGAAATGAACACATATTCTTTTCCTAGGTCCCTCATACATCAGTGCCTTGCTAAGATAACCCTCACCTGATGGTTCAGGCAGTCACAATAGATTTTACTTGAAACCCTGACACTTTTTCTCAGGACATGGTGGAGATTTGGTGTTTGGCAGTTCAGAACCCTTGTGCCAGCACACCTGATTCTTAGTTTTGGTGGAAGGCAGCTTTGAAAAGGACAGGTCTACATTGCGTAAAGCCCAGTACCATAAAGCCTGGTCTAGAGGAGGGACAAGGTTAGGGAATTTCTTGATGCATTGACACTCCAGATAGGGCTTATGTGGCTTTGTTTTGCCATGGCATTGACCTGTGCTCAAGCTGACAGCTGACCTGTAGCCTCTGGGTGTGATTAACCCCCTCTGAGCCTTGCTTTCCCGGTGCCAAACTACCTTTCAAACTGGGTCAGGGAAAGGCGACTTGGCCCTGAATCTCTCCTGCTCTCTAAATGTTTTTGCAACCACAAATTGCTTCAGAACTTCTGCAGAGCTGAGGGCTTTGGCAATGTTTATATGTAATTTGTTTATTCATTGGATTTCTTGTCACGCATGTATGCAAAGCCCCTTTTACTACAGGCTCAAATATTTGTTTACTTCCAGTGATTGCTTTTGTGGAATCTCTCATTATTCTGAGACCTCTGGCTAAAGTGTCTTTGTCTTGGATGGAGCTAGCTAAGCCCTCGCTGATACCCACCTTTTGTTGCTGTACTGAATCATGGAATTTCTGCTTTGCTCCAACTATATAAGATAAATTTCAATCCCTTGAGTTATTTTTTTTTGTCTGTGCTATTTGTTTTTTTGTGGGGATTTTTTGGTACGTGCATTGGTCTTTTTTCAGCTTTCTTGGGGGGAGAGGGAATAAACATAGGGACTGGGGGAAGAGAAGAGGAATTAAGGAGTTTTCAAGTAATTTGAAGACAAGCACTTTTCAAGAAGTCCTCCATTTTTAGAAGTCTTGTTTTTGTGGCACTAAGTGCAGGGATGCCTGATTTTTAATCTCCTCATGTTTTTAATTGCTTGTTTGCATCTGTTTATCATTATATTACATGGTGTCTATGTGCTGTCTGGAACCTTTGCATCTTGCTATCACTTTTCTGCCTCAATCCATATTACAACTAGCACCCTCAGGGTGGTGAAAATCCCAACTGTTGATTAGCTAATCGTTCATGATCCCATTAACATTACTGGAGATCCTTGATGTCAGATTGTACCTTGGGTTCTAAGAAAAAAACCAGCCAAATAAATCCTATATAAATGTATTTTCCTTTAACAAGTCTGCAAAATTACATTCTGCTTATGCTAGAATGTTAACATATGTTAGCTAACATGTGAAAATAAATATTTTCCCTAGCCTGGATGCGATTGTCAGATTCCTTGAAAGCTAGCAGAGGGTTTTCACACCCAACAGCCTTGCTGCCACTAGGCCACCAGAAGTGGTCAGCTGCTGCTCGCTGTGTGCAGAAGCTCACGCTGTCTTGCAGATCAACGTCTGAGACTTGCTCAACAGCCCGACTGTATGTGATTCCTATGGAAATGAGAAAAAAATTCAGTAGTGAGTGACAAAACAATATGAGCTAGGAAGAGAAGGCTTCTGCTATTGTAGTCGTTTCCAAGAACTGTGGGTACTCAGTGCAAATGAATTAGACTGAGCACATCCACAAGGCAGGTAAGGCAAATTATGTCTCGTTTATAGATGTGGAAGTTCCTCCAATTGAGGAATCTACACCTGGGCACAAGAATAAATCTGGGAAATGATAGTCAAGAAAATGTGGCCTTGGCCTTTTGCTTTACCCACATTAACTTTTCTCCTTCCAGCACTTATGGCAGAAGTTATGCTTGTGCTGTAACAGATGCTGCCTGAGACAGCCCTCTCCTTTATTTTGCTAAGAAAGATCAATTGTTAGAGACAAAGTATTGGTGAACTGTGTTGGCTTTGCTTTAAGCACTGTTGTAAGAATCGTTTACTTCAGGATGATGTGCCAATAGCTTTTCTCACTTCTCTTACTTAAATAAAAATAAAATAATAATATTATTGGTAAGACTTGATAAAATAATTATTTCTGTTGCAATATTACAGAGCTTCTAGCTTGCAATATTACAGAGCATTTCTTCTTTGACTATGGAATGTCAAATCTCACTTTCCATAGAGAAAACGAAATGCTGTTGAGACAGCAGTACTGAGGTTAATACCACGGGTTTCACATTGTGCTGAAGCCAAGTAGCACTCAGACTTTGTTAAACACTCTCTCCCAGGTTTAACTTATAACTTTTGGACAATACAGAACCTGCCCGCTCTATCCCACTACACGTTATTAGATTTGGAGATATGACATGCTGACAAAAAGATTTCCTTTTTTCTTTCTCTTTTCCCTATATTGAAATGGGCTTGCTGAAATACGGGATCAGCTGGACCCAGGCCAAAAGCACTTTGAGGCCATATATTTATAATGGTTTTGTTATGAAGAATAGCATTTGGCTAATGGACCCGTACAACTGCTAGGAGAATATCGACGTACATTCAAATCACAGGTCACATACAAGGGGATAAAGCCGTGAAGGATCTTGCAGAGGTTAGCTTGTTGTGTTGAGTTGCTTTCTTGCCATTTGTCTGTTTATTATATTCGCTATTTTACACTGAGTTCAGTAACATAGCAGATATGTACTATACTTTCTGAGATCTTTTCTGGCCACTCTTTTGGTACAAGATATGCTTCTTATAGCTCTGTCATCCAATTCAGGCTTTCGTTAAAATGTATTAAACCTTTTCACTGAATTCACTTCTTCTGCCAAGGATGCTTCTGTGAAGTACATTTTTCACACTTTTTCCACTATGGCTCTTCGCAAAGATTAGGTCATTTGTGTCAACTTGTAAACAGTCTTTTGGCTTATGATTCTTTTCTGTTATTATTATAGATTAAAGTGGGTTTAGTAGCACAGTGCTATAATGTTGAAAGATAATTAGAATGTCCCAGTTTCAGGAGCATAGAAATTATTATGGTAAGCCAAAGTGGTGCTCAAAGTAGGAATTTGACAATAATTCATAGCAGATGCTTCAGAGAAAGGTGGAGAAATCCTATACAGCACAACAATATAATAGCTAAATGGGAAATTTCTCGTTATACCTATCGGCTAGGAGCTTGAATGCCCTCAAGCATAATACAAGAAATGTTTGACTTCTTATTTTATCTGCAGTTGTTCTTATATATATTTAAAAACAGTCATGAATCTTTATCTTGCCTGTATATTAAAGTATGCCACCTTTACCTGTGAGGCTCTTCGTGCTCTCCCCAGGTTAAAAACAACTCTGAAATACTAAGCAGTCACAAATCTCCTTTTATTATTCAAGAGATTCTTCCTTCTATGTGATTGGGAACTATTACCTACTTTTGGCTTGTACACAGAGAGGATATAGAACATGCTACTAATGTGTATTTTGGAAAGGTGTCCTACAATGCAGGTTTATTGTGATTAGAGATGAAACTCTAATGCTGGATTCTCAAATCCCACTGTGTGCAATGAGTCTGTTTTGCAAAAGTACTTTGTTTATGCACATGAAAGTGCTGTTCATCATTAGTACATAAGAAATACCACATAACTCATTGCACATGCTGATAAAAATTGTTACCCGAACTAACTAATTCAAAATCTCACTGCTTTATCTGCCTTATTAGCACATGTACTCTGCCTGGTTACATAACTTAAGCCCCAACAGTCTGTTACAAATGTCTCCAATCGTGGGGTTTCATTGTCCAGGTACATTTGGTCCATTTTCCTGATGGATTGCTTTCAGTTCTTTCTAATTTTTTGTAAGTGGTACTCAAAGAGAAAACCAGAAAGAGAATGTTTGGAAAATGTTTCAGCGAGCTGTTTTCTGTGCTCATGGCTAGAATATTCGGTGAAGAGCTAGACACACTGACAGATACTCATGTCGAGTATATATGTTCCATAAAGTAACACGAAAGGTAAAAAAAAAATGCAAGGACAGACAAAAACAATGTAATAAATGACGTAGGTAATAAGTACAATGTAGAATAAAAAAGGTTGCTAGGTATTTAGAGACATTATTTGCAATTACTTACTCTCAAATCATTCAATTCCAGCTGTACTGCAGAGCAAGAAACAATGCAATCCCAGAAGCAACGTGAAGAAATACGGCCAAGTAGGAGGGATGTATACGAAAAATATTCTGAAACTGGTGAGAAAGTCAAGGCTACCCAGAAAAATCCAGTAAGTGTAATATATATTGTTATCTTAATGCATGTTTGCCTGAGGTAGATGCACAAGGATAGAGTCTACTCAGTAGCGTGACAATAGGGCCATGTAAGGTGTGAGGTTTGTTGAATACACCCTACAGTCCTCAACATCTAACCTGTTGCTGAGCCTAGTGAGGTACACACCTGTTTCAGGTACTCCTGCAGAACAAGGAAGACTAAGAAATCCCTCCTCAGTTGCCTCCCAAGAGCAACTTGAAACAACCGAAACACAGACTTCTGCCAATTCTAGTAAAATCCAGCAGGGGGGAAGCTGGAAACCTCCAAGGAAAGGCAAAAAAATGTCTATTGAAGGTAGTGCAAACCAGATAGTTTTGTGGGTAGGTTGGTTTTGAATTCATCCACTATCACTGAAGAGAGAGAAAACAGAAATGACTATTCATTATCAGTTGCAGCAGACAGACTGTCTGACCTATGCAGAACAAATGTATTTGCTCTTGGTGACTTCTGACATATTGATCCTCTGGAGTCACAGAGCCACTTGACAGCATCTTTCAAGATGCCTCTTTTGGCATGCCTGCCTGTGGGGTCCAGAGCTCTTGGAGAAGCTCTGGGCTTGGAGGACTTCTTCTTCCCTTGAAATTCAAGCTACAGTTAGTGTCATTCTGACTGTGGGGAGAACAGAATATAATATAGGAATAAAATAACAAATTCCTTTGATTCTTAGAGAGGTCTCCTATGGAGAACATCTGCTGACTTCTGAAAGGTTGTGCTGAGAGTCCAGAAAATAGAGAGAAAAGCATGAAAGGAGTTCTGTTCCTTCCTGATCTCCAGATGGATTTGGTACAAACACTATTGTATGCACATAATGATGCAACCTGAAAAAGGTTAGAGGTACAAAAATGAATTTTCAAGAGTGAAGAAACTAATGATTCTAGGCACAAGTGTCCCTTCTGTCACTTGGGAGGTCAGTGGCTTTAGAAAATGAATCTTCATTGAGTTATACAACTTTTGTTGCCAGCAGACATTTGTGTTAAATACAAACAGCAAACACTAAAAAGGAATTTGTATCAGCCAACAAAGAGCTTAAGCAAGAGCACAGGTTAGCACAGAGAAGAGGTTCAGGGGGAATCAGAAACTCGTTGTATTGCATGTGGAGTGTGCAACTTCTCTGTAAATAGCTATCACAATAAAATAAAAAAAAAACAAAACAACCCAAACAGTTTAGTTTTAGAAACATGGAGTCCTTTCAGGTTATTATTCAATGAGTAGTATGTGAAAGAGAATCTTCAGAAGGAATTACAGCATAATGTTTGAATTTGGTTTTGAAATGCCATTCATATGGAGATATTCTTGCCTCCAAAACTCCATGAATCTGTATAAACTCATCTGAAATGTGACATCTTCTGGTTCCTGTTGAGATTATGGAAGTATGCTAAAAAAAGGAATAAAGATGGAAATGCTTTTTTCTCTATATATGGCTTACACAAGAAAACAAACTATAAATAATAAAAAAATCCCTCAGCAGCGGTATAAATCTGGGTTTGCTGTGAGACTTAGCCTGAAAAGTCATTGGCAGGCTTGAAAAGATAGCTGAATGATTTCTAAATATGAGGAACTGTGGTTATACCACTTCCAGCAAGTTTCTGATTCATAATCCTTTCCTTTTGATTCTGTTTCTTTTTTCCAAAGCTTTAAGAACATAAGAAAATCTATTGGTAGTTTGGTTTTGTAATTGTCAAGTCCCCCGATTAATTAGGCATGCAATATAAATGAGTACAACACAAAAGTAAATGTGTGGGAGGCTGATGAGATCATAGTTGTACTGCAGTTAGTTTATTTAATTCTCAGTGAGTCTGAAGTTTGTGGAGCTGTCAAAGATTTTTTTTTAATCAGGTCAAGGAAAAAAAAATAAATTGTTGCGATTCATACAGAAGAAACCACATAAGGGAAGTCTATTGCTGGAACTTTTTGCTTCTGTTACACACTATTTATACTATCAGAGATGGTATTAAAGCAGGATGACTGTATGGGCATTGCAGGCTCTTCTTCCAGAGGAGAAATAGACCATGGCCGTGATCTCATGGATGTGAGAGGGAGACTTGCTCTGCCTGCTGGGCTTTCTCCAGATAGGAAGGCAACAGAATGACTGACACGGATGCTCAGCACTACCCCATCTGACCTGTCTGATTTCTGCTATAGAATAAACACTAGTGGCTAGAGAGAGGGGATGGAGTCCATCAGCCTAAAAAAGCCTAGAAAGACCCCAAGAAAGGAAGCATCCTTGCCATGTTTCAGTGCTAAGCTGAAGTTATGCTTTGCCATTTAGTTGTGAGGTACCTAGTGGTTACCTCAACAGTAATCTCAACAAAATCAATAGACTAATTGCAGAGAAAAGTGTTACCCAATGGGAATAATGATTGGCAGAATTTTGCCCTTAGAATTCAATTAAAGTTATTTACCAGATTGCTGTTTTCAGCATCTTTCTTATGAACTAATTTCAAAAAACAATAGCAATTACATATCTGTCAAAAAGTGTGATTTTCAGAACAGTAAATAGCAACAGTTCATATGCACTCCTTTACACACCTGTAGGGATTAATTCAGTGATTTACACTGGGATGGATGGAAACCCAACAAATTGCCCCTGCAATGACTAGAGGTGTGCAATGCTCACCCGTACGCTCCCTAATACTTAGCAAAATTTTAATAATTTATGACCTGCCTCGTAAAAGCTTTCACTTGCCTCAGCTGAATAATGCCTACCTTTGCACCAAAAGATTCTTCTAGCTAATTAAACTGGTTTCTTCTGAAGAATTTCCTGGCCATTTGGTCACATCCATTCAATACAACACACAAGTGGAAAATTCATTTGAGTAACTCATGATCATGGAATCTGGGAGAAATCATTTAAAATGAATATGTGTTTAAAGAAGTGATTAAATACTGAAATTGTTCAATGAAAATTCCATATACCAAATGGTGAGATATAATAGCTATCTGATATGTTAAAAGGAAAAACCTTTTAAACTAATCGATCTTCTGCACAACAATTTATGTCAGTGCCTTTTAAGATGATCCCTTCTTAAATGGGGAGCTGACAAAGAAATATATCTGATACAATTGCTAAATGAATAGATTTGCAACGTGCTAAGGCAATACATTTAAGAGGTCTTTCATGTATTTTGAGAAGAGGTTAAAACTCCTGGCGGCTCTTAAAAAGCAGATTCTTAAGTGGTGTACTTTTTGTACCATAAGTGTATGACTGAATCGGACAGCACCATTATGGCAAAACATGTTTTTTCTCTTTCTTCTCAAGACTTTCTTTTCAAATAAACTAGGCAAAAATGTCAGGCTTTCTTTTTACTCTGAAAAAACAAACAAACCACATTTTAGAAAGGGACAGACTGTCTACAGCAGTTTTACAAAGCCTGGAAGCAGTATCTCATTCCCACTCATTCATCCGGCCCATCATGGTCTTGTCCAAATTATCTAGTCTCTGGCTGGCCTCCAGGACAGGCTGATGAAGGTTTTGTTTGCATGATTTTCTTTGGCATTCCATCATCCGTACATGTAAAGAAGTATTAAAAAAATGTATTGGAGCTTACCGCTTTTTTGTCCTTAAGAGAAAAAAAAGAGGTGGTATCATCACCATTTCAAGAGCATTTTAGTCACTAATATATTGTAAAGTTTTGTCTCTAAAAAGTAATACAGTGATGGATCCTGTCTCTCCTGTCATACCTCTCCTATGCTAGTTATTATGAAGAACAGTGCAAGATGGGAAAACAACTACAGTTTTTCATCTTAATGTGAGCAGACAATGACTGGTAAAAGGTGGGGAGTCTTGTATTACTTGTTCCTGCATATTCAAGTAGATGTGCTCCATTATATGTAGTAGTGAACCAGGGAACATCTGCCCTGAAGAAGAGGGGAAAAATATATAAAATGTCAGAATTTGTTTCCTTGTTTGCTTCCAGAAGTAAGTTCCGAAGTATGGGAATGACCCCTTGTTGGGTGTAGACCGAAACGCTGGTCTCACAGAGACTGGCAGACATATTTACCTAGAGGTAAACCCTATCGAGGATCTACACTTTTCACCTGTAAAAAATGAGCCAAGTCATGGCTATAACTTAAAGTGTCTCTCTGTACTTAATGAGAAACCACATACTGCTCTCACCAGTATGTCTCCATCCAAGTCCGGGTGCATCATCTTTTTAAAATCAGAGAACAGTTGAGATTTAATGTTCACCAGTAAATTTCCACTCTGCTTCCTGTAGGAGAATGCTTCCGATTCGCAGACACCTTTATGTGCCTATAACTCTTTATTTTTAGTGTCACTATATTGCCTATGAAGCCTCATCATAGGAGTGGGCAGCTATCTAAATAAGGTGAACATGCAGGACTGGAAGATGATTTTCTAATCTCTGAGTGAGACAGGCAAGAATGTAGAAATAAATAAAAAAGAATGGTGGAATATGAGAAAGCAATGAGGTAATATTGATTAACATGGTATGTAGTACATCTCAGTGTGCCCATGGCCAATGAAAAACAAAGTCATTTCAAGAAAAGAAAGGTTTGAGGGACATTCTGGAGGAGGAGTAGTTATTTTTTCTTATGTTTATGGGGAGCTTCTGCGAAGAGGGAGTGATAGTATGGGAGAAAGCATCAAAGTGCCAACTTGAAAAACGAACATTTTAAAAATGAAGTTTAACAGTATGATCTGGTCAGAGATGGGGATACAACATGACTTTGGAGGAGGAAACAAGAAGTTTGTTTGACACAGCAGAGGAAGCAGGAGGAGTAATACGAGCAAGACAGAAGATTAAGAACAGTATTCATCTCAGTGCAGGCATATATTGATAATGGCAAAGAGAAGAGCACTGCAGAGGCTAAAATTAATGTTGTAAAGAGCCTGGGTTAATTTCTAGCTGTTCTGAAATTTATAAAACCTATGCATACAAGACATGCTGAGCAGAAAATATCTGCAAGATTAGAAGAGTTAGAAACTGATGAAATGACAACATGATGGTATCATCCACAGTGCTCATGGAGAAGAAAGCTTTCTTTTTGAATGAAGCGTGTACCCAGGTTAGGTCATCTGAGGCCAGAAAGTGTTATGTGTTCATAGAAAATTAGTGATGGGACACAATGTGTGACTAATGTGGTTAATGCCAAAGGAAATTGTCAGCAATGAAAATGAGAAGAGCGTGTTTTTTCCCAGGTACACCCTAAAGAATGGGCGATGGTTCATCAGCTTCTGAGTGGCTTAGCATGGCAAGTGACATTTAGAGGCCCAGTTTTTCCTTCTTATCGTCTGCTTTGCTGTAAAATGACTGCAGAGGTTGCTGCTTGGCCCAACCTGGTCCCAGTGCCATGGGCAGAGGAGGGCCCACCATCAACCAGAGGGGCTGAACTTAAGGGGCAAGTGCTCAATCTCTCTCCCCTGCTTGGCTGTGGTCCCCAGGGGTCTGGATGTGACCTTGGCCCAGCCTCACTGCTGCCTGTGCCTCATCCTCTGTGCTGTCATGTCTTGTCCAAAAATAGCAATGCAGGTGATTTTATTTAAATCCACGGATAGGAGAGATGACGCAGCAATTTGAAGCGCTAGAAGCACCTCGCCAAGGTTACACTGACTGACAGGCTGGGGGTCGAGTCCATAGATATTCCATATAGCATGGACCATGCATGAAATTCAGATTACTTGAAGGACAGAGTTGTGAGTGCAAAGAAGACACTCCTCAGGAGGTAATTAATAGACAGATTAAAGATGGCTTCTCTGGTTGCTATGTATATTGCCAACGTGCTACAGAGAGGCATTATAGAAACTGAGATACAAGACAGACAGACACCTGTGCAAGTAAAGAACATGAAGTAGGATCCTTTTTTAGCAGAAATACCATTAGTATTTATCGCTTTTTATGGATGCAAAATTTTCAAAGACCTCAATCAGGACTTAAGGCCCAGCTTTGACCAACACAGAACAAAACAACCTGCCATCTAGTTTGATCTTTTACTCTCTGACAAATTATGTAATGCACAGGTTAAAATAATTTCATTATTGTAGTTTTTATCATGTAATTGTCATCCTCGTATGCCCATTAGAAGGTGAGGTGACATGGTAAGTAGCTCCCATGAGTTATGTGACTGTGCTGGGAATGGAAAGAATATCTGCTGGGTTGGTGATACTCGGGGAGATACAAGGCCAAACTAGCAAAGAGGTAGGGACAGTTTCTCGGTTCACAGTAACTTTTAAAAAGCAAGAGATCTTCCATGCAGAGCAGATAAATTCCACTTTGACCTCTGGAATGGGGTATTGAATAGAGGACAGTAATAGCCATGCACGAAAAGACATTTCTGTGTATCTGAGTGTGCCCGTGTAAGGAACCACATTTCTTGCAAGGATCATTTCAAAATTATATAGGATGTTACTGATTTCTTTGCTTTAAAGAGCTCGGTTCACATTAGCCAACAAATGGCTTTGCAGTGAAATTATGTGAGAGCTGATATAATATATATGTCCAGTGGTTTAATCTTGATATGTATCTTGAATGGAAAATTAAATAGGTTGCAAGCTCGGGGGTATCTGGTTTACATAGAACATGCCAAGTAGAGAGGCAGGCCTGAAATTTTTGTCTTACCTTTTATTTTTTAAATACTGCATTACATTAGGCAGATTAAATATGGAAACCAAGTAGTGGCTGGGTTATATCTTTTACCTTTTATGTTTTTACAAAATCTAAATTCTATTGTAGATGTAAATTTTCACTAAATATACTTTTTTCCACCTGTAGGAAAATGGCTGTTACCATGTTTAACATATTATAACTCCAGCAGGCTCATTGTGTAGGTTGTTGTTGTATTCATGCCAAAAAGAATTGATGAAAAGCTACGTTTGTTTCCTTGGGAGTGTTTCCATCTTGCCTCCATATGGAGATGTCACTTTGGTGTCACATTAGGAAGATCTCCTTGCCCAGCCACACAACACACCACTACTGGAACCGGTCCTCTGCTTCTGTTTTTGGAAGCTGTAATGCAGAAATGTGCTTGGAAAATATGGGAAGAGGATCATTCCCAGTATTTTTTTTGCAAATTCTGGTATGGGACATGTTGTATGGCCCTGTTTGTATGTAGGTATATAGGTATGTAGGTATGTTCTGATGTGGGGCAGCCACCAGAACCCTGTGGGAAGGGGGGTAGTTCCTCCACCCGTGTTGTGCCATGGATGGCATCTCTGAGCAGCTTCAGCAGGAGCTCCCAGGCTCCATCTCTCTTCACAGGAGCCAGACTCAAAATCCCATGTATGAATATTTAAACAAAAGGCATTAACAAACCTGCCTGGGAAATGTAATAAGAACGTCTTTTTGAAGAAAATATGCTACCAAAATGACAGATAGCCACATTTTTCACCTCTTCAGTTCTAAGTGCTCTTAGTGTTAATTTCTGAATTATGGTTTCTAATGAAAATAGTACTTTATGCAGTAAGGGTGGTATTATATTTTCTTAATCTGTTTTATAGAACCCCTTTTATTGTTCAGGCTGTTCTTATTTAAAAGCTAAGGCTTGTTTTGTATTTCACTGCCTGTCGCCAGCTTGCTGACAAAAGTAAAGGCTATGAATTTGTTAGACCCTACTTTATAATATATTCTGTTTATCATCATTTCTTTTTCATTACGGTGGTGTTATTTTCACCGCTGTACTGAAGGTGCTGTCAAAATTTCCATTATAAATATTGTTTCTGAGGGGTTTGTAAGTCTAAGGGTTCTGTATTAAAATTCTCTGTGGCTGAAATTTGACATGCAAGTCTCAGTGAAGAAATGTTTTCTTTACATCCAGTTTAAATTGGCTTAGTCATCTTTTTAAAAGAAATTTGCATGTAACTATCAGGAGCCACACATATAGTACAGTCTCATAGATTTAAATAACAACTAAATAAACACATATTTATACAAAATGTTTCTGAATTTCAGTAGGTATCACTCTACGATCACTAAAAGATAGGCAAGAAAAAGCCTTGATAAAGTACACCTTCTCCATAAATACACATTGGCAATTTTATGACTTCTAGGTTGCTACAGTAGATTTATAAGGTAATGAGTAAAGAAGCTGTGTTCAATGTTTGACAGAGATGCAATGCAAATATGTAGAAGTTAGTAATGGAGAAATAGATATATCATTGCACCAGCACAAGACAAGCATTTGTTTTTGAAGAGATTCTGTTGACACAAGCAAGAGCCATCTTTTGGTGACCTCTTATTTCATGAGACATTCAAGATGCTTAGTCAGATTTTTTTTACATTTTAATTTATAGAGCCTAATTTGTCCTGTCATTTCTCTGCTTTCACTGGCTTCTCAGGGATGATACACCTGTCTGATGCCTATTCCTGTTGTAATACCTTGTTGCAGGCTCTTTCCATGGTTTAGTTCACCCACTCACCTCAAGATCTCATGGTGGCTGCTTTTCTGCGTCTAAATTTTGATAGCCTTACAAAGGCAGAAAAAGTAAACAGAACTCTAGAAGAAAATGATAGAAGAAATACTTTTAATTTAAAAAAGTGCGAAATATGAAAAAATAAGTGTAGCATGGGCATCAGACAGTAGTCAAAGAATAACTCTGCTACAGAAATGAGGAAACACAGATGTTTCTTACGCCTTGATTTCTGGCAGTGTGCACGTTTCTTAAAATAAAACAAAGGTGTGGTAAGAGGATTGAAAAGGGATGATTTTTTTTTCCTGGTTTGTTCTACACCTCCCCTGCCCCCCACTGAGCCCCAGGATGAAGCACTACGGGCACCTGCCTGCAGTGCAAAGCTCTGCCTTCTTTCAGTCTTGTGTACTAAATACAGACCAGAGAGCATCCATCTGGAGGTGCTTTGTGCTATAACCTTCTGGGAAAGGGCAGCGGAAAAGATTTCTAAAAATATATTTACAGTCTTTGTTTCAAAGCAAAAGAGTAGTTGAAATTCAGTGGAATAATGGTCTATTGTTCCTTGGTGCCATTCACTGCCACATAAACGTGGTGCAGAGTTACCTGCCCAGCAGAGCATTGTGCGCTGTGGGATTCCTCTGATGGGCAGGAAGCAATGCTCCCCATTGCCTTTCAGAGACCTCCAGAAATCTTCATAAACTTCTTTCTGAAGGTTTGACAGTTTGAGGTTCTTGTTGTTTTCTTCTTCTTTTTTTTTTCTCTTTAATAATGATTACAACTTCTGTAACTGTCTTTGGAGACTAGGAAGTTTCCATGGCTTGGAGCATATGCAATATCTTGCCTGATTAATATCAGTATATATATGTGTATGTGTGTGAGTCAATTTCTTTTTTTAAAAAAAGATGGTTCATTAAAGAAAAAATGCCGAGCGTTTGAAGTATGTGAGAGATATTATGTTTGTTGACAGAGGTAGAGGGAAATATAGTTGACTGTAGGGCTGAGACTACTACTCCTCTCTGTGGTCTATCCCCCTTGTATTGCTCTAGCCTCCAGAGGTGCCCAGCAGCTGGAGGGGTATAAGTCTAATAAATCCAGCAGCACCCACTGGGGGGGACCAAATTCTGCTTTAGGCTCTTGTGCTCACTGAAGCAAACCCAGAAAGCTTTGTAGCGACAGCAATGCAGCAGCAAGACACTGAAGTCCTTTTTAACATCCCTAGATGAAATACCTATGCAACCTCCCAGGCCCTTCAGTCAAGTAATAATTCACAGGGTATGTAGAAGAATAACTAAGACAATCCATCAAGTAAGAAAACCAGCAACAGAGCAAAAATGCCCATTTACTGAGTGTTTATTTAGGGGAAAACAGGTCTATATAATGACCCAATATTGTAAAAGTGCATTTTGCTTCATATATGTGCACAAATGACTGTACTTCAGGGAAATTCACAGGTGAAGCTTAATCTTTCCCTAGAACCATTTTGTGGAATGTCTGATAGTTTAATTCATTTCCCCCTATACATCCTAAAGTCCAAAAATATAGGTTGCTGTATGCACTGTCAGCAAGGTAAGCTACTGTGGTGCCCTTTTTATGGACTAGATAACAATAGAGCATTACAGGGTCCTTGAAGTTCCTTCTCCTTCAAAAGCCTTTCTATATTAACATATTTTACAAAAAAGCAAATTCTTTCACTTTTAGAAACTACATTGTAGTGTTGAGTTTCAGTGAAGAACCTGGGAGTATAAATAGAATAGTAACGTTGCCTTTTGAATAGTAATTTATTTAATCTTTGAGAGATATTGCGTACAGGAATATAAGTAAAGAAAAAAAAAGAGAGAGCAAATGTGGAAATCTAACAGCAAAATCCAGGTGGATAAGTGTAGAGCTATAGTTAGTTCTCTGCAGAATACAGCAGGCTCATGGGACTGACACCGTACCAATAGAGCATTTCTATGAGTCATTTTTTCATTTTCTTTTTCAACAGAGGAATGAAAGAACTCAGATAAACACTGTGGGGTCATCTCTAGGAATGAGATTCTGCTGATATGCGGACCTAAATCTTAAGATGTTTCCATAACTTTGGTCCCATAATGGTTAAAAACCTTCCTATTTCCAGTTCCATTTATTAATGAGCATTTTATCCTTTTTGTTTTACTCTTGTGCCAATATTGTCTTAAGCAGTTATTCTTCCTTCCCAGTGTTGAGCTCCGTGCCGTATTCAGAAAGGAGATTGTGTCCCCTCTCAGCCTTTCAACAGTGGTAAACTGTTCCGTTGGGTTACCCGTGGGCATGCTTTGAACAGGAGTACAATGAACTCGTCCCTTCTTTCCAAACACAAGCTTGAAAGTTGGCTTCCTGCCACTTGTCACTCACAGAAGCAAAAGCAAGAATGGTTGAATCCGCACAAATTTCTCTATTATTGCTCAGCTTGTTTTGCCTATCCCTCTGGTGACCAGAGCCAAACAGGAACTCCTGATACAGCTGAGAAAAAACTGCAGTACACAGGAAAAATTGGACCCAATTTAACATTAAGGTGCACTTGTGTCAAGCTTAGCAACCCCATGGACTATTATAAAAAATATTTTCACTACTTCTACTATTAAACATAGCAGAATTGTACCCAAAGACTATTTTATTATCTACACTTTCTTGTAGGAGGCTAAGACTTCCGTTCCATCAAGAAAATATCTGAGCGATGTCCAACACGCTTCAGTACCGGAGGGTCCAGTGGAAGGTGCAGCGAGCATCATTTTAGCTTCCTGCAAGACAGACATCAGTAACTCTGTTTCTCTGTCCAGATTGCTATTTCCTTCATATGACACTTTGAGGAGGTTGCATTACTCATTCCCACAAAGACACAGGTGCAGCGGGTTCAGTGCCAGTGAGTTCAATACGGTGCGATAAAGTCAAGGCAAGGCAACTAATCAATTTTGGATGAAACGCGCAAAGCCCTCCAAGAAAAATAAAACCCAGAGCTAATTTACTCAGTCGTCATCACCATCAATTATATATACAGCATGTTTAATATTAATTGCTGCTGTGAATATACTAGGCTTCTTTTTCTTTATAAAACGATCTTCGCTCCCCAAATATAAAAGAGGTGCAAACTAAAATTGTTGTTCCGTGTACAGATACTGTACGTCTTTGGTGGACCAAACATCAAGGATCCAGATCTTTCAGCTGGAAGCTGGAAACTCAAATCCAAAGGAAACCTTCCCATGTTACACTGCTCTTGCCTGTTAGAGGGATGCTTCGATATCACAAGCCTGGATTTGAAGCTTGAGTTCACATCCAGGTTTTTGGCTTGAGACTACCTCTTAAAAGTTAAAACGAAGCAACCCCAAGATATGCAACCTCTGTTCCTGCCACATGAGTTAGAGCAGGAGAGAATCCTTCCCTAATGACCCTGACCCAGAATAAGCGCGAGCCTGCTTAAAACACTCTTTTGCCATTTAGGAATATTTATGGCACTCTAAGTACTGAACATTTGGTCACAGCACTTTCGCTACAGGTTTGCCTAATGAGTCTGTAATCATCGTCTTTTTGTTGAGGATTTTCATGCCGACAGGGCTGGTCTGACGTTCACCCAGGCGCTCCCATTTGTTAGGAGGAGGAACCCCGCAGCAAAGAGGTACTGGGGGCAGCAATTAGGCAGCGCTGGCAGGAGCGGCGGCCGGTGGGAGGGTGGCAGCTGGGTCTCGGCACAGCACTGGGACCCTCTGGAAGGGGAAGGTGTGGGGTGTCCTTACACCGCCACCACTCGTACTGCTCACTTTTAGACTGCAGATTATGAAATTTTGAAAGATGCATGAGTTTAGTGAGACGCACTCCTGTTTAAATTGCATGCACATGTGCAACTGGGCAGAAAAAAGAATATTTGAACCAATGTTTAAAGACAGTATGGGTGTCTCACCTGCTTTTTTAGAGTCCTGACTCCCCTGAACTGCTGCAAATATATTCCAAATACTTGGAAAACAGTGTAAAGTTGTTGAAAGAACAGTTTGTAGAAAGGTGACCTGAAAAGTAAACCATCGCCACAGGCAAAAGCATGTTACCATGAACTCCTCAGCGACAGGGGTCTAACTCTTCCCTTCCTTAGGCTGGTTTTACACCACAGTATCTCTGTGTATCGGGCTGGAGTTGTGATTTACCCCAGCAAAGGATGGCAGATCCAGTAACCTTCAATAAGAAGGATGTTTATGATACAGGAAAACTGTATCTCTACCCTCTTGTACTCAGTGCCATTTGCAGCTAATTTCCCCCATTTGAATTGTTTTCAGCCTGAACTGCAGCTCACTCTAGCCTTTGATGGTGGACAATATTTTAACATTAAAATTTTGTTAGCAAAGCATTCTTCTTCAAGGAAATGAGTGTTGCAAGAAACAAAGTTTGTTTGTTTGTTTGTTTTTTAATCCAGGCTTAGTGTCTTTAAAATGTCTTTTTTATTAAATATCTTTTGGTCACAAGCACCTCCATTGCACAATAGTAGTGCTCCCTAAGATGTCATGATGTTATTTTTACATTGCAAAGTACAACACAAATCTAACAGCTTTTTATGAAATTTGTTCAGCACAAGGTACTCAGAGAGACCAAAGCAAATTTGTTAAATGTTTCACGCTCACCAAATTTGATTCCTCTACCCCTAAAAAAACTCCTTCCTGTCAAAGAATTATCACCCAGCTGTCAAAAGATGTCACATTTCATGTAGGAAGGGAAAAAACCCAAACTGCAAAAAAACATATCCAAATACACATCAGCTTGAATCTTAGAGGAAGTAGAAGGAAAAGGAAAAAACATTGTTTTGAATAATTTCCATAAAGTTGCATGGAGAGTGGCTGTGTTATGATCGCAATACTGCAGACAGCAGAGTATGTAGGGCATCAGCTGGGTGTGGGTTCTTCATATCCAGGAATCTTCTGGATTCAGAATCTTCTGGGTTCCGATTTTCTGGATCCAGCATCTTCTCTGCCTTGGCCAGCCCTGGGATATTACCTAGCTCTACCCAAAAGCTGTACATTGTTTAGAGCATATTATTACAAAAATGGATATTTTCGTCTGACGTCTGTATCGGAGTAAAACTCAAGAACTACAGGGTTAAAGACTAGAAATTTGGATGATAAGCCACGAGCTCTAGGCCACTAGCCTTGAAGAAAATCAAGGCATCGAAGGTGTTGCTGAGGATCAGCTCCTGTGTGAACACATGGGGAGGGAGCCGAGAGCTGAGCAAGCCGTGCAGAGAGAGAGAAGATGGCTCAGAGAGTGCAAAACTCTTAATTGGGATGTACAACACCCCTGTGAAGAAGGCATTATTATCCCCAGTTTTACAGATGGGGAATTATTTCAGGTGTGACTTTTTTCATTTGCTCACAACATTAATTTCCAGAAGAAGAAAAGCAGAATGAAGTGCTGTGGCTTCCCTGCTAGAAAGGAAAACAAATAAAAACCTCTGAGAAAAAATCTTGCAGGAAGAGCACAGCACTTGCCATTTCTCCATTTCGGTTTCAGAGGTGACTTCCTCAACAGCAGCAATATATCCTGAGAGCCGCAGCGGTGATGGTAAGGAAGGTATGTTGGGCCCATGCAGAACATCTGGAAGATCGATGAAGACTGATTTTCGAGCCCTTCTGAGCATGCGGCAGATCAAGCAAAACTTGATCAGAAGTTTGCTTTAAGAATAAGGTTTTTTCGAGCTGGCCAGACAGAAGAAAAAAACCATTGTGTGTGTCTGTGAAGGTCAGGCGGGAAAACCATCTGGAGGAGTGTGTGTAGAGAGACGTGTCTGAAAGCAGTCGCATACCGTGAGAATGAGAGTGCTCATCCTGTTTTGCCAAACAGCTCAGAAACTATCTGTATATGTATAGCTTTGTGTGTGTGAATAAAGTGCTACTTGTGCTTGTGCTTTTGCTGCTGCTTCTGCTTCTGCATCTGCTTATTGCAGACAATTGTGTCTTGATCAGGCACCGCCGCAAAGGTAGTCAGCACATCAGGAATTTACAGCTGCTTCTTTCCATTTATGTCCTCTAATATCCTGCTGGTCTCTAATATCCGTCCAGTCTGTGCCCCTGATGGTTTGTCTTTTGGGGGTATTTGTCATATGGTGTTGAAGGAGTTGAAAAAAAACCAAAACAAACTCAAACATTAAAAATCCAAGGTCTATGTGAAGAATAATCTAGAAGGTATGCTGGGCTGGTGGAAGTTGAAAACCAGATTAATCCAATTTTCTATAAAAAATCCAGGGCTTGGATTAGTTGTTAATAAACAATTTAGCTGACAATCAATTATGGGGTCTTGAGACCACCCCATCTGATATGATTTTGACAGGCATTACCACAGTGGTGTCCTGTCCACCTGCCAGAGCCGGAATAGAATTCAATGCTAAAATGGGAACTTACACAATAGGATGAGATTTGGGTCAAAAACATTTCACCTAGGCTTTCACAGTGGTCCATCCCTCACTCCATGGTACACCCATCTCAAAGGATCTCCTCCAACAGTGGCCACAAAAGAGAAATCCACCTCACCTACAGTCTTGTGGTGCCTACAGAAAAGAAAATTCCACATCTGCTCCTTGTCAGATTTTCTGTATTATACATGTTTACTCATTCTTTTACTTTCAATCAAAAATGGTTCCTGCTGCTACCTATCTTGCTAAGGTGAAGCTTCCGTCCACAATTCCGCTGGGCTTTGCTATGTAAGATCATCCTAGATAGTTCAGCTTTTAATTCTGTGCATCAGAGTTCATTATTGAGACCAAATTGTGATCAGTGCAGCAGGTTTGTTATTCCATTTTCCCTCTTCCCCAGTACTTAATGGGAAGATGCTGTGATTCTCAATACTTGTCTTTGCTTTGGTGGTTTTTCTTTTTCATTCAGCACAGTCATCTGTGTCAACTTTCTGTTGTTTTAAAACTTTGGCTGCAAGATCGACACAATTACCACTTTTGTGTCCTCACAGCGAGCCGAGCAAAATATTTCAGGATAGCCAAGGAGCTATCATATGATCAATCGCACAGTGTCCTTTTCCTTGAAGTCTAATTGCATCCTACCAGCAGGATCCTCCTTTCTCATTGATTACCCCCCTCCCTTTATTTCTTCCTGATTCATTTCTCCCATTCTCAGCTTTAATTAAGAGGGATTTCTCTTCTTTTCCCAGAAATTCAGAAGCTCCTTGACGAGCAAAGAGACAACTACAATGCATCCCCAGTCACATGAAGAGATAATAGCCCCGCTGGTGTAACTTACTGCAGCTGAACTTTTTTAGCTTTCTATTAACCTTGCATGTGTGCGTGTGTATACGTTTGTGTGTATGTATGCATTTTGAAAGCCCTTCTAGAGAAAGCCTTATATCTTTTCAAACCTATAACAGGTCAATGAAATTCTTTTGCAGTCTGCAGCTGCAATCTCCTTATCTCTCATAGAGTGGCAGACATTTTGCTCTCCTGACTGACTCTTTTTCTTTAGTTTGTTGAGAAAATATACTAACAGCTTTGCCCTTTTTCTTCTGTTTTGGCTCTTGGCAGTAGAATGGTGGCAACTGATGCACTCTGTCCCTGGGTGCATTTACGGACACAGCAGCTTGTCGGAGTGTAAATATGCCGCAAGGAGAATGGTATTACCAGTTCTCAGAGGTTATATAAATGTTACTGGAGAAATAGCATGGAAAAAAATAAATCTAATTAAAGACTTATATCTGACAAGAGTTTTGACTGTACTCAGCTACACCTGAAAGCAAGTGCTTGTGTTTGACACAGACTTAAATCTTCCTGAATGCATACATAAACCTATTGACTTTGAGACAGTATTTCTTTTCATATTGGTGTGTGGGTCTGGAAAAATCAAGGCTTGTTAAGTTGGCTCCAAGGCTGGATGACTTGCCTATGTTATTTAGGCACCTTGGGGATGGCAAAGAAAAGTTAAAAGGTTCCTTTAAAAAAAAACATCCCTTCTTTTGGATGTGTGGGAGAAGGTTATGATGCTCTGTGTCGCACAAAACCATAAGAAGCAGAGTCAGAGCCATGTGATGCCTGGAGAAGTAGTTTTGGCTGCATTTCTGGAGAAAGCCCAGCTCTTCCTTTGGGGTTTTAGAAGCTCTTTCTTTAAATGCATAAGAACTACATCGGAGCTCAACGAAATTCACAGCTGTGCAGATAAGAAAACATAGGAGATACTTACATTCTACTTAAGACCTACTTGAAATTGCAGGAATAGAAATGAACCTTCTTACAGTGCTGGGGACAGCATTGCATGTCTTGATTGTCAGCTGGTACAAGACCCCTATGTCTTATGTCCTTTACCTCAGGGATTATAACATCTCCCAGGTTAAATATAATTTGCGGTAATTTATGCTCAATTGCTAATCTTTCTTGTTCCTATTCACATTTTCTGTTTACCTCTCAGCCACATACCAGCAGCGCAGCAGCCTGGTACAAAGACACAGTGTATTGGAAAATATCTCACCACCCTGAAGAAAATCCAAAAGCAGATTCAGAAAATGCATTCTACTTCATCACAAAAGCAACTTTATCTGGATAGTAATATTTGGGTAATTATTAGTTAAATTTCTTTCTGACTACATTGTCATTGAAATATTATATCTTCAATAGCAACCTTAGCTGTGGAAAGCTGACAAACCTTTGAGAGAAGAAAGTAAAGAAAGTAAATAAGAAGGTTGAGGGAACAGCAAATCCAGCTTAAAATAGGCCCATAACAATGAGAGAAGGAACAGGAAGGGCATTTTTACAGACTCAGATAGAAGTGAGTAGTCATGAAAAAGAGTGCGTGGAGCTTGCATTATGTATAGGATGCCCAGGCAGACGGGCTGGTTCAGACTGAATTTGTTTCCAAGCTCAAGCATAATTTCCCAGCAAAATCACATCATGCAGATGATTGAGCAAAAATTGCAGAGCATCATTTAGTCTCTAAATTTGCAAGCCCTTACTGGGCTAATTAACCACACCAAAGGCAAACTGTTTGGACTGTTCCTACCCAACAAATATGTCAATGTGTTGAGTTGCATTGTTCCTGGTTTTACTCATGTGATGCACAATATGACAATTCTTTTGTTCTTGTGTAAAAGACCTCATGGGAGAACAATACTGCATGATTGCAGCTCCTGCAATCAGTCACCATCTCATTGATTTAACCCCTAACAAGATCAAACCAAAACAGTTTCAGATACGTCCTTGCTACTGAAGTCATGTCATCAAAGCAAAAAAAAAATTAAACTTTTGCCTTATTTCACGAAAATGTTTTTCCAGAGGTATCTTGGCTTGCTGATCATGACATGATTCATCATCTGCCTGCACTTTTTGTTCTCTGGGCAGCACCTCCTCCCTTCGTATTTCAGAAATGGGGGCTACAATATAACTTATTGTACAACACCGGGAATGATAAGAGCTTTCGAGTTTTGTCCCCTCACTGTGGTTTGAGATCTGAAACAACCTCCAGCTGTCACGTGTGTTCAGTCTGAAGGCAAAGAGCCCGTTTCACAACGTACAAATGCTCACTAAGAAGCAAAAGAGGGAAGAGAAGCAAAGACTGAGCTGAAATCTCCCAGAGGAGCAGCCAGAAGGAAGCCTGAGCAGCAATAATACCTTTGCTGATTCCGGAAAACAGCCTTAAGTTGATAAAGATCTTGCCAATATGGATCTTTCCTTGCAGTCTGGAGCAGGCAGGCAGACACCACCCTTTCCTGTTGATAAACCTTTCCCTTTGTTTTGTAAGACAACGAATACCCACACTATCTACAGTTTGACAGCTTTACAGGTGTAAGATTCTCAGTATTGCTGTGTGCTGCCAATCTTTTTATGACCTGGCGCTGCGGACCCGCAAACGTCCCTCCCAACAGTCCATACAGTCGATCTACCAACACTAAATTAACTGCGCAATATCAGCAATCAGAAGTGATAGACTTTAATTAAGGGTTGGGTAATGACGACAGTAAGTTGGTGACTGGCCGCAGACTTCTCTGCGGTTTGGCCAGGTAGGTAGATTGTCTATAAAAATAATTGAGCAATCTTCTGCTGAGCTCTTCCCCTGCTCCGATCTGCTGTTGCCGTTGGCACGGCAGCACGCCACCCCGCTCCAGGATCAGCTCTGCTTTGCCACCGCGCGTCCCAAATTGCAATCCAAATATTTCCTCTTTGCAGTAGAGGAGGCTGCTGTAAACCACACGTTCCAGGTGCTAGGCGCAGCGTGCACGAGGCGTTTGGCAAGGGATGCTGATGATCTGAAATTTTCAGGCAGTAAGCAGAGCAATACAGTGGTGCTTCCGACTAAAGACATTTTAATTACAAAACAAAAGTTGAGATAATAGGCAACCTGGCACTATCTCACTATGGGAAAAAAAAAACCCAAAACCAAAAAACCTAAAACCACAGCCAAGCTTACAGGGCCACCGAAGTTCCCACAGTGTTACACATCTGATATCGATTCGATCCGCCGTTTCTTGTCATTAGCTTTCCCCTGCTTAAGAAAAAGGAGGAAAAGAAATGCAGCATTTTCACAATTCTGCTTCTTTGTACCTCCGTGTATGACAGGAAATGGATTCTAAAGAGCTGCCAAGAAAACTGTAAAAATGACATTCAGGAGTACTTCTGTAAAATTCTGATTACACTTTACATCTGGTGAAAAGACATGAAGGCTTCACTGATATCAGAGCAATCCATCAGCTTTCACTCTGCATAATTATTCCTTGCGAAAGTGGTGCTCAGGGAAGAGGGCTGGAAAATGCCCTTAAGTTCTCATGACCTCCAGCTGTGGCAAGTGTTACTATCAGCCTTAATATTGCTGGCAACTGTCTGCTTGAAATCCTGCTTATAGGGGGATTAATTGCAAGACCTAACAGACTTCATTAAGGACAAGGTTTCCTCTAATATCATACATGCATTTTTAAATGAAATTATTTAGACTATGGTTTCTCCTACTCTTACACTGTGCTGTTTGCTAAAGATGAAGTCGGGTACCACTACCGTATTTTTAGTATGTAACTCCTGTAATGTTCATATCCACCTTCAATTTTACCATTATTTCTGGGATGTGCTGTCTGAGAGGGAAAATGAGATCTTTCCAGAAATGGCATCTTTGCAATGAGGGAAGTGCTCATGTCCTGAACGTCTCACTGGCTACTGAAATGTGAAACCCGTATCTTCCATATTAGCTGAACAGAGACAGAGAAGCTGGATGAAAACAGGAGCGTGGTGCTCCATGGTTATTGCCGGAGGCTGCTTTGTGTGATACACCAGCTCCCTCTGCTTTTGCTCCCCCTTGGCCAGGTCTACATCAGCTCCATTCACAGCGCAGGGTTACGAGGTGCATCTCTGCTCAGCACGTAGGCAAAGGCAGCGTTCATCTCCCCGGGGTGGGAGCAGAGCCTGGTGGCATCTCTGTGCAGTGTCCTACCTAGACAAGCAGGGCTACTTGTGTATCGAATGCCCCTGAAGGCAAGGATGCTCATTTTAAATTTCGGGGCTGTAAACTCAACTGCAGGAGGGTTGTTTTGTTTTGTTTTGGTTTTTTTTTTTTGAATTTTAATAATATTCCTCGGTGTTTTCAGACCAGCGTGGTCTTCATTTCATGTTCTGGAAGCCTTGATTTTCTCTCAGTGTGATCAAGAGACACTTAATGCATCATCCCACTGAGGGGCCCATTCCACGATGTAGCTGCTCCTTTCCCCTGCTCTGATTGTGGTGTTTCTGCTAGGAAGGAAAACTCCCTGCGGCCATAATTTTGGAGCCTACTTGCACATAACAGAGAGAGATGGTAGAGAAAGAAGTAAGTCTCCTTTCAGAGCAGAGTTTTCATGTTCAAGTGATATTCTTCCATGTATATTTTGTACACACACGCCCCCCTAAGTGCTTATATACACATTGTTGTAACTGCAGCACTTAGCACCCCTCACGGATCATCACTGCCACTGTTCCACAGATTAAAGATAGCTCCTGATAGCATCCTTTAACAAACCACAGCATAATAGAGATATATATATATACACACTGGCAAAGACCTACCAGACCATGAAGGCCGTTTCATGTTGACTGGCGGAAGAACTGTTTTTTCTAGGTTTTCTTTGAAACTGTAAGTTTCTCGGTTTTTATTCAATCTCGTTTTAGAAAGAAATAATAATATATTAAACAAATTCCAATGTTGCTTTATTGGAAAATATACTACCCTATAATATAGCTTTAGGAAAAAAAAACCAAACAAACAGCTAACCAAATCTTTAGCAAGTTAATCCTACACATTTCCTTATTTAAATATGCAACCTTACAAGTATACTTAAAGCCTTATTGTAGCATTTATTTAATCTGATTAAACTGCACTCTGTATGTAAGCTACTGCTCATGAATCAGTACATCCCAGGCTCTGGCACTTTTCAGAATGTTCTCTGAATTCGATCACTTTGTCCATACCCTGTTGGTAACACAACTTTGTACACTGAGTATCTATTTAAAAGCTATTTTGAAGCTCAGCACAGCGCACAAAAAAGCACACATTCCATAAGCAATAGATCTTTCTTCATTTTATCATTTCCACTTTATTTATAGCTGTCTGGTTATTTTGATCATTAATGTGTGGCTATTAAGTATCCAGAAAGAAATGAGGTATCTTCCCTTAAGTAAGGGCTTTTTCTCCTTTCCAAGATGTCTCAGATGCCTCGTAGGGATTTAAAGCATCAGATATATAGTATCCATTCACATTGTCTTATTATTCTTTTCTTTTGCTGTGGGAGAGGAGACAGCTATTTGTAAATACCATACCCACACATTAGACAACGTATAGAATAGGGAAGGGATCCATGTGATTTAGACCAAACGACAATGTTTTTTTGATTCTAAACCTGCACAGTTGCTGAAACTGTTGCTATGTTACATGAAGACATTTTGTGGCACCAGAAATTATTGAAGAGATTGTGGAGCTGTGCCAGATGAAACACAATGCAATGCCATTCTAGTATATCTTTTTATTTTTTTTCCAAAATTTTGAAAGGTTGCTACAGAAGTTTCCTTCAAAGTAGAGAAAAATCCCTTGCTTTGAGCTTAATCGTGAGAAATGTAAGTGCCAGTATATTCTCTGAGGGTTATTTTTCAGTTGTTAGGTTTTTTTTTTTATTTTTTTGAAAAAAAAACCTGAAATACTCTTCTTTTAAATGCTTCTGTTTAACCGCCATAGTAACACAATTTACTATATATTTAAGAATGCTATAAAGCTCACAGAATGATGCTACTTACAGAGATTTTCAGCTTCCCATTTCATAGGTTTAGTATGTAAAAGTCTAAAAGATCGGTTCCTGCTTTGTTTCTCGACTGGGGACATCTCAGGAAGCAAACAATGCTATTAAATACATCCTATTCTGTATTGGAGAATACAAATCTTGAAGACTTGAAAGGTACATTTCCATAACAGAGATACCTACACCAACTCAAAACACACACAAAAATAACTGTTATATTACGTTCCTTCTGTGTCTTGCTGATGGAGCTGAGCTTGTGACGTCCATTTGAACATGATGCTGTCCTTAGGGTGAGCAGAAGAACAAACCCATTTTGCTTCTCAGTCTCAGAGACTGAATGGAAAGTTCCTACTCTGAAAGGTCCCTCAACAATGACAGCAATAGCTAAATGAGAATTCCTTTATTTGTTGGTGTTTGGGTTTGTTTTATGTGGAAAACAGCAAAGAATAAAGTTGCTCTTGTACAGAGGAAAAGCAGTGAAGGTTTTCTATTTATTAATAGTGAGCCCATTGTCTAAAAAGCCGCATAATGAGAACAGCAATGCAGGGAGTGATTTCCCTATAGATTTTATCAGAGTGGGCTCCAGTGAGACTGTCAAAAATCCATTGTTAAATAGCTTTCGGGTTTTCAATGAGACTGAAGTTTTGCTGGTATAACAGATTATTTATCAAATAATTGTGGTAATGATTGAGATTAGGCTGTTATTTGTAAACCATGCTAAGTAGGGAGTAGCACATAACGCCTGATCTGAAAACAGACTAGAAATCAAAATGAAAAAAATAGAAGAATCCTGGTTGCTGCTTCGTGCTGTTTGGGGGTACCAGTGCATGAGTTCACGTCTTCTCACAGGGCGTTGTGATGGCTGCCCTGGGCTCAGTTAATCACTCTTAGCCTTTGCCTTGAGCCTTCTGCCCTCATCCTCCTCCCTCCCCATCCCTCATCCCTTCTTTCCCCTGCCTCACTCTTACTACCTAAGCACCATTTCCTAAGCCTAAGAGGTAAAACGTGACAGTGACTTGCAGAAAAACCACCCTGCGATTAAAAGGAAAAGGATGTACATCACAGGGCCTGATTTAAAGCTGTTATCGCAGTATTAATAATTTGGTGCTATGCCAGTCACCGAATGCTCTAGGCACCAAATCCACTAAGCTTCTCCCCGTCGGTCCCTGAGATGGCTGCTGCCTTCCCCCGGAGCAAAGTGGCTGCAGGTAAACACAATAGAGGGATAAAATGCTAAACACAAGGAAACTCCGCTTTTGCCAAACTCCCAGGAGAAATTTGAAGCCATCTTACGGTGCATTTAAATTTCCATATGAATTTCAAATGATGCGAGGAAGGGATGAAATTTGAACAACTCAGATTGTCAAATAATTGGGGCAGACCTACACAAAATGTTCTGGTCTCCAGGAGATATCCATAAATTATATATCTTGATTTAGAAGGAACATGTGAGTGTCCCAGCAGTACTGATGAAAGGCTACGAGCCTCATACTGAAGTCACTAAGTTTTGGAACCACACAAGAAACTGGAGGATTCACCCATTGTTTCTTGGACTCAAGAGAACAGCGTGGTACCCAACAGCACAACGCAATTGTAAGCAAGGACCTGAAAATCTTTTCCATTCCTTTTCTCTTCTACTGCCATCATCAATGATAGAACAGTTCCAAATATATAGTAAGCATCATTTTTTTTCTTCTTCTTCTTTTCAGAATTCAACTTATCTTCCTGTGTCTGTAGTAATAAAGATTTTTTTCCCTCACAGTAAACAAATAGCTGCAATTCACAGGCAGCAGAGAGAGGGTGATGAGAAGAGTGATGTCAGGCTGGATAGATTCTTATATAACCACTCTGTAGGTGCAGAAAGCATAAGACAAAAGTTCTGTATATATAAAAAAAACCCTTTGTGGGCCAGCAATTTTGTTTTTGATATTGTCTAGATTTACAGTGCTGCTTCTGAGTTTTGTTTGTTGTGCTGTATTTCTTAATGATCTGCTTGCTGCAGTAAATAATTCAGGCAATCATCCTGTACTCTATTGTTCTTTGGGCATATGGATTCTTTTTCTTCTCTTCAAAGCTCGAGTTTCTACTGTATGTTGAAAATTTCAAAGCTCTCCGAGGAACTGAATACAGGTTTTGCAATTATAACAATTTCTAGTCTAGCACCTGTACATCTGCTCTACCCTTTAGGGAATAGAGCAAAACAAAATGTATCAATTCCCTCTGGATAAAGTGTGACAGGATTTCCATTTTCTAGTTTTCCAGACCACCTAGGCTTATTATTTTTAGAACATTATGGATTGCTATTAAGCAATAGTGGGTTGTTGTGAAAACACAGACAAGATGCATAGCGTAGCCCTTCCTTCTGAAGAAAACTGACTGCACAAGTAGATCTGCTTCTCCTGCAGTGGTGCAACTGGATTTTCATAGACTGTAGCAGGAATAGATATACAGGACTTTACAGTATTAGTCTTTTATAGAAAGATAGCTTGAGGTTTTCAACAAGAAACTGCTATTAACTGCTTTTGGTCACACAGATACATCTTTCAAAAGAAACCTTTTAAAGGTGTTCTAGTCTGATAAGTGTAACAAATACTGCAAATTTTCACTTCTTTTTTTTTTTTTCCCTCTGAAATAAAACTTACACTGTGTATGCACATATGCATAAGCAATATAAACCATTACGTGCAACTGAACTTTGTGAAATAGTTTTTGTAATACCATTCTGTACCACCATGTTGCATACATATTATTTCATGTAAAAGGAAATGCTGAAACAGTGCACTGAGCTATCATAGAATCATAGAATCGTCTAGGTTGCAAGGGACCTTAAAGATCATCTAGTCCAACCATCAACCTAACTCTGCAAAAAAAATAAATAAGAAATAGGAATAAAAATTAGTAAACCATATTCCTGAGGACCATGTCTACCCGTCTTTTGAACACCTCCAGGGATGGTGCCTCAACCACTTCCCTGGGCAGCCTATTCCAAGGCTTGATAACCCTTTTGGTGAAGAAGTCTTTCCTAATATCCAATCTAAACCTCCCCTGGCAACACTTGAGGCCATTTCCCTTGTGCTATGAATTAAATATTATGTACCAAAATGAAAATAATATTTTTCTAGGGGACAATTTCCTATTGTAATTTTTTAAAAGTTTGATGCAATGAAAATTATCTACTTGATTCTCACCTGTGTAGCTCCCAGTAAGTACAAAAATTAGGTTGGGCACCTAGGAAGGTGTTAAATTTGTAGGGGAAGCCCAGCCCTAGTTAAAGTGATGGCAAAAATACCATTTCGCCTTGGTCCTTTCTCAAATTCCCTTTGAAGACTGGTTACCTTTCTGCCTCTGTTATCATTTTAATTATGCTGCTGGAGTTTTTTAATGTTATGCACGCACTGGGTTGTGTCTCTTGTGTTGCTTCTACATATTCCCCCAGTCAGGATTTGAAAGCTAGAGAGGAACACCTCATTAAAAAGGATATCTGAGGATTACCTTCACTGATCCCACTCTAGTTTCTTGAACATTTCAGTGTGAAGGTGAACTGGGACCATCCAGCCTCGCCCTAATCAGTGCTGCTCTGGTGCTTCACTGTTGCTTGAGGAACAACAGCATGAAGATGGGCACCACACCAGTCCAGCTCCCCTGCTATATGCATGCCAAAAACCCATGCTCTTCAACCCAAGCAAGTCCAAGATGAGAGAAGACCAGATCAAACTTGATACATTCATGATATCGGGAAGTGGAATTATGGGTGGTTTTTTATTACATATTATTACTGCAGAGAAAATCTGAGTAGGTCATTGAGGTGGTGAAGGCTATACGAGCACAAGGTGTGACCAGCAAAACAGAGAGCGCCCAATCAGACCAGCAGAAGGAGCATGGCTCCTGTGAGCACACAGTTATGGGGACCAGAGGATTGAGCCCCTCTATAATCACCCTGTGATTTGCAGTGAAGTATTTTGAGAGAATTTACAATTCATGAAAAACTCGTTAAGGGTATATGGAGTTATAGGCAAATTTAAGACAGAACTCTGAATCTAAATTTTGGGCAGAATATATGCAAAATGTTATGAAGTCTATTTCAGATAGACCCCACAATGTTGTAGAGATTTCTTAAAGAAAAGATTATTGTATAATGCTTAGTTCATACAAAAACGAGTGAACAGTCAAAAGTCAGAAGGAAAAGTGTCAGTCTAATTCTTTAGTTGTTGCCAAGAGACCTGTTAATAATTTTCACCATAACACCAGACTATTCAGAGGTACAATCCCTCTCCAAGAGCTTCTCTGTCTGTCTTTGACCAAAGAGATGGCATTTTTCAACCCTGATTCAGGCTCAGACCTCATCTAGAGAGACAGGAGGAGGAAGGGCAGCTGCAGCTACATCCAGACCTACTACCTCTCTTGAGGTCCTGTTCCTCCTTTGCTACCAAGTCCCCTGCTCCTGCACTCAGGCACTCTCTGCTCTCTAGTTATCTTTTTTTTTTTTTTTCTTGAAAAGCAGAGAATTGGCCTGAACTGTTTCTGAGCAAGATGCAGCTCGGATGGTGGATTGAATGACAGAGTCATAAAGAAACAAAGAGATAAGAATAACTAAAACCTAAGAGGTGTCAAGGACAGCTTTTTAAAGCTCTCCTCAGCTTTAGGTGGCATGACTGTAAAGAGCGGCTCCTAATTCAATCCAGTTTTGTTTAAACGACTGCTGAAGAATGGTTTGAGCTGCTCAGTTCACCTTTGCACTGAGCTGGACTGATATCACCTACACAGTCAATCATTGCATTGCAGCTAGAAAACGCTGGGAGTTAAGGGAACAGCCCAAACTAAGACAACTCTCAGAGCTGCCATCAGTCCCACCATGCAAGAACAGAGAGAGCAGTTGGATTACCCATCCTGATAATTCAGTCCAAAGTCCTTATTGTCACACAAGCCATAGCTTAGAAGTTGTTGGCTTCCTAATCCACTGCAATGCCTTGGGCTCTTGATTGCCCACCCTGCATTCATGATGCTTTGCTCCTGTGATCTCTTCTGGAGCTTAGGTCATTTCTTGAACTGTGTGGACACAGTGAGCTCAAGGACTGAACCTGGTAGCTGCGCTTGTATGGACATGCTTTGGCTAAATTTGCCTTATGAATATGACCTCTTTGGTTATTTTGATCATCCCTTGCAGCGAAGGAGGATCATAGACACAAAGTCCTCCTGCAACACATGAACTCCGTTAGAAGCTCAGTGAAAGCCATTTGTAGCAAAATGTTGGCAAGCAGCACCTCTAAAAGAGAATCAATCAGTATTGTTTGGTGTTCCCAAACGAGCAGGATTGTGTGGGTAGGGTTTCTGCAAAATCTAGTACTGAGACAATGCTGTAAAGAACTTGTTGTGTTTCCACATGCATTTAAAATACGACATGTAACTATGCAAAGTGACATTTTTTGACATTTCTAACACTTTGTCCAACCAATTTTTAAAAGGTCCTTTTTTTTTTTTTCCATTTCCAAGTAGCATAAAATATTACACATCAAGAACCAAGTCTCAATTTCCTTGCATAAATAATAATCCCGTGTACCAAACTGAGTTTGGCACTGGCCCACAGTGTAAAGGTGGATTTGGCAACATGGAAGGCTTATGCAAATACTTATTTGCCCTCCTCCAAAAAGGACCCAAGCCTACGCTGTCTTGTTGCCCACTCCTCTCTGAAGCCCCACTCTCTGGACAGTCCATGTTACGTGCATCCTAGTTTCTACCCATGACCCCTGCTTTCCCGCAGGAGGCATATGCAACCCATGGGAATGCGAAACAAGCGCTCCACAGCTTAGACCTGGCCAGTCTGCTCCAAGGAGAAATAGCTTTACACACTATGGGAGTGAGGTTACCCACCTCTGTTGGCCTGAAGGACAAGGCTCTCTCCTTGACATGGTCTGCCAAGACAGACAGAAGCAATTTTCCTTTTTCCCCATTGAAGGGAACTCCAGGAACCAGCGCGGTTGGTGTAATATAGGCAACCATTGCTGATTAATGCAAGTAGGGACTTATGTAGATCCCAGGTTTTAGCAGTATTGTAGTAGTCAGCTGGCTTGCCATCGGGAGTATGAAAGGACTATATCATGTTGCCTCTGTCCAAGGCTTCATAAAGCAGCTCTCTTCTCTATCTCAGCGGACATTGCACTTGGGCAATTGCTTTCTAATCCATGATTTTCATATCATTCCTGTCACTTTGACATTTGGAATAAAAACCTAGGATGGCGTAAACAAACCTTTTGGCTAAAAGGGATGGTTAAAAGGGATTGATAGCATCAAAAATGGATCTTGCAGTGATGCTCTTTATCTTTTCCCTTCCTCTGCCTTATAGTCCTTTATCTCTCCCCTACTTAGAGCACAGAACTTCTTAGTTCCTGCTATCTAAATTACAGGTTTTTCAGCAGTTTGTTAAATGTAAAGAAACGTGGATCTTTTGTGTGGTTCAGTAAAGCTCTCGTTTTGTTAGTTACTAAGTCAGTACTCACAATACACTGTTATTTAGGGTTTTCTAATATGGTATCACAAAGTCTAAAGACATAGCAACCACAGCACCACAGTAAGAATGAAAAACATGACCTCAGAAAATCAGTTGGGGAGGGGGATGTTTGAGAACGTGCAGAATGTTTGAACACAAACTCCAAGGATATGTTTTTAACCTTTTCACTCATTTTGAAAGGTTTGTTATAGATATGTGGTCCTTGACAGTAAACAGAAAGGTAGTGCTTTGGAGAAATGCGCCGGATCAAGAATATGGCTAAATGCATTGACAAGTTGCTGATGAAAGCTTGTGTTCTTTTCAGAAATGAAAGATGCTTTAGCCATGCTTTGCCTTGTTCTACTAATTGAAAGTATTTCAGAAACTGAATGACTTATAAAAATCAAAGTGGAAAAAAAAATATTGTTATCTTCTGTATTAAGAGTTCAGCCTGAAAAATTTGCTTAAAAGGTGGAGGGGGGGAGACAGACCTTCAACTCAAGGTTAGAGAGAATCACCAGAAGTATAATTTAACATAGGATATCAAGGGTTAGGCAACAGCACTCCGGGCAGAGAAGATCTGTAGATTAAATGTTGGCATATTTTTAAGGTTTTCTTACTCAATTTTCATTCTTCTTCCTGTCTTGTCAGTGGACAGAAAATAAACAGTTAGAAGTAATACAGGAAAACAGCCTCAGGTTCTTTACCAAGAAACAAATTAAAATTGCATGCCATTTCTATGTATGTAAAGAAGAGAGGGCACAGCAATCCTTTCCTGGATTGTATTGTCAGCAAGTGGATGACAATTGCTGTCCTTTTCTGTAGAGGATGATGGAACTTAATCTGCAGTTCAGAAGTTCTCGGATAGTTTTAAACTAATGCTCTCATTCTGAATGTACACAATGTTCTGAGTGTAAAGCACATCTTACGCAGACCGGCTTAGTGGTCGAGCATATACACTAATGTTCAATCAGTGCCAGTGCTCCATTTTTTATTAATCATTTTCCCTGCATTTTTTCAAAATGGTACCCTTTTTAAGAAATAGAAGAGCCTATAATTCTCCTATTGGGGTTTTAAAATGAAAAGGAATGCATGGATAGTGTTTTTAGATGGTAGTAGAGAAAAGAAAAAACAGAGTATTATGCTGAATTCCTTCTATTTCTTTGGCTTTAAGAGTGAATAGAAAACATTCCACAGCCAGGAAAGAATAGGAAAAATCTCTGTTCTAACTATACTTAAAACAGAAAAAAAAAAGTCTCCAGTTTAATAATCTTATTTAATTTTAGTTTTATTTTGGTGAAAGTGATTTCAATTAATTTTACTTAGAAAGTGCAGATGGAGCCAAAGTCATATTGGTACATCTGAAGATAAAACTCAAATTTTATGCTGGGAGAAATAATAGTGAAATTATCTTGACATGTTTGGTAAAGTCATAGTGAACAACCTAGAGTACAGAAGAGAACTTCAGACTGCTTGGGTTGTCAAAAGATACATATGATGCCAGCAAGGAGCATTTAACATTGTTATTTTTAAACACCAGATTATGAAGATGAATGTTTAATGAGTGAATTCTCAGCATTTACAATTCCTTTTCAAAGCCCAGTGGAATATATTAATTGAGATTTTAAGAGAAGTCAGGCAATTGAATTAGTTAAGCAATTATGTAGGTCCCATTAGTATTTATGTATATATTTTAGGCTGTTGAATAACTCCACAAATCTGACCCTAGGTCATTTCAAAACCTTGAGTTGGGGCCAAGGGTACGTAGAAATATCTAGGTGCTTTTGCAAAATCCACTTTGATTCTTCTAAACATGTTTAGTTACTTGAATAACTTAATAGATTTGAACACTAGGCACTTTTGCAGACTTTAGCCTGTTTTTTTTTTCTGTACATCAAATTATTTGTCTCATTCACATCTATGGTCCAAACTGAGTTACAAACCTATTCAATCATATGTGAGTTTAAGATTATTAAACTCATTTCTTGGGATCACTCTCAAAATTTGTTGTGCTTTCTGCCTTTTCCTCTGTTGCTCATTGGCTGTTTGCTGAACTGTGCAAATGCTTCTTCTCGAGTAATGAATACTTGTTTTTCATTGACTTAGAGCAAATACTCCCATGTGCTTGTTATCTTTTTTCTTCTCCCTGCTCTAAAGATGTTTTTCTTACACAAACAGCATGTATTGCTCCGAACCCTTTGATCTGGAGACAAAAATTCCCACACCAATGACTCTTCTGATTTCCCTTCTGATTTTCAGGGGTGCACTTCTTCCCTCAGTCATAGATGTTGTTAAGGATTTTTCTCCCTTCTGTAGTTTCTGCCTCTATGAACCAGAACTTTACAGTCTGGACCAGGGCTTAACTCTTCTCATCTGTAAAGGACCTGCCAAGACTCACTCACTTTGAGTGAGAAATGTGTTCACTTTGATTTTAAAATTGCCTTAAAATTAAATGGCTCCACTTTTGTGGCAGATGATTGTGTGGTGTGTTTCAATGAGACATTCAGAACAGTGTTCCTAATCCTCTGAAATTCCATATATTTAAATTGTCACATTATGAGTCTTGTGCCAGACTTCCCAGATTTGGAGGTTTTGCCAGTAATAAACCATTGTCTTTTCATTTTGCCATCCTCCTCCCTGCTTGCTGTTGTTTGTAAAGAGCTGTGGACAAAACTATGTGAGTAACTTCTCCTTTTTTTCTGCAGCATGGATAATTCTTGGTATTCCACGCCTCATCCTTCATGGTTTAAGGTGTATTCAGAATTACACGGTAAAATCTGAAGTGAAAACCATATACTTTTCTTTATCTGTCTTTAATATGGCAAGAAAAAGAAGGAAAAAGAAAGAAGAAAAAAATAATGCCCAAACCTTGCAGTAGAGTGGCTATGGTTTTTTTCTTTTCTATATAGCACTTATTGCGTTGTTATAATCTACCAAATTAATATTTTATTTTTTTTTATCAGTGGTTTCCTAACAATGTAAGGGAACTCAGGACCTGGTATGTTACTGTTAATATATATTCAGCTCCTTCCATACTCTAGTGCATCCCCTGAAGATGGAGCTCTGCTGTTTTGGCAAAATCTGAAAATGAAAATGATTAGGCAGGATCCAGAAAGATCCAAACTTCATGTTTGGATCAACAAAGTTATTAGAAGAAAAGCTCCGTCTACCTACCTCGCCAACTTCTCCTAAAGACTGGAGTCTTTCAAACTTCAGCTGACTCCCAGACTTTCATCATTACATTAACAACCTAGATGAAGCAAAATGGAGCTTTTCAGTCAAGGGCAGTTGATCTAAAAAATAAAGGAAAGTGGTGGCACAGAAGGCACAATCAGCACAATGTTTAAGATTTCTTGGCTTTCTTGTGGCAGACCAATGATGATAGTCATCACAATTAACTGCTGATTTATTCTTTTAACAAACTTTAAACTATGAAAACATTCCATAAGGCTATAGATCAGAGCTCAATATTTAGGAAATAGATGTTTGGAGTTTTGTTGGTTTTTTTTATTCTAAGGAGTAACAAAATTAAGGAGGAGAAAAATAATCCATTTTCTTTCTGCTTTCTGGAAACAAACATCATGATTGCAAAGAGTTGGGCAGAAACTATTCAGAGTTTTCTAACACTTGTGATTGTTATTAGTGAAGATTTTGCTGGTCCAGTGACGTCCAAACCTTTGTAGGATGGGAATGGCTGAGAGTTTTGCAGCTGGGAGGGGTAGGGGTTCAAGAGCTCCCTGTTCCCTGGGTCGCACCAGCCCTTCCTCAATCAAAAGGCCTGGAAGTTTCTGAGACCCAGAGCACTTTTACTATGATTTTATACCGAAAAATGTGAGGATGCCTCAGGATTGTCCTCTGCGAGCCCAGCCTCTAAGAACCACTGTAAAATAATGAGGTGCTCATTTTTTTCAGCAAATGTACTGTGAGGACACAAGACAGCTGTGAGATTCCTGTCCTTTTTTATAAAGATTATTATTATAATTATTTTGAGATAGTTTGAACTGGGAGAGGCTAAGAGTTCTAATTTGGGTAGCAAAGCTGATAACTTTGAATATCTCATGGTACCAGGATAAGCCACTGCAATGCTAATTATAGGATTAAAAACTAGACATTATAAACCTAGGGAGATAGTGCTCTCTCTTTTTTCTTTTTTCTTTTTTTTTTTTTTTTCCCAAGGAAACTAATTAGATTAGGTGTTAACTGCTCTAGAATATTAGCAGCTAGCTGTACGGTCTGTGGACAACTAGACAGTGATCTGCAGAGTTCCTGCTGGTTATCTATGGGCTTAAATTATTCTAGCTCTTGGATTGCATTATAAGGCCAAATGCCCAGTAGCTTCCTTAGGTATTTGTTATATGAATGAGATTAGTGTTCATATTGGGGATAAATTCTCACATAATCATAATTTTCAAAAAGCATATTATGATTAGATGCCATTCTGAAAAGCTTTTTATTATTTTTAAAAGTAGCTTTTCAATTGAAGGTTAAATAAAAAAAAATCAGGTACAAATGCAGAACAACAGCAAATATAGAGACATATGGATCTCGGATGATTTTGTTCATGTCTGAAAGATCATGAAGGATACAAAAGAGAATTGTGACATATGGAGGAAGCAGATTAATTAATTTGAAAACAACCTTTGTACAAGGAACAGTTTCAGCTAAAGTAATTAAATTTAAAATGTTGTATAGTTGTCAAGGTTTGTGTAAGGAGAGGGACTCTGAACTGTTATCGGGTTCTGAGAGAAAGCCTTGTAATCTAGTAAGGTAAGCAACTTTGATGTGTAATACTTAACAGCCCATTTTACTTGCAGAATTATTCCACGTAACCGAGAACAAACACACCATTCTGCCTGTAACATATGTGCTGATTGTTATTTACTGTTCCCTCCCTTTGCCCTGCTGTAAGTTCAGCTCTGGGGAAACTTGCCTCACTTTCTCTGTCATCATAATCATTTTCCCTCTTCATCTCTGACACTGCTTTTCAAATCTCACTTTCCACTGCTGATAGACTAAAACTACGTTCTTTCTATGCGCGGCCACATCTGTCACAGCTGGGGATGGACTTGCCCAGCTGACTCCTGTCAGACACCTTGCTTGACACTGACAATGTTATAATCACCTCTTTGCATATTCTGCCGTTTCATGACTTAATCATGGGACTGTAAATAACTGTAGAACAAAAATCCATTATTTTAGATCTTCTTGACCATTATTTATTTTGAGGAAAATACCCTCAAGCTGTCTAGTGAGGAGATAGTCCAATAAAATATTAAGAACAATTTTGTCAATGTAAACTCTGAAATATTGAGAAGGTTATGGCATAGCTTTTTTCTTCCTTTGTGAATCTCAGATGCCAAGCAACCCTTGCCTCAAGCAAAGAAAGACTGTTGCCTAAGCAGAATGGTAGCCTGTGCCTGGCTCTCACTGTATTAATAGCACTCCATCTCCCTCCTCTTCAGCAAAGTGAGGTTCGGATTTTGCCCTAGGTTTTCAGGGAAAATCCAATGCCCCATTGTGCAAATATTGATAGATCCCCCATGAACACATTGAGGAAAGAATTTCGAGTTACGTTAAACAGTAGCATGATTTAGTTTGCCTGTGAGGGAAGGTAAAAAAGAGAACAATTTGTATTGCCTACCTTGCTCAGCAAAAACAATGTTTAAGATAGAAGACTTACAAACCTCTTGGGTTTTGTATTAGGCATGTATTTGGGACTTCCTGAAACCAGCTAACCGATCCCAAATGAAAAAAAAAAAAAGAAAAACTCCAAAAAGCCAGTATCTGAATGCACTAAGTATATCTCCTCTGAATTCCCTGCCAAAGTCACTTCAGTCATCAAACTTGCACATAAATGATATGCATGCATTCTTACAAGCAATTGCCTTCTCCTTTCAAATAGTTCTGAAGAAAAAAAGTAAAGTTTAATTATGGAGAGATAACCAGAGGTGTTACCCTCAGAATTTAATTATTATTTGATTAAATTTCAAAAAACACAACTAAGCTATGACAGGGGCAGAAAGTATAGTAAAATGGTAATTATGAAATAGGAGATATGAATTAAGATAAGTTAGGAAACATTTTTTAAGTGTATGCCTGTGGGAAGGGGAATAAAATAAACGAATGTTCTCTCATTCTTATAAAATATTAACATTTTGAGTTAGAAGACAGATTAATTGATGCTGAAAGGATATGGAAACCATGCTACCTTTTCTTTTCTGAAATACTTTTCTTTGAGAGAAGTGGGGTGCTAATGTTGCGAGACGGGCTGGGCTGAAAAGCTGCACCCAGTCTTTCTTTGGAGGGGTATCAGAGAAAATCAGAACTGGATTGTGCCAACATGGTTCAACCTCTCTGAAGACAGCAGCTTCCTCAGGAACTGGCCCTGCATTTTGAACTGGACAGAATTTGAGAGCAAAAACCCAACAAGTATGGAGGGATGCACTAATAATGAACCAATGATAAAAGACAGAGGCTGAGCTTTGCACCGTGGAGGCAGGCAGATGTATACATCAATGTGGCTTCTACGATTTACTCTCCAAGCCCTGCAGTTGCAGTTAAGGCTGACATATTTTGAGCAGCTGGAATTTTAGTCTGCTGGCTTCTCGAAGACAACAAAATTAAACATACTTTCAAGGCTTCCTATTAATGATGGATAGTCTTATACGCTTCTTTAAATTGTCAAGCTGTTTCTCAGTGTAGAGAACTGCTTGCTTGCACTGCAGAGGAGCAGAGAGCTGAGAAGTGGAAATAAGGGAAGCTTCGTACTTCTGAAGGCATCTGCCCCAGAAAGAAGCTAAAAGTGGAGGGCAAGCAGAGATAGAAGCAGTGCGGAGCTCTGGATGTAGGATGGAGAACATCTCTGTGTGGTGGGATGGGACCCCGCTGCATGTCAGGGGGTTGCAGTCCTCATGGTCCCCTGCCCGCTCCACAGCACAGGGGAACCCCAAGCTGCTCATCCCACCTTCCTACTCACTAAATTCTCACCGTGGGGGTCTTCAGAAATAATAGCAAGTCAGTATTTAGCTTTCAAGACTTGATTTTAGTGTAGTGGCCCAGGAAAGTATGCCGGGAGCTCAGTCTTGCAAATCTTTACACAAGCAGAATATTCACTTTGAAGCTGTGATTAATCTCACATAAAGTCCTCCTTCCCCAGACATAATTTGTAGGAAACCAAATCTGTTTTGTTAGATTTCATCTCCTAAAGAGGTCTAGCCCCTCCACTAAACACTTATCCTTGTTTCGCAGTTCTTCAGCACTTCAACTCCCTTTTCATTTTGGGATCTGCATTCTGGTGTTGAGTTAATTTTACTTCCAGATCATGAAGGCACATCTAAGGAATACATCTAATCCTGAAGTCAATTAATAAATCCATCAAAAAAAAAAAATTATTAGAACTGGGGAGAGGACAAATACCTTGCATGTGCGTCTGCTGAGATCCCTTTGTACTGCCTTTAATTAAGGATTTAACAGCTTACAATTATCCAACTGTCTTTTCCCTGAGTTAACTAGTTGTCTTAGGAAAACACCATCTTTTTCCTTCTGGCACGGCCAGTGGGAGGTTTCCTTGAGCGCAAAGACAAATCTGCCACTGCGGCTCCACCTTTATTTTTCCAGAAGGATGCACAAGTGCTGCAGTCTTTTGGTGCGATTTTAATTCAAATCACAGATGAGTTCTACTGATACTTTGTGTTTCAGTGGAAACATGCTGCTTTTTTGCTAATGACACTTTCTTCGGTAGGCACTGTGCCTAATTTTTAAAGGAATAGGCTTTATAGGCTGGAAGCTAGAAAGAAATAATGGAAATGGTGCATTTATTCTAGTGCATTCTTATTTCACTTTCACAAATAAGAACTGTCTAAGGGTAACATTCTAATATCAGATTTTCTGATCTTATCCGACAGGAGCTCAAAACCATATTTACACATAGTTTCTGTAACAGTGAAAATTAGTTGCAGATACAGTTTTTCTGTGTGGGGAATAAAATATAAAGTCTTGGCTTAATTTTCTCACTCTTTTCATCTATGAATTACCTAGAAGGGTAGAGAACATATCCTAAAAATCTCTAAAATTTAACCTGGCATCCTTTAAAAAAATCTTTTAACCGAGTAATTTCTGTGAATTTCAAACCCAGTTGCTAGAATTTTAAGGAATTACTTACTTTTTTTATTTCTATTGTGCCTACAGATGCTTTCCTAACCCAGTGCCTTATCTCAGGAATATATATGTGGGGAAGTGACTGTATGCCAGAGAGCTCTGTGCGCATTCATAAATGGGAAAGTAAGAATCCTAATACTTGACACCACGCAAAAATACAAAGATGTTTCTCCTATGGCACAGTACTTGTGGTCTCCCTTCCTCTGTTGCTAGGAGACCTGTTTAAGAATTAATCAGGGAAACATCACAAATGCTGCTAAATCATGCACCACACTACAGATTGAGCTGCTCCAAAGAGATGAGAAAACTTGCTTTTTCTGTTAACCCGGCACAGACTGGTATGCAGCACAATTTCCTTCAGTAAGTACACTGCTGTACAAGTGCAAAATATTTACACTGTGTCTCCAGCAAAGTTGACAGTTATGTCTAGCCAAGAACTACTTGTTCAACAAGGACAAACATAGGCATATTAGAAACTGAAGATGGAAGGATATGCTCAGCCAGCTTCAAGGCACGCTGGAAGTTCAAAGTTGGACTATTGATTATATTTTCATTTAAAAAGACCTGGAGATTATAACAGAGGATTGGTGGGCCCTGTCCACCCTGCCCTGAGACCCTGGTTGTGGCGACTGAGAGATGTTAACGTGACAAAAGCAGAGACTGAGTGGTCATGGCAAGGAGCGATGCTGGGAACTGCAGAAAAGCATTGCGGGCGCTGGGAGGTTGCACCATTTTACCTGTATTGGCGTAGATCAGGTTATTCCAGTGTAACTGTCCTTTTTAAGAGCATCCCAGTTCCTGGGTGGAAAGGCAAAGGAAGTCATTCCTGTAGCAGGCACTTTCAAATCAGTCTGGCATGTTCCCGTAAAGGAATTGCGCAGAAAAAGAGTATTGGTTAAAACACACATGTGCTTCGACCAAACGCTTAAACCGTTGCCAAAACCATATTTAGAGCAGACGGGAGACTGGGGCTGGCATGGAAAGGAGGGAAAAGATGGCACTTTGTGCACAAACTGGGACCTGAGGGCTCAGAAAAGGATGCTGGAGAGCAGGAGGCTGAGAAGTGCTGGAGTGGAGGGTCAGATACTCCGCTCTGCATTTCAGAACATATGTTTTGTAGCTGCTCAGCCTCAAATTGTAGAGATTAGATCTAAAATTCCTGCCATCAAAAGCCAAAGTTTTACAAAAATAGCTTTTCTCATGTGAATCGAACCATGCCTTAGCTGAGGAATGGGTCCATTGTGGTTTTGGGCTTAGAAGTGGGTTTGTGTTCTGATCCGAGGGATTTACACTTCAGCCATAGGTTCCAGTTTCAAGATATACTTAGCTGGGATTTTATTTTATTCAGATAAATTTAAATTTAAATTTCAGGCTGTGACTATGATGGGTGCTGAATTTTGTCCCAGTATCTTTTGGATAGCGAAAATGAGGCCTTGGAGAAAAGCCCGTGCATAGACTCCATGGAAAGAAGAGCAGGCTATTTTCCTGTTAAAGCTTTGTGCTGCATTCTGGGGCATTTCTTATTCAAAGTGGGAAATAAAGAGCATTTTTTAGAAACAGACGGGAAATTTCAGAGCACTGGTGAGAGAACTGAGAAAAATCTCAACTTTTCATTGAGTCCTTGGAGGTTACCGGCTTGAAGTCGGCACGTGGGATGGCAACTGCTGCTCTGCTGGTGGTCTTGGTCAAGTTGACATCGGACAGATGCCTCTCCTGAAAACCCACCATAGTAGCTGGCAACCTGGCTGGAGATTTGTTTGCCGATATTCATAAAGCTGTTTTTTGTTGTGCTAGTTAAAGGTGCTATTAAATACAAAGGAGAAGGATTAATCTTAGTGAAGGAGCCAAAAAATGAATTGGTGTGGAAAGCGAATTACTTGCACTTCTGAATATGTGGCCTCCCCTTGTCAGGCTGGGGACACGTTGGCAGAATGAGCAAGCAGAGTTTGCTGTTGCAGCTCTTCTTACTCTCGATCTGGAGAAAGAATTGTTTTCTGGGACTCGCAGTCTGATCTCTGAAGTCACTTAGTACATTTTCAACTGAACAGAAAAACAGCTATTCCAAACCAATCTTCCCCCCAGCCCCCAAGTGCAGCACACCTACGGTAGCAGGGGCCTACTGTTAGATCATTTTTGGGGAGGCGTTTGGTAACGGAACGGAACGGAACAGAACGGAACAGAACGGAACAGAATAGAATAGAATAGAATAGAATAGAATAGAATAGAATAGAATAGAATAGAATAGAATAGAATAGAATAGAATAGAATAGAATAGAATATTTTCAGTTGGAAGGGACCTACAGTGATTGTCTAGTCCATTTTAGATGGGTAGGTGTGGTGCTGAGGGACATGGTTTAGTGGTGGTTTTGACAGCGGTAGTTTAATGATTTGACTTCATGATCTTAAAGGTCCAACCTAGATGGTTCTACCACTCTATGATTTTCATAACATTTATCCTGGCTTCATGACACTCTGCAGGAGTCTCTCTGCTTGGACAAAGTCACCAGAGGACAAGAAAACTAAGTTCCTTTTTCCCTCCGTGTGCTCCAGAAAGCCTGCTCCCGTGGGCAGCGCAGGGGATCCCCTTGGTGCTTCAGTTCCCTCTGCCTAGCAGGGAAGTGGGAATACGAGCATGCCGTACCAAACGCGTGCAGGTAGGAGATGCAAGCAGTTCTTTAAGGGACATTTGGAGCTACTGCAAACTCTCTCCTCATCTGTGCCCACCGCGCGTTAGCTCGCTGTCTTGGAGAGGCTCCAGCAGGCACTCAGATCTCGCTCGCCGGCGCTGCGCACACCTCAGACTCCACGGCTTTGATCACGACTTCGTTGCACCTAGCACAGAGCCGTAAAAATGCACACCTGCAGGATCTCCTCTTCTTCCCACGTACGCCACCGGCAGCAGTTCCCCTGATGTCTCTGGGTGCAGGATCAGATGTCTTGTGCTCCAGGTTTTCGGAGGAGTACGTCTGGCTTTTTGAGCATCTTTCTTAACGCATCCTTTTAATGCATCCTGAGTTGCAGTGACACCAGCTCAGCCTTACAGCTAATAATAAAGAAGCTTAGTAAGATTCAAAGAAGATTAGAAAAGATATTTGAAATAAACCAAAAATGCCCCAATGAAATTTCTGCAGTTACACTGAAAGATTAGAAATATATGGGGGTCCTAAATCCGTGCATACCCAGAGAGAAGTTATCTGGCTGCTCAGGGTCAGGGTGAGAAGTTGTTATAGACATATCCAAGAATGATTTGAGCAGTATCAGATGTCAATATTGGCCACTGTTGATAGACGGATCTTGCGCTAGACTAATGTGATCTGGCAAGGTGAATCCTATATTCCTAATACTCATAAAATTTATATTGGCTTTTCATGTAAAAACCCTCCAAAACTGAAGCTAACTCCTCCAGGCTTCAATATAAGATCTATTCGTTTCTATTGGTTAAACCCTAAATCACTTTAGAAAACAGAGTGCTAAACCTGGAAAAATGGATCTGGCCATACACAGCCAAGGAAATCCTCCTTCTTCCATCAGGAAATCCAGTCACTCTGCTCCACCAATATCCCATCCCTCTCCAGCACATACTCCATTCCCTGCAATGGGTTTTGCTGTGTGCCTTTGAGGAGGATTAGCTGCAAATTTTTGGCTGAATTTCTTGATTTTCCTTTTTCTCTTGCGTGCTGATCCAGGCAAACAGATGTCTCGAACACCTTGGAATATGCCTATTCTCACTCCTAGTCCTTCTTCTTTCCAAACAGTAATTGTTCCAGCATCCGAAGAGATAAAAAGGCATTAAAAGTAATGACCCTTGTCCTGATTTCACATATGGCTGGGCCTTACCCAACAAAATCCTAATCCCTGTTTTACAGATAATTATGTATCAAAAGTGATATATGTTCTGTGACAACAATATATTACCCAGAGAATACGAAAAGACTGATGTATCTGTGAGTAAGCAGACGTGTTTTGAACGCGGTGTTGTGACAAACACACACCTAATGCAATGTTTGTAGAAGCATTTCTCTTTATGGAAACTGGATAATAATTTTGTGTAACCCAACTGAAATTTTGAAGGCAATTCTGTGTGCATTCAGCACTACTGCATCTCTACAGTTAAATTTTATAACAGCACATTAGCCTTGAATATCTATTAAAAAGAATTTGTAATCAGTTAGATGAGAGATGGCTGTAAAGATGGTGCAATGCTGCTTTAAAATTATTGATTAGATCAGTAAAAAGACATTAAAAGTAAGCATGAATAGCAAGCTAATTAAATGATATTGCCATGTCTCCTTCGGCACCAGCTCCTGAAGTAACTCTAAGCAATGTGGAATATATTAACACAATACTAATTTAAAAGAAGAGAACACAGCACACTCCTGAAATTCAGAATGAAAGCTTGTCAAAATTAACAGGGTCTGGAGGTCAGGAACCAAAGGATTCTAAATGTGAAAGCAGAGGAAAACAAGGAAAATAATGTCAGTTATTTAATTATTTTAGCTTTTAAAGTTCTTTAACAAAGCAGAGTTCAATCTGAGAAATTATTATTGTTCCAGAAAAATAATTGACAACTATAACTTCAGCATATTTAAAACAGTTTGAAACCAATTAGCTTCTCACCTAGACTTGAAGGAAGGCCAGTGCTACTTCTGTAGTATAATGTAATCAAAATCACATTGAAGTATAACAGGAACTATCCAGATACAAGGTGGGGTTTTTTTGAAGTTTAGAAACAAAATTAATTGGACAAGTGTAGAGAGAGAGTCATCATAGTCTAGGTTCATCAGTGGAAAAATCCTTTATACAGTAATTCAAATTCTATCCTTCAGCCAACACAAAGCAACTTTTTAATAGGTTTAACTTATTATTGAATAATGCGCTGATGCAGGAAGAGAGTGGCAAGTGTCCAAATACACCCTAAGGACTGGATTAAAACACATTAAAACTTACTAAGATTTCAAATGCAATTCTATGTTTGGGCATGTGAATATTTGGCTTTGGGAAAAGATGTGCACTCAAATTCTCCAGTCGTGTGTACAGACAGTGATTTCACCTCCATGATAGACCTGCACTTGCATTTCTATTTTGGTGTTCAGAGGATCTATATTTCTGAAAATCACGTCAGCTCTTATTCTTGCTTTTTGGCCATTTGCTCTCCCTAGTGCTCGGGATCCAGGGTGAATATTGCCCCAATGCAGTTCCATTCTGACATGAATGGGAGTAATGTTTGCATTCTAGGAGAAGGCTGAGACCAGGGATATGAGAGGTCGCCCAACATCCCCGCACAGTTGTCAACTGGTGGGACTTCTGCTACCAGGCTAGAGCCACTGGCCTTTGCCAACCGGTGTCGTAACCATCTTAGGTTATGAGATTCTCCTAGGTGCTGCACAGGCTGCAGTATTTAACTTTTCTGAAAGATTTGCAACTCTTTTTCATTCGATATGAACTTATGTAGTTACTTATGCATAACTCAGCTCCAGCTCAGACTACCTTTCTCTGCACAATGACATATGTCTTGAGACTGTTGATGGCAATGCGGGGCTGGAAGGGAACACCTGCTTCCCACAGGCCAGGCCGCTACTTCTACAAGTGTATCATGTCTTCCACACACTGACAGAAAAAACACCTTAAAGAAAGTTACACTTGTGAAAAATAAACTTTTTTCCCGAGTGAGTCCACTGAAGAGCAATTCTCTGCAGAGAGATCACATTGCAGCTCCCAACACACTTAGGAGGAGCACTACGTTTTACCCCAAAACTAATGGGGACACGGTGGATTCTTGAATGCTGGTGCAACCAGGCAGGTAGCTCCTGTCCATACCACAGAAGCTTTAATCAATGTTGCCCCAGATTTTGTGACAGCAGGTATGAAGTCATGGGGTGCTCCCACTGTGCTGTGAAACCTTGTTCCTGCTGGTGTTGGAGCCTCATATCTTTGCAGGTATTTGGGCAGGTAGGGAGATGAGGCAGAGCTAGGTCTGCTGCAACAGCAAGCCAGAGTAAAATAACATATAGATAAAGGGCAGATATAATGCTTCCTAGATGATAGGGTTGCCCACAAGGGCTGCATGGGCCATCTCCTGCTCTGTGTGTGCCTACTGCCCCAGTGCTGGCGTGGGGCTTTCATGTCTGCTGCCTGGAGGAAATAAGGCTCAGAAAAATGCTACCAACAGCAATAAGGTTGGTGGGGATAGACCTTGCTATCCCCAAGGAAAGAGCTGCCTCTGCTACAGACCGCATTTAATTTAAATGCTGTTAGTCATGTGTATATTACATTTGTATACGATATCATAGCTTGTTGCTATGAATAAATATGAAGACATAAACAAGGTCATTTATGTGAAGCCAACAGCAATATTACTGCTGGAGAAAGACACATGCAAAAATAGAAAATAAAACTTTTAAGTGTAGTGGCTAGAGGATGTTGCTAATGAAGAAATAAAACTTATTTTCTTTTCCAGTATTGTCACTGATGCTTTAACTTATGATATCTTAAACATCTGATATCTTCCCTTGAATAATATTTTCACTTTCTGAAAACAATTTGTTATCCAGAAAACATTAAACACTACCAAAATCAGGCTGTACTGACTTTGATGCATTATCTACAGAGTTACAAGAAGTATGGATACTCAAGATGTCAGTAAACAAAAAGATGAACCTTCATGCAAAAGAATGAAGCTATTTTTTTTTTTTTAATAAATGTGACATTGGATTGATAAAAATAGAAAACCAAAGAAGACCAACCGGAATGAGCACGGAGCTTCCTGCTAGGAATTGTGTGCCAGTTTGACAATTAATTGATTCAGACTGATTGGTGGCTTGGCAGGTACCATCAACACAGTTTCCTGCAATCTGCCAGTTCAACAATCCAAAGGATGTTACTGGATTCTGCCCCACTCTGTTCTCTCTCCCATCTGCTGTGTTATGCAAGATGAGACACAGCAGTCCCAGAGAATTTAGAAAGTATTACAGATAAAATTACAGCATTACAGGCAAGCAATAAAATTAAAGTATTACAGGCAAGTGTAGGGTCCCGTATCTAGGTAGGAAAAACATCATGCACCAGTATAGGTTAGGGGTTGCCCTGCCAGAAAGCAGCTCTTCAGAGAATGACCTGGGTGTCCTGGTGGACAACTTGACCATGAGCCAGCAATGTGCCCTTGTTGCCAAGAAGGTCAATGGTCTCCTGGGGTGCATTAAAAAGAATGTGGCCAGCAGGTTGAGGGAGGTCATCCTCCCCCTCTGCTCTCCCCTACTGAGTCCACATCTGGAGAACTGTGTCCAGTTCTGGGCTCCTTAGTTCAAGAGGGACAAGGAACTGCTGGAGAGAATCCAGCGGAGGGCTATGAAGATGATCAGGGATCTGAAGCATCTCTCTTACGATGAAAGGCTAAAAGACCTGGGTCTGTTTAGCCTGGAGAAGAGAAGACTGAGAGGGGACCTCAACAATGTTTATAAATATCTAAAGTGTAAGAGGATGGGGCCAGACTTTCCAGTGATGCTCAGTGACAGAATAAGGGGCAACGGGCACAAACAGGAGCACAGGAAATTCTGTCTGAATATAAAAAACCCCCTCATTTACTTTGAGTATGCCAGACCACTGGAACAGGCTGCCCAGAGAGGTGGTGGAGTTTCCTTCTCTGGAGATATTCAAAACCTGCCTGGACACATTCCTGTGCAACCTGCTCTGGGTGACCCTGCTTTGGCAGGGGGGTTGGACTAGATGATCTGCAGAGGTCCGTTCCAATCCCTACCATTCTGTGATTCTGTGAAAAGAAAAAAGCATCTTCCACCTTACATTCAACATAACATTGTAGGATCATAATACATTGAAAGTGAAGATACAGTGAGGAAAATTCCTGCCTGCTTTCTGAAAACTGAGGAGCTTTTACCACACAGAAACTGGAGGGAAAGAGCTGCACTTTTTTAATGGAGTAATTTGACAATAATGCAATAATCAATTTTATCAGCTTCTTTATGGATTCATTGTGGCTTCCTAGAAGAAACTGTGCTTTACCTTTTAAAGCTTTATTAATATACTGGTTTTCCTAAGGTAAATAAGTATCCTCTGCAGTTCCTACACAACCACAGATTTTTAATGCCATTTAGATGAAGAAGCTATCCTGACTTGTGAGGGCATCCATGGCGTTGGCATAGATTATTAACACTTTTCAGCTGAGAGGAGCACCTCTGCAACCAACGAGAGGGCATGCCAGTACATTTACATGTTGACTCCTCCTGAAATACGAAGTGCCTCAAGCCAGCCAGAAACTCCCATGGGAGATGTAAGGCTTACCAGACATATCTTTGCCAGCAACAAGCTCCCAAGAAATCTTCTGAAAAGGCACCAGCAAGGGCCAGATCCAACTGTTGAATGCCGACAGCCTGCTACCTCTTTTTGTGTTACTGCCTGGGTAACACTGCCCATGACCTGCTCATGCCACACCATGCCACCTGAGCTGGTGCAGCCTGGGCTCCTCAAGTGGCAACTGCTCTGCATGTGGCTTGTGCCCCTGCTGGTGATGGGAATGCCAGGGAGAAGGCTATGGCCTGTATTCTCTGGCAGGACTCCTCATCAGTCATGCCGTACATGTGAATGAAAATTACCTGACAGAATGGTCAAATGAAGGTACAGTAGGCCAGGGACAAGCCTGCCCAGCGTGTGTGGTCATATGGCTGCCCCAGTAGTTCCCCAATTTGCAGCTTCGGGTGCATTTGCTTACCCCATGGAAAAGCCACATGGCCCCCCAGCTGGACTCCTCCTCCAAAGCTGTAGAGATACCGGGGGTCTAGGCACTGAGATTTAATTTAATCCTAAGGCTCATAATAGGAAGAACACTGATGTCATGTCTTTTGAGGAAAGAAGGTGATGTAGGCCACAAGCTCTTCACTGTTCAGAAAGGTCTAAAGACAAGGGAATAAAGGAGCAGGTACCAAACTGTGGCATGATACCCAAAGCATCACACACTGTCTCAGTGTAGTGCAGAGGGAACCAGGACACTCCAGAAGGGACCTCAACTTCTGACGTGTGGGCGTGTTTGATATTGCAGTCTATCCCGCTGAGTGATGGATAGCACTTGGGGGTGCCATTAAGGAGCAGAGTCAGCTTGGCCAGTAAGATTTTCCATCAACTTTTATAGATCGTTACTGTTCAAACAGTTTTAATATTTACATTGGAAGATTTCCTAAGAGTCTAGAAAAGAGACTGTAACCATCAGTTGCAGACTGATATTCCTGTTCTGTAGATAATGGAGCTGAGGAAGGAAGAAATGAATTTGGCATTTGATTTTTGGCTAAAGTTTTATTCAGCATAGAACAAAGATAAGTTTAGAGCAAAATTCAACCTACTAATCTGTATTATTTATTGCCTGTCCTTGTCGGTATTTTCCACAGACAATATGTCTTTGAAAGAGTGAAACACTGATGCTTAAAATTATCTATGAAACACTTGAAAATGTAAATGGGAGAAGTTGTTCTTTTTATAAGGGATGGCTTGAATGAAAACAAAAACCACTGATAGGCACTTGTAGGAGATGAGTATGGGTAGATGGGCAGCACTCACATCACTGGTGGAAGACAGAGCAGGGATCCCAGATTACTTCCACTATGAAAGGGGGAGAGATCACAGCTCTTAGCAGTCCTCCTCTTACCTCTTCATTCTTTGTTTTCAGTGGTTTTTTTTAGCATCTTGAAGAAGTTTATTGAAGTGGAAGGGCAAGCACTGAGGCTACTGAGGTGCCACTCTCCCAGCCCTGTGCTGAGAGAGCCCTCTTAGCTTCACAAGAGGCACATCTGCTGAGACAAATGTTTATTTAGAAGAACATGCATAAGATCTAGTCAACTCTTACTATAATCAGTCAAACAATTACCCTGCGGAATAGCAGTTCCCTCAGATGGTCACTGTGTTCTGCATGATCACAGATCAGGTGAATTTTACTAAGATCTGCTTCTTCCTACAAAGATTGTTAGCTTGTAATTCTGTACTTCTGATTCCTCCCGTAGTTTCACATGTGTGTGATCCTCTTCAGTTATTCAGTTGCTGAACTTGTTTGCTGATTTTGCTAAATACATAATGAGGCATAATAAGCTGCAGCAATCTTGCTGCTAAATGAAAGGGGATAAAAAGAAAAACTTGCTATTCTGTGTTGTGCATCCTAATGGACAAAACCAACACTTTAGTTAGGTGACGGTCTTTTTTGGGCTTGTCCATTTATCCAAAGAGCTTCCAATGACAGAGATGAAAAGCAAAGTATCTCTTAAATTACAAAAGTTTTATACATATATCAACAATTGCAGATCCACTAAGCCTTGTGACAAATACATATTTCTACCCCAGACCCGCAGACTTGAGGAACAGTGAAAACCATGGATAAAGTCTGTAGGGGAATGGAGGAGGAGGAGCAAGAGGTTCAAGGAGAAACAAAAAGGAATATAAAACAAGCTGACAGGTAGATTTTAAAGTTCCTCTATGCTGTTTGTGGAGCTGTGCTCTAAGGAAAATTATTTCATTGTTTCAGCCATAAATGAGGAGGGCCTACATATCTGTATGTCCACAGTCCAATTGCATGCAGGGATAAGCTTAAAGGTTCAGTGTAATTTAAAGTTTTCTAAGTATTTCCCCCCTAGTCTGGGCAAGAAGCTGTCTGATGATCCTAGTATTTTTTAGCAAAGTATTTTATTTCCCAATGAAAGTTAATGCAAGACTTAAATGTAATTGAAACTTTTTTTTTTCTTTTTATTTATCATCTCTGTGGTGTTGTTTCATTCTAGTTGGAATTAGATGAAATTGCCAGTTTGCTTCATTGAGAAAGATTTTCTCACATAGATCAAATCCATCATGTTTCTTCTTCACAAGCAACTGAAAATCCACCAAGGGAGAGATTATTGTGCCAAAAGTTAAATCAAGCAAGACATTGCATAAAAAACTTCTATGCCAGTTCCAAAAATCCAAGAGAATTGTTCCTGATGAAGTATTTCACCTTACCAAAGACAGGTGTTTTTTTCTTTCTTTGCCTAACAAGACCAGAGATTGATTCAATAGGAGACATGGAAGATATAACTACATTTCCATTATTTTTTAACTTTTCCAGTATTATATAATTATTTTAAAAATATTCTTTCCTATCTAGAATCTAGTGCCGTATCATCCATGTTCAATGTATTGAAAACACTGCCTTTAACCTGTGCAGCTCCATGGTCTGTCACATGAATTGCAGCACAGAGTAGAGGTTCTTCTTCTGCTGGTACAATCTGTGTCACTGATAACAGAAATTGCCTCTAGAATAGTTGTTTTCTCACAATCTTTTCATTAGAAATTTGCCTTAAAATGATCTGGATTTTTGGCTGCACCAAAGGAGCCCAAAGAAAAAATTGACCTGAATTCACATTCAATAAACCCCCCAGTTCTTCAAAGATGTTTTTTATCTCTAGCCTGTCAGTCAACAGGAAACAAATAAATTTGGTATGAATACAGGAAATCTTACGAAAAATTTCAAAGGGCAGCCAAAAACAAGCTTCCAGCTAAGTTTTCAGTTTTCTGATAAGTCTTCAAAGCTGCACAGCTCAGTTCTGAAGCTCTCCCCTTTCAAAAATGATAGCAAGCACCATATATTTAAATAAGACATCCTAAAGTAAAAAAAAAAAAAAAAAGCCCCACCCCCTCCCTACTTTTATATCATTTTCAGATCATAGAATCATAGAATGGTTTGGGTGGGAAGACACCTTAAAGATCATCTAGTTCCAACCCCCATGCCATGGGCAGGGACAGCTCCTGCTAGACCAGGTTACTCAAAGCCCCATCCAACCTGGCCTTGAACATCCTTCACCCCACCTTTTTTTTTTTTTTCTGTGTAGGTTGAAATGCAATAGAAAAGGTTTGCATCTGCCAGGGAATAAAATCGGTTGATTGAGAAATGGGCTGTAGCACTACCCTGGGACCCCAGGTGAACCACCCACCAAAACCCCTTTGAGCTAGGCCTGAGAACCAGGTGTTTTCTGGCTCCAGTGTGGCAACTTCTGGCCAGCTCATGGGGCTGACCACATCCTTAGCTGTAGAAGACATTCTGGAAGATGAAGTTTGCGTCTCAGACATGACTTATGTCTGAAACTCCAACATAGAAGCGAACCTATAGATTTCTCTGGGTCAAACCACCCTCTTGCTCCAAATCCAGGTTTCCATAGTTAGCAAGGTGATGCATGACTTGAAAGAATGTTCAGAGGCTGAAAGTCTCAATGGAGACAAAGAGTCCTGTTCTCCAACCCCCAATATTATTATCTTTCTGCGTCCAACTATCAAAACGAATAGCGATGCACAAACTACCATCTAAACATGGACTTGAACCCAGGCTTCCTGCTCCTTGACAGGAAGACTATCTGCCACAGCTTGAGTTTTGTATCCCATCTTGCTAATTCTTTGTGACTCATGAACTCCTGTATCCTTTGCCGTACAGCGACCTCACAGCTGTGCAAGTACTGCCTATATGTAATGCTCTCTGAGGTGAAAAATGCATGTTTTATCTGCTTACCCAGAGCAGGGAATTGAGTCATGGTACTTATGCCAGGCTTTTGCACTGAAGTTGAGACTTTTGCAAAGTTAAACTTTTTAAACTTTTGATTTAAACCCTCGGGAATATACTGCAGACTGTGGAGCCTGGAGGGAAAGGGAGTGCCTTTTTTCCAGCCTTATTCAGCCTGGCATTTAATCTCCAGAGAGGACTGAGGCTTCCAGTACAGTTATGTGTTTAGCATTTCCTAATAGCTAGCTCCTAGTAATGCCCCACACAATGCAAAAGTTTTCTAGATTACTCTTAGCGGCTTTAGATATCTAAACTCCTAGTTTTGATTATATTTTGAGCTTTAAATTCTGTTCTCAGGCTAGATTTTTTTTTTTTTTTTTTTTTACTTAGGTCTTACCGTATCTAACTTAGATCAGAATGCTTGTTTTGAAACAGACCCTGGTCTGCTCTGATAAGAAGTCAGATCTCAAACTGAAATAATGGTTTTTCAGAAAGGTTAACCTATTGCTTAGTCCAGGCCAATCTTATTGACTGATTGATTACTCTTCCTACTTCTACTCTATATGTATCCAAAAGACAGTTTTTTGAACAGTTCTGGGTAAAATCAGTGGTTCAATTCAGCTAACTTCAATAAACAATTATCTAGGCAAAAGCTATTTAGATTTCAGGCCTTCATAATTCTTGGGAATACTGGGAACCTAGTATACCCACTTTGCAGTGTTGGAATTCCAAATCTATGATCTGTTTAAACAAAAAAATCAACTTCCCCACAGTCTCCACAGAGATAGTTAGAGACATTACGTGGTGCAAGAAAGTTACTCTCCCAATGTCTCAGAGGATCAGATATTACTGAGAGCACTACACTCTTAATTACTTAACGATCACTTCATTTTTAGGGGCTTAAACAGTGATTTACAGCTTCAAATTAATGAACAAAAAACATTTCAGGCAATCAAAGCTGGAGTTGTTAATTAAGTACCCGAATGCAATAGCTTTCCAGAAATTGTTGCAGCCATTTCAGAGTTATTTGACCAAAATACCATGTAGTAATGTGCAACTTTTAAAGCCTTTTTGCTTTCCCTTTTTAGACCAGGACTGGCTGCAGAAAGTTCTTTAATCTCAGCTGAGCTACAACTTCCCTCGTGCTCCTCACGCCCTTGTATTTCCAGCGATGCTCCGTGCAAAAATGAGCTTCGCATAAAATAGGAGTACGGCTTCTGTTTTCTTTCAGAGCAGGTGGTTGTCTATCCCTTCTTATTCATTGCTTGCCATGGAGAGCACTTGCCTGAGCTGGAAGGAACATGTGGAATTCCCAACTTTGCCTGGCAAGACCCAAACCTGCCTCTTTGTGCAGCACGTACCAGCCACCAGTTTACAGCCCACGCAGGCTGAAGGCACCTATCCTCTCTCTTCCTCAAGCTGCATAAAGTACTTCCAAGTGTACTGGGGAAGGATAAAAACCATGGAGGAAGCTTTTCCAGGCTTGTGGTTTGGATGCTAAGGAGCAATGGACCTCGGAGCACAGTCCTTGCCTCAAAGACCAGCTATTTCTGCAGTGGAGTTTCATCTAAACTGTATAATCATTCCCCCCGAAGCAGAGATTCACGTCCAGGACTAAACTGGGACACGGGGCTGTAATAGGCGAGGGGAGGCCAGGCGATACGCTGCCGTGCAGGGGATTAAAATGATTGAACAGCATCAGGACCGGGATGTGTCTTCGGCGTTTTGGAGGGGTGCCGTGGCCACGGCTCTCTTTAGGAAGATGTGTCATTCTAGCCTCAGTCTGTGGTTTCAACGGAAATAATAAAGCGAGCCTTTTCTGCCTTCCCGGAGGGATCCAGCTGAGGTGTCTGCAGAGGAGTGTGTGACATTAATGACAGCAAACAGGGGGCTCTTGCTGAAGGCAGCCCTGAGTGGCTGCGCTCGGGAGGTGCTGCTGCTCCCTCTTGGCAGCTCTCGGCCAAGCCTATCAATTTTAGCTTGCTCTCTTTGCTGGCTGTTTTCGACCCGAACAAAACACCGCTTTAGAGAGGAGCAGGCTGAGAGATATTACAGCACCAATTAGATGCCTGCGGGTGCATTTCCACCGTGTGCTGAGCTGACATAAGGGCTTACTGCCACTGGAAAGGGGAGACCCCGCTCCCCCCGTCCTCTGCTCCCTGTTACACGCTCCAACTGGGTATTTTGCACCAGCTTTGCTGCCCACCAGACCCTTCCGTGAGCTAATTCCCCGACATAAGCTGGTGGAAAATGCACCCAGCAAAAAGATGTGTCCCTGCTAGGTGACACAGATGACTGGGCTCTCAGACAAGCCCAGCGAGGGCAGAGCTGGCAGGAGAGATGAGGGACCGCAGGGGCAGAAAGGCAGAGGAGACAAGACCCCCCACCTGGGAGCAACAAAGCGTCACAGCGCATTAGCCTGTGTGCAGCCACAGCTTTTAGCTTCTTTTTAAAATAACACAGAATCTCATAAACAGTGATCCAAGGCACTGAGCTAAAATACTTCTAAGTAGGAGAGAAAACAACCCAAGAGCCCCGTACCAGACTGGCAGGGATGCGCTCACAGCAGCAGAAAGGCAACAACAGAAAGAGAGGGTGAGTAATAAAGCGATCACCAGGAGTCAAACAAACAGCAGCTGCAGTGGCTTTTGTTAGGGACCCGACTGGGTTTTACAGAGATGCTTAGAGGTTGGGAGGGCTCAGCTCAGGTTTGGGAAGCCTGGACTTGCTTGCCTGAATGAAAGCGGTGCTTCTGAGCTTACTGGAATGTCAGGATTAACAAGGAATTTGTTAAGAAAGTGAATTACAAAATCATTATCTTCTTTGGATGTTGAGATGTTGAAGAAAATACTTTTTTTTATTTTTATTTTTTTTTTACAGGGGTTACCTTCATCGGTTGCTGTCCTGAAGCTGTCTGGTTTATCCCATATTGCAATTTTATACCCTACATATGTAACCTATACATACTTTCCGTGGGAAAAGCAAAGCCACTCTACTGACTTGAGCCACTATCACAAAATTAGAAGACCTATTCTTGACGTTAAGACATTCTTGACATCCTTTTATTTAAGGACGATCTAATTCTCTTAGAATCTCTCAAGCAAGCCATTAGCTCATTTCTTCCTTCAACAGTTAGCAACCAAATGTATGGTTGCTCCCATGTCACTTTCTGACTCTCTGTTACACATTTTCTAAAGTTTGTTGTAGTGAATGGGAAGATGAACAGCAGTCGGTGGATCAAGCCTTACAATGAAACTGTAGCTTTCCAAAATAATCCAATGAGCTGAATTCCACTTTGGTAATTCGTGAACTATCTTACTGTTAAAGAAGCACCAAGCCAAATCCAAGTTCTTACAGGATGACCGGAATGAGACTGAGATACTGGACCTTGCAAGCTGTAGTTCCTTCTTTCCAATATACTTCTAAGTATAACCCAGAGGCATGTGGCTTGCAAGCAACTTCACAGTTTAACACAGGCAAAAAAGGTAAAGTCTGGTGGATTACCACTACTTTCTCATTTCATTATAAGAAAATCACTATAGTAATTTTCAGATTTAAAATAATCATTGTAAAATTCCTATTTGCTCTCAAGTTGAACTCTGTTCTAGGGGTTCCACGTAGTATCTGTGGACTGGCAAAATAGGAAATATCAACTTCTGTAAAATTGGCCACAGAAGCTAGATTTCCTAAATGTGAGTCACACCAACACAGTATGGTGCATGCAGCATTAAGTTTACCAATGCATAAACATTTTTCTCCATAGACAATTTGAGGATTTAAGATGCCAGAGAGTCCTTCTCAGAAACTCTTATTTCTCCCAATTTTTGTTCCTTCTTTTCTGGAAGTACTGCTAAAAGGTAGGTTAGATACCTAGTAGATAGATTAGAACTCAAATTCCTGATAATGCTTGGGTCCTGAATGTACCAACTCACTGTCAGCCCTGAGGTGTAGTATTTTATTTGCTGATTGCATGAATATTACAAATGCTTTAGTGTGTACTGACAATTATCAACAGTAGAGATGACAAACCCTGATTTGTGAATCCATGTTAATATAAATCCATGTTCATATAGAGCCCATCTGAGTAAGTACCTCAACAGAAATGCTGGTCATAGAGATACTTTTGCCATATCACCACAGCCGTAGCTACAGAATTTGATAATATTTCTACAGTATTTCTGAAGGCGGGGGGTATAAGAAGACCCTTAATGAACATATATAAAACCACATTCATAAACCACCTACAAAACATTTTAGATAGCTCCTTTGGAGTTTGATCCTCTACCACTAAAGTCAATGGAATTTTTTCCTGTTCATTTAGGTAGGATCAAATTCAAAGCTTTAATGTCCCACTGTGTCACTTTGGGGAAAATCTCTCCTTATTATAAGAGAGTCCTGTAATTTGGTTTCCAGCTGTAGAAGATTACTTCTTTCCTTTTCCCTTTCTATGCATTTTATGACAGAAATAAAACACTGCACAACCACAGTGCAAAACAGAGGCCCCAAGGGCATCTTACAAACACTAGTGGCTCCTTAGGAAATCTTTAAAATCTCCAAAGCCACTGTGATTGCTTTGTACTGCTTACTAAAGAACACTTTCCCACAACTGGTAAATAATATGATATTTTGAAGTGTATTGAAAATGCTCACAGAAGGTCAGCTGCATACACTCGCTCGGAGTCAGTCTTGTTATACTGCAATTGAGATATAGCGGAAATATTACATCTTTAATAGCCAATACTTCATGGAAGGATGACAAGTGTATGTGCTGTCCCAGTGTCTGGCTCAAAAAGCATTTTTTTGGTGTCTATTTTCCTTTGTTTACTTGTAATCTTTAGTAGAAGCCCATCTGGAAAAAAAAAAAAAAAGAAAAATTAAAAAAATAACAGAAATTCTGCTGCAAATATTCAGAGTATATAGAAACGCTCAGGGAAAACCTTAAAACAAAGCAGACCAAAATAACAGAGGCCTTCTCCTCCCTTTTCTGGGGCAGCAGAGGGCTGAAGGGATGCTCTGCATGGCCCTGGCAGCGCGGCGGCTGTGGGGCACCACAGCTTTCCAACCTGCGAGTTGGCAGCGCTGGCGTGTAGAGCAGGAGCCGCGTCAAGCCAGGTAAATCATGCATAAAACTGACATCTGCAGGAACAGATTGGCTAAATCCTATGGATATCACAGAGCTCGCACAGAGCCACCGCGTGCCGACGACGGTCCCTCCCTCCTCTTAGCGCTGGCACTGGGGCTGGCACCGCTGCCGTACATTTTCCCTCCCCCTTTACCCCGCCACGCAGGTCAAGTGAAAAAAAGGACAAAACCAACAAACTTGGCAGTCTCCATTCCTCTCTTTCCCTCAGACCCTTCTTGTTACCCGTGTTTAGTCCTGATAACAGAATACGCTGTGTAGTACTTTCATTTTTCTTCTTATAAATGAGGATTTCACATGCAAAACTCATTTTGAGAATATTCTAGCCTTTAAAAATTGAATGTTTGTTGAACATTGTTCTAACAAGCAGTGTACATAAAGCATATGTATTTGACAGGAAAAATAATCTCTTCTTCCCAATCAGAGGCAATTTGCATATCTTATGTTACATGACATCTTAGAAAAATGCATTCTGTTCTCTTACCGCATTCACTCCAGCAAGATGGAAAGCACGTAGAGGATATGATATTAGCAATTCAAGACAGGCCCATCCTGAGGTATATGCATATGCTGAACTTTGAAAGATATATAAAAAGCAAGGCTTGGGACACAGCGAAAGAAAAATAAGAGAGAAATTATGAAAAGGAGAGGGAAGAGAAATGAGGCGAGGGGTTCATTCATCATTCAGGTAGTTCCGAGGATGATCTTCATTTTGTGGGATGAAAATGCAGAACCAAGGGGTTCAAGCTGCTTCCAGTAAGGGCACAATTCAAGTTCAGTCTGTAAACTTTGTACGAATTTTATTGGGAGCAGTAAAACATACTACAGTGGAACCATGAATATTGTGTCCCTGGATATCACCTGTAATAACCTGGGAGTTTTACTGAAGGGAGGAGAATAAAAAAGAGGATTAACTTATCAGTCAGTGGCCAAGAAATACATTCTTGGAAGGAAATAGGTTATATTGATATTTAGGTTCAACCTCTCAGGTATTCACACTCAGTTAAACCACATAAACTCTCTCCCCTTCTGCTCTTGCCTCTGCTCTTTGCATAACCTAATCTATGTAGTTCTGCTCTGTAGAGCCAGGTGTCCAGAAACTGGTCAATCAGATACCTAGTGCCTCTGCAGAGATTTGGGCTCTCTATCACCAGAGGCAGTGGCCAGAAGAGGGGACTTCATGAAATCATAGAGCCGTTTGGGTTGGAAGGGACTTTAAAGATTATCTTATTCCAACCCCTCTGCCATGAGCAGGGACACCTCCCACTAGACCATGTTCGAAGCCCCACCCAACCTGGCCTTGAGCACTTTGAAGGATGGGGCATCCACAGCTTCTCTGGGCAACTTGTTCCAGTGTCTCACCACCCCCACTCCCCACCATTATGACCTGCAAGATGCTCGCAGAGGCAGCAGCTGGCAGCAAGCAAAGTCCTATTTCACCTCCAAGAGCACACTGCATGTCCCAGAGTCACTCAGAACTCTTACTAGGATTTGACAATGTAAATAGCATTTGCTGCTGGCTTCAAAATTGCCCCTGATGAGCATGGAGGTAACAGGTTGTTCCTCCAGATCCCCATGAGATGCTACCTTGACAGACAGCAGCCAGAACCTTTAGGGGGTGAGGGTGAACCAGGCTGCCCTGTAGCACAGGTGGGAGGAATTACATGTCTAATTGCAAGGAAGAGCATTTAAGACCAAGGGAACACATGTGGTAGGAGATTGCTGGGAGGAGGGATGAGAGGAAGCTTGAGGTCAGCAGTGAGGCCAGCAGTGAGGCAGGTACGTGTATGTGGCTGGGCTGGGGATAGTGGGACTCCTCTGGAAAAGCTGCACAGGTTTTGTCTTAATTTAGGAAAACTGTCAATACAGCTCTCCTGGTGGTTTTTGCCCTTGCTGTAAGGCAGACCCTCCTCCAAGTGTGGCTGCTTGAAGATGTTATAGTCAAGGTTGTGTTCACATTCAGCCTGTCCTTGGTTCCTGGAGGTGCAGCTGGGACCCATCAGCTGTGTCTAGGTTCTTGGCTACTTGGCTCTGCTTTGCCTTTGTCTTCTATTTTTTGCCAGAGGTGCTTTTAAGAAAAGAGACTTATGAAGAAGCTGCATCAACTAAGTATGTTTAAATCAAAAACTCCAAAGGGCAAAAATTTTCCTGAGGAAAGTGCTTGGTTTGCCAAGTGATAATGAATTCACCCAAGCAAACCTCTGCAGATACCGCTTCACTAGTGCGATGTGTTGCCTCCCACTGATCCTGATGTAACCTTTAAAGATACTTTTAAAAAAAAAAAGCTTTCAAAATGCACATCTACATATTCAGCTGTGTTTTTATTTAGCAGAGAAACAGTTTATGGCTGCTTGTGTGTTCTCAAACTTGGTTCAACTAGATTAATGTAATAAGGGCAGTGTGAATGAATGAATTGTTCCACAAAGGATACAAGTTTAAGGATTGCTTAGTTGATCTTTATATCTTACAGTGAATTCCCCTAAAATGAATGGCTGGAGTTTTCTTAACATTAGCAGAAGTCTACAGCCACTTGCAGCCTGGCTAGCTGAACTTGGACTTGCTTCATAGTGATAAGGTTAAACTTTTCCTCCTCTGTGGACGTAGGTGTATGGAACATACTTCATCATTTTCCAGTGCTCAAAACTACAGATTGGCTGAGAAAAGCTAATTATAGGTTTCCCTGTGGTGCTGGGCGAATGCTTAAACCCTTTAAGAGCCCTTTGAAATTCCTGATTAATTCTTTAAAAAAAAGAGTGTTTTTATCCTTTAAATACTTCCAAATTTATTTCTTAGTGTACAGGCAAGAACTTGCCAACTGAAATGGGAATATTTCTAGTTTTCTTTCTTGCTGGTCCATTTAGCTAAAGGTCCCTCACTGAGAAATACCTGATGTGTCTTAAAGCATTTGGCATGGGATTTCTTCTAAGTTCTCTGCCTGATTCTTGTAAGCTGTGACACTCCATCTGGGGCAGGGGTGAAAAAATGGGGAGTCTCTCTTCAAGGAGAGTCTCCAGAATGCCTCTGGTTACAGCAGCAGGTCTTCTGCAGATGTTAGTAGTTTTTGACTGCATACATTATTTGTATTTGCATCAGTTTCTTTTTAAATGCAATCACCATTAAACCGTGAGACTGAGGAGACCAGATTTTCAGAGATGCTAGTAGCTTCATCAAGTGAAGCTATCAGGTATTAACTGCTTTTGAAGATCTGTTCCCTTCATGTAGACACCTGGCTTAGACAAAGGAGGCTAAGCAATGCAGAAAATATGAAACAGCACAAGCATAATTACTAAGTGAAGTTTTCCAAGGGCATACTGAAAAAACAAGAAAGATAAGATTTCCCTATTTTTCAGAAAGTTGCATTTTATTGTTGCTGTTACTGGCAGAACTAATGTGTGGTAGCTTTAAAAAAATATCTGTTAAAAGTATGGAAGTTTTATGTTGTGAAGCTAAAATACCAGCAAGGATGGTATTCTGAGAGGCTTGGTGACATTTTAGGGTAGGTGCTGCTATTTTTCATACTATTCCTGGGATGTTACTCTTGATGTTTTTTGTTTTAAACATAGTGATGTGGGTTAACTTGCATTGCCACACACTGTATTTACAAACTTGGGGTTTGAACTTTTGTTGTGTAGTTTATCCATAGCAGCAGAACGGCCTGGGACACGTGTGAGGGGAGTCAGCTCCCTAAAAGCACAAAGCTCCAGCTTGTACAGATTTTTGGGACAGAGCCAGGGTTACAAGCCACCTTTTCCTCAGCCCAATATATTAATATTTTCCTCATCACTTGTCAGAAGAGTCAGAACTCTGAGGCTTTCTTTTCCGTTTTATTAAGAAGAAAACCTTGAATAAGACAAAGGGGAAATAATCTAATTTAAAAGTGAGGAGAACTCCCTTTATGCAATTCTGTCTCTGCTATCACAATTCAATGTCAGCTATTGACACTCAGTCAAATTGCAGCCTTGACACCTATTTAGTTATGACATGGTGTTTGTGGATGGACAGAAATTCTTTCCTCCAATATTTGTGGCTTAGCACCATGAAAATCTCACTCTGTAAATACACACAAAATTCAGCATAAACTAAAGTAGGAAAACAGGATGGGTAGACTTGGGAAGGGTACATGTAATCTTCCCCAGCATGAGGAGTAACTTCTCCAGCTTTAAGAGACTCAGGTTGTATGTCTCTCTTGTAGCATCATCACAATGGCTGCTTGTGACTGAATGCCAATCGATTAATTTAAACTTCTCTGACTCCTCAGTATCTTTCCAGATATAGATCACCTTGGGGAGCTAAAAACAGCCACATAAATTCCACCTTTTTTCATTCAGTCTCGGTGTCTCAAATAGTACCTCCTTGCATTATTTTTTTTAAATCCACATTAATATTTTTTTTTCTGTCTGTGACTTCCTTTCACTGCCTTCACGTGCTTAAAGTAGAGTTGCTTCCCCCCGGTTCCCTTCTTGCATTGCTTTCCCCATTTCAAAGATTCTGGTGCTTTTGCCCCAGCTTGTTACATTTCTGAGGTCATAGTGTAGCATGGAAGAGCATTACCACTTTTTATTATATTTATTGGCGGCACTGTAGACACAGCACAGTACCATAGTGTTGCCCAACAGCAACTTGATATTAAAGCAAAGTAGTTTTCCCCAGTATGAACACCTTTTGTGTGAGAAGTAATCAACTCTAGGCTTAAACGGATCATCCAAGGTCTCCTCCTGTGACAATGGTGAGCCTGGTGTGCTTTGTGAAGTGGTTTCTCTGTTTCTTTAGGTTTGTTTTTAATCTGTGTTTTAAAGGCCTGTGCAGGCCCTTTTTTAGATAAAGGAACCATAAACCCAAGAAATTCTAACCAAGCTGTTAATCTTTTTTTTTTTTTTCCAAGCATGCAAAAAAGGGATGGTGTTTTAATGTAATATCAGGAATGATTGCTGATGCAAGGTAAATTTAGCTGAGTGCCCAAATATACATTATTCAGCGCTGGTTTCAAGATATCATCATGTCAACTTGCAGGTTGCAAGAGGTGATTCTTCCTGTCTTGGTTTTCAACTGGCTGAAAACAAACAAAAAATGCCTCTTTATTCATGTTCACTTTACAAAATGATTGTTCTGGTTTTTACCAGGATTTGGCTTCTTAAGGAGCTGGGGTTAACCTCAGCTGGTGGGTCCACTGAAAGGGTCAAGAATTCATTGTGCTCCCCCCTGCCATTCTCCATTTTCTTCTCTTGTACCTGCTCTAGGCTAGCTTAGGTCACTGATACAAAGAAATATTACTTGTTTTTTGTGTGGCTGGTTGAAACTTGAAAGATTCATAAGCTACTCTTGCTGAAAACACTCACCTCCAAGATAGACTTAACTCCTTGATCTGTTTTGTTTCTTTTATTAGTGCATTTGGAGTAGTTCTATTTCTTGCTTCTCTTGGATGTAAGGAAGGGGCTCTTTCTTAAAAAAAAAAAAAAAAAAAAAAAAAATCCATACAGTATATGAGTCTTCCTTGGCAGCATTTTATATGGATGACTCCTAATGTTATCAAAAAAGAAAATTGATTGCAGCTGTCACTTTCAAAAGTGTAAGAAAAAGGCAAAAATATATGGGGTTAAGAGTTACTCCTTATATTTTAAAAGCTGCAATACAATAAAATAATGTGGTGAGACAGTTTGAAAGCAGTGTTTAGCAAGGATGCTTTTTTGTCCTATGACACTTCACAGTAATTGTATATGGAGAGCTTGATGTAAAACCCTTAATGTTGGTTCTCCATTTCTTTTCTCTGTGGGTTTTTAAATTTAAGGGATTTCTTTTCAACCAGCAACTATGCAATATATATATTGAAATATTGTGTATTCTCTCACCTGTGTGTAAACGCTGATAAAAGCATGAGGGGTGGATGGGGGTCAGAACAGATAAGAGTTCCTACTCCATATCATTGACACCCCCTAAAAGATTAGCTTCTGAGAAAAATCCACAAGAAGATTTGTGTTACCTCTGATGGGTAAAACAGTTAATCAGGAGTGGTTATTAACTAGTTTGACCCTAAGAAAATACAAGGGAGAATTTGCAGAAGAGATACCTGAGTGAGCACCTGTGCAAGGGCACAGGGAAAACCATTCCTTGACTTTTTTTTAAATCAGTGTCTGAATAATAAAAGCATTGCCTTTTTCAGAGCAAAGTTCTCTCTGAGCACGCTGGTAACATGAGCTGATTGGTAAGGGCTTATTTGCGTCTTGTTAGTATAACTTCAGGGGCAATAAGTGCTTGTAAAAATGTATGCAGCACAGCAAATGGAAATGAAAGAATGGACCTGACTTAGTGACACAGGTGCTTATTTCCAATACTCGTTCTCTGTGGAGAATAGGTTATTGATTATGTCAAGGTAGGCTTGAAATGCCACCACAAGGCTACAATTACATGCCACTGGTATGCTCAGTGAACCAAGCCTGGATGTTTGAATAGTAAGTTGGATACAAGCGTTAATTGTTCATCTTGAGAAAGTTTTGATAGTCAAACCGACTCTTTGTAATTCAGAAAATGCCGACTTAGAACAAGTCTGTTTGCACATGCCTCATTGCTGAGTTGTGACAACTACAGTACCTGAACAGAATGAGCAAATTAATTAGACCAGCCAGTTGATAAACTAACTCTTCTAGCAGAAATTAGTTTGTCTAGAAAAGCAGTGTAGTTCTGTGGCTATTAGCCAATGGAAATGTGCACACTTTCTTAAGCTTAATAAAATGTAGATTTATTGTTGGTGCTATGTGGTGAAATTGCTTGCTTAAAATCTGAGCCACCAATTTTTCGGTTTTTGATAATGTGTCTTTAGAAATGAGCTCAATTTCCTTCTGAAATCGACTCTGTATCAATAATGGACAGCTTGTATACATGCTTGAAGGCTGTACTACTGCAGGATATCTCTATGATATGAATATACAAATGCATGAAGTCAGGGGGTTTTGGTTTATATAAAAACACTCTAAAAACACTCCAGAGTTTGCTTAAGTATTTCTTCCTCTTCTCCTCTGTAGTTGTATTCTTGATGCATTTATTACTGACTAGATTATGACCTGTATGTGTATTTTTATCTGGAATCCCATTTGGGTCTGCCCCAAAGGCTATTAGCATAAAAAGATCCCCAGAGCCTGCTAGTGTGGCTCAGGGCATGCAAATTAGCAAACACTACCTTTCTGTCAAAGCTCTTAATATCTTATCACTCTGAACTTTATGACACATGCTAGGTTTCTTACAGCAACTAAATTATTTGGTTTGGTAACATCTGAAGACAGGGGTTATACATCAGCCATTTCCCCCAAAGTGAATAATGAAGAATTATTAATTATATAAATGGGATTGAAGTTTATAGGTTTCTAAAGCATGATTGTCTGCATGTAAATACTGTATCCCTGGCTTGCTGAGAATATTTGGCATGTAGCTTTGTGCATGGCGTTAACAGGTGAGAGCACCTTTTATGGCTCAATGGGTTTCCAGGTTTGCAGCCACTTAAATATAAAAAAAATTATGGACTGCCAAAGTGACATTTGTATTTCCAAATAGGTGAAGTTTTGAAGGAAAAATACTGTTCTGAACAAGTCCAAGGTTAGAACAGATGAGTTGTGGGTAAATCCCAAAGCAAACGGCTAATCTGGCTGAAGGTGATACCCCCAAACCCAAATTTTTGACTGTGAAAACATTCCTGGGGATATAGATGTGGATTAAAACTAGGCTTCTGCCACCTTAGACTAGGTAAGAGTCTAAAGTTTGGCTGTTAGATCCAGAACAGAAAAGATTTTTTTTTTTTTTTTTTGCTTAACCTTGGAGTATGTGCATTAAAGGAGACTTTCTTTATTTCCCATTTTTATCCTTCTAAGCCTTTGGTTTTGTTTGGACTTTGTGAAGAGGTGTGTGTCTTCTTTTAGCCAAGCCTTGTCAAGGTTTTGAACCTTGACAAGAATCCGAATTCTATGTTCGGATATTTTGATATTAAGGAAAAAAATATCTCAGGCCAGTGTGTAGCTATAGGACTGGCACTCAATGTGAGGATGCTTCAGGGGTGGTATCGCAAACACAGGAGTAGAAGAAGCAGTTCCCAGTGACTGGTGTATGGTCATTTACGCTCAAAACCATCAGGGTAGCAGGGAAAATGCTTGAGCTCTGAGTTTACCGAGGAGTTTTAGAAAACCACCTTCAATTCCCAAGCTGATTTTTGCCAAACAAGCCACACAACTACTCTTCTAGAGCCATAAATAATTTACGTAATCTACTTAGAAAAAGCATTTTTGAGGAATTTGTCTGGGCTGACTGTAGAGCTTAGTTTTCAGCTGTAACACATTCTCAATTGCTGCAGGCATTTCTCCTTGCTACAAAAATTTTTAGATGAAATGATTTTTATGTCTGTTTTGGCTTGGGTAATGCAGACAAGGAGCAACTCTGTAAGGCTGGACCAGTCATCTACTGAGCTACGCAAGAGATGCTTATGCTGGAGCCTATCATTGTATTTAATTGCTGTAAAAGATAGTGTGTGTTGGCTACTGTTATCTCACTATTTAGCATCTCAGAGACAGCAGTAGGAGCAGAGTATGCCAGAAAATGCTTTGGAGGGAAAATTTCTTGTTTATGTTAATAGCAAAATGTCTTGCGGTGTTGTAGTAAGAAGCACAGATAACTTGGGCTTGATTTTTGTGCTATTGCCAGAAGAACCTTACAATAGCAGCTTTTGCTATATGATTACAACTTGCTGGAGCAAGCACATGACTCTTTGACTATCCACTCTGGAATTTGCTTTATAACCACTGTTCTTGTACTTAAGAATAGTCAATAATTATTATTTCTCAGTGGTTTGTTGCTTAACGTTCACAAAATTGAATTGACGTAACAGCAAACCATATCTCTGTATTTTATATATTGCATTTCATGCAAGAGGAGAGAGAAACAACACTGGAAAGAGCATCAGGCAGGCAAATATAGCAGAACAGAAGAAATATGAAATAGCTTTGATAGCTTCTTGATGAAGAGATGCACACCATCATGAATTGAGTCCTGGTATCTGAATCATTGTATGATTCATGTATTATGGAAAGGTTTATTGTGGAAAGTTTTCATGAGCCTATCTTAAAATCTTTTCGACCTTTCTTTTCCTTGGTGCAACTTTAAGAAAACATCCTGACAACATGGTACCTCTTGACAGCTAAGCAATGCAGCCATCAAAAAAGGATGTTGAGTGAACTATGTGAAAAATGGTTGTGGAGACTTGCAATGTGCTCATTTAGATTGGGTCAGCCCATTATGACTAGTAAATTCGAAGCAACCCATAAGCTTTGACTTCTTAGGAAGCAAAAACCTGAGCTGAAATAATTATTCAGTATGCATACTCTGCTTATCTTTATGGACATAATTTTCCGTGTCCAAATAATTTAACAATTTAAAGACCACACTTGTATTGCTGTTTCTAGGACATCATCAGATTTTTTCACTTGGTATACCAGTTAACCTGCTGTGCTTTTGATGAGTTTATCCCAATAATTTATATATGTCTCTATAAAAATGGATTTAGCCATGTTTACTGCTGTGTGTTTCCCACTCAGGTAGCTGTTATAAAATTGGAGGTAGTTCAGCATTTTTGTGAACATACAAAATATTACCATTATTATCAACTTGTCTGTAGCTTCTATGACCTTACAGCAAGCATTGTACAAACACAGGGCAAAACCCTCTCCAAAATCCAGTTACTGTTCCAAAGTGCTTCACGGCAGATGAATTATGAAGGGTTTTGAAGGGGAATAATGGAGTACCTTCACAGTTATTTCTAAAGCGTTCCTTCCAAGAGTAAAAGATAGCACGAAGGTGCTTGTTTGAAAAACCTGAGTGATGGAAGCCAATGGAGTGAAAGGGGAAAGGCTGAGCAGCCTCCTCTTGATATGGCAGGAGGGATGTTAGAGCAGATGTTATTTTGCTAAGGGCTGTGAAAGAAGATAACCAGTTTGATGTTTTTAGTGAGGGATGCACAAAGAGGAGTGGTGTAATCAGCATGATGGGTTGGTAAAATGCTATTTACATCAGTGCTATGAATGTAGATCAGTAGAGCAGGATGGCTTTTATTGGGGCTGTGGGAGAACAGTGCTCTACCTGAGGTCCAAGAGCTGGCAGCATGGCCTTAAGGCAAGAGGAAAAGTCACATCCCCAAAATATCTTGTGGGTTAATTCTACATAACTTGAATGTAAGGTTTATATTTATAACTGTTTATCTTCCCAAACATCTTTTGAGAATTAAACTCTGAAAAGAAAAAGTCCTTCTAACATGTAGAGTGGGCTCTCTCTGCCTCTGTAAAAGTCACCTACAATGCCAATACTCATCAGTTCTTATTTCTGCCAAGCATCCATGCTATTGGCACTGGGCAGTAAAATAATTACTTATACTTCACAAATCATCTTTTGTTATTCTGTAAAACTGTTTGTAACCGGTTTTCTGATACTGTTAGTGAACAAAGACTACAGCCAGCAAAGTAAAGCAAATGCAAAGTGGTATCTTGACACCCTACTTTCCATTGAGAAATAATGTTATGAAATCACCTCTTTTTTTATATGCATGATAGGAATTCAGACCTTCAGATTTATCACCCGTCTTGGATGCTTATAATAACTGTACCCCTATTATTAATTTCTTATGTTGTGAGTACATAGGATTCCTTATGAAATGAGAAAATTGTTGCAAGGAAAAGATGTGCTAAAACATGAGAAGTTGGAAATAGCTAGTATAGGAGAAAGGACTATGGTTATAGCCAAATTTGGATAGTAAACGTGTTTTCTAGAAGGGACTTGCTAGATCAAAGCAGGAAGATCTTAAACCCCGGGCAGAGTTGTTGGGGTAATTCCATTCTGGTGTAGTTCAATAGTTGATGCAAATATATGAACATATTAATGCACGCTTTTAAGTTATTTTATATATTTCATGCTCTTTACTGTTGGATGTTGTCCCTACAGATGCTGGCATAGAACTGTGGTAATTCAGTATGAAGCATGAGTGTGATGGTGTTGTCAGAGGATTACAGAGCCCCAAACCGAACATTCTTTGAAGAAATGCCTCTAAGATGTTGAAAGAAACATAACTTTCATAATGTCAGGAAGATTTAAGTAAACAAATTCTTCCAAAAGACCTCTTTTTTTGGTGTAGACTAAAACTTCAGAAAATATCCAGTGCTGATTCTATACTGGAAGAAAGGCTATCGGTCCAATCGCTGTAATGGAACGCCATTTTTTCCTTGTATTTCCTAAATATGGTATCACTACAGGAATATTGTGTGTGTAGCAATCAAAAAACCAACTCTTTCCTTGAGGAATAAGATGCCTTGGGGTATTAGCTAATTCTATATGTTTTAAAACAGTATTTAATATGAAGTTATCTAAGCCTGCTGATTTGCAATAGATAAAAGGAAACACTTAACATCTGAATGAAATGCTTACAAAACAACAAGAAGTAATTCCAGCAGTAAATGAATCTAAGATGCTATCTTTCTACTTTAGAGCGAGATTGGGAAAGTATCAGTTTAATGAAATACCACAACCAGAGTACTCAAAAGCACCCTCACTTAGAATCGATGTTGTCTGTCTGTAACCCCCACTGATACTTGAGCTGCAAACATTTTTCAAAGTGGGTAAGGAGCTGATTAACAGTACAGGTTTATAGAGACAAACTCATGTCAATTAAGCCCCAGGAGGGACCATCAATTAGTGTCAGTCAGGAAACCCTTTTACCACTTAAATTAACATAATGAAAAATGGTACTCTGTCATTCAAGGTTCAAGAAACTTTTGCCATCCAAAAATATATTATTTGCAACAAAAAATCTTTTACCACAAAAATACTTATTATTGCAAAATAGTCATGCAAAGAATCAACATTTTCTACTTTTGTTGGAGAGCTATTGTTTTCTTAAATGATTTTTCATTTTTATTAATGACTTAAGACAGTGTTCAACAAACCTCAGCCATGCTCTCTTTTAGTTTTTTCACTTGGTTCTGCAAGGTATAATTAGGCTGTAGAAGTCACTGTGGTGATAGGATTAAAGAAAATAACCTGGCAAGGTGAAAAAAAGGAGCAATTAGACCAAACCCTTAGAACCTGCATTAACTGGACTATAATTCAATGTTTTGAGCCTCCTCAGTAAAAACAATAAAAGTTTAAAAAAAAAAAAAAGGCTGTCCATGCTCTGTCATTCTCCTAATATTTGGCTCTTGCAATTGGCTGGAAAAATGTTGAAGATCAGTTTTGGATAGGAGGATAATTGATAAGGAGTTGGTCTGTTCTGATGCAACAAGTTGAGCTAAGTGTTTTGAAGATTTTGTTTGAGACATCCATGAGAATTTTTTTTTTTTAACTTACGTGCAATATTGTGAGACATGGCTGTCAAATTCAGATTCTCCCCTACAAATCGCATGCACTTGGGGATTGTTTTAAAAATCAGATGATTGCAAAACAGACAGTGAAGAATGATTTGCATTTTATTTCCATACAGCAACGGGAAGAAACCTTGGCTATGTTGTATGAAATTAGTCCCACGGTGACAGTGATGAGAGGCGAGAAGTGCAGGAGGAGCAAGGACCCTCCAAAGCTCTTAGAAAGGGAAATTCCACTTTTTAAAGTGTCAGTTTTCACTTTACACTCACATTGTTTACTCTTGGAAGATATTGTGCTGTGAGGAAGATGTTATTCCACTTTGAAAACTTATTGCCACAACGCTGGAGCCCGTAGGACTCTGTTCAGATCTACCTTCTCCCTGCGACTTAAGGCCGTGGGAGGTGACTGAATTTCTGGCTGATGCAGCCCCCTCCAGCAGTACACCTCTGTGCAAGCACTACTGATCACCACCTTCTACCCAGCAGCTCTGGGGTGCCTGGCCTTGCTGCCTGACTACAATGTATGAGAAACTTCACTTTTTTTTTTTTTTTTGAAAAGGCTTTTTAGCTAGAAACTTAGCCTTGAAAGTATATATCATTGCATACTGATAGCTGAGGCTACATACAAGGATTTTCTCTTTTTTTAGGGCAGATATTATGTTTTCTGTTTCTTTGGGGAAACTTTATTTTTAGAATATCTATCTTTTATTGAACTGTGTTACACTGAGAATGTTTACATTACTTATATTGCATTCCATGCTGCAACCTGTGGCTAAAACACATATTAGTAAGCATATTGCTATTGATTTTTCTTTGTCCCCTTTTTTCCATGTGCATGTGAAATATCTGTTTGCAGTCTGTCCCTTACAGTGATCTGTTTTGTGACTTCTGTGGTTTGTGAAAACTGATTGTGCTGCTGAGGCATGGAAAGGAGTGATTTTTATTATGAGACCATTCCCGGTTTCGGTGAACTGCAGAGTCCCAGTAACCGTTGGGGGTGTGATGATTTGGTGCAAAAGGAAATAGCTAAATCTGGTATATGTGAGCTATTTTGAGTAAGAAAATGGTCACTATGTGTGTTGTATCTTCTGCCTCTTAGTTCCAGGCCCCAGAGTGGAACCCAGAAATACCAAACTTTGCATTGAGGTCCCCCATAGAACGAAAGGGAGAGAGTACACATGCAGCCCCAAAACTCTCCTAACATGAAAGGGAAGCTCCTCACCAGGAGATCATAAGCAGACTTTGGCCTGGATATCTGCTTTTCTGTAACTTGTGCACCCAAGATGCCCAAGCCAGAGTTTACCCTAAGGGTATATGTGCGTTTGAAAGGCTGCAGTGCAGTCCTGGGACCAGGTTAGGTGACACCTTGCCCCTGTGATTAGCCCAAAAGCCACCCAAGCTAATGCTTGTCTCCCCTGGTCCTTAGTGCCTGCGGTCATGTAAACATGGTGTTAATGTAACACTCCTAAAAATGTTAACAAATCTAGTATTTTCTGCACAGCTGTTCCACTATGCAGGTTATTAAGTATTACGCAGCTATCATCAAAACATTTTTTAATTAGCTTCTTCAGCACTGTATTTAATTACAAGCACTTAGCCACAGGGAATGTTTACGTCTCGTAACCTCCGAATGAGAGAATACACAGGCTATAACACCGCACGGCAATCTACGTATGTGGTGAAAGGCTAAAAGTTTTTTCCCTGTGGAGAGCTGTGTTAGTGTCGTACATCACAAAGCAAGACCTGCAGAAACACCATGGATGAAGTTCTAATCTGAGGTGCCCAAGCTCCATATGTGACTGAATTGCAGTGTACACTTGTCTCAAGTTATGTTCAGGAAATCATAGGCAATAGTCAGCTAACTTTAATATTCCTATTTATTACTAGATAAAATTTATATTCATGTTAGAGTGCAAAATTCATATTTTTTGATCACTTTTAGCCCTTTTTTTTGTCCCAATATGACCCTTTAATTCATCTGGTACAAAGAATAAACAGTTCTTTGACAGCTTAGTATTGAGGCTTAAATGGAAAGCCAATAACAAAATCTGGCAGGTATTATCTCAATAAAGGAGCAGTGGGTTATGTTCACTGCATAGTCCTAACATAAAATACAATATGAAAATTTCTCCTTCCAAGATATATAGGAGAATCTGTTGTCTTTTAGAAAATGTGATTGACTCTCCCTGCTCCAGTGTGGTTTTGAGATCTGTGAGCAAGAAATATAACTAAGTACATAGGTCTCTGTGCCAATGATTAAGGTATATATTTTTCCCCGTATGGGAGGGAGAATGTAAAAGTAACTTCTTACCTTTTCTCCTTTTATTAAGTATTTTTTCCCCTTGACTTTTGCAAGGTCCCTGAAAGCTTAAGAACACTATAGGCCATAATTTGAGTCTATTTTTACCAGGATGATATCTGTTTAATGGTAGGAGGTAAATATGCTTTAAAAAAAAAAAATCATAAAAACCACACGGACTATTTCTCAGTTTGAAACTTCCCATTTTAACTGGTGGTTGCAGAGGAGATTTCAGAAACGTATAGCCTTTTTGAGAGGGCTCCTGGGCAACAGCCAGGTATAGCACTGATTATGCAGGAGTTTGAAATACGTTGGCGAGGCAAGTAAAGTGAGGGTTTTCTCATTTTGTTTGTGGCTTAAGATCTGCAGTCTTGCATTGGAGTCATTAGTCACAATTTAGTGAGCTCAGGTGAAAAAGTAGAATGTGTTCACTTCGGGTTGTTTCCCAAAGCCAGCATTCAGGGAGCCACATGTGTCTTACACGGGGGGTGGCAGCAACAGGAGGAAAAGCGCTTCCACAGAAGCGATTTCTCATCCCCAGACAGCATTTTCACCTCCACTGACAGCTATTAGGCAGAGTGTCTCTGAAGCTGCAGAAACAAGTAATCCTCTCGGCAGTCCTATTTGTCTGTGAGAAGGTGTGTGGTCTCTGCTTCTCCGAAGCCCTAAGCACCGAGCTGCCTTGTGGTGGACGTGTTCTTCTCATTTACCCAGACTCTTTTCCAGGGTTTTTTCAATACAAATAGTAGAGTTCATGATACCTCAATTCCTAGACTCCCTTTTCAAGACAAAAAAAACCTCTACCTGACTTCTTGCATACATGTGGGTTTTCAGAGTAGTTTGGCAAAGACGTTTTACCAGCATTCATTAAGTGCCTCTGTTCCACTTGCCCCCAGATTCCCCCCAGATAAAACACTTTGATTGCTCCTCTTGCATCCAAGCATAACAATAACAACAATGAGCACAATTTCAAACACTTACCGAACCATTAGCCAAATTCATTACACTCAATTCATTGGAGATACATTTCAAAACCACTTGAACTTGTTGGTCCTTCAAGAGATGTCGACACTTCTTTGGGAGTACATATATTCAGATGGAAAGTGTCCTTAGATGCAGCTATTTAACCTGTTATGATTGTTGGCCATATGGGACCTTCTCGAGCAAAATGGGAGCTCTGTTTGCCTCCTTTGAAGGATGCTGTTGCTCATTCTTTAGTGCCTGTACACAAATGGACTGATTTTGCACAATTTCCTGCAGTGACCAGTGGGTGCATCCCGCTCCTGACTCTTTTTTTCCTCTGTCCTTCTTAACAAAGAGAGTTTGAAGGCTGTTTTCTTCTTAGTTTCTGCTAGGTTGCAGAAATTCTTTAGTTTCCTTTTCTTTGTGTTCCCTAGTGGAGAAATACACTTGTATTTCTGTGGTAAACAGAAATTCTCAAATGTTACTAATGGCTACAGTGGTTTAGCTGTCTTCCACTGGGATAATGAATTTAATGATAAATATTTCTAGTGTGTCAAACCACTATCAGAAGTGAGGTTGTATTTTGGATGACATTACTGGTCTCTATCTATAGTAAATGAAACACAATGAACTTCTAGCTCTTAGGTTAGGAAGATGCCTTACCATGTTGTTCATCTCCTGTCTTCCAGAGTGTGAATGTGCCTGTACATATTGTTTCCTTATTTTGTTGTCTCTTTGAGCAAAAGCATCAAAATCTGTTCATTGACTCTTTTCTCTGCATCGGGCAACATGAATCTCTATTAAATAGCATTAAGATGTAAATATTTGTCACTGCCCTATGTGTTGTTTGCATGTTGGCATAGTTGATAGATTTATATTTATTGAATAAGTATCTGAGAGACACCCTTTTTCAGTCTTGTCTGTTTTCCCGATTATATCCAACAACATTTGTTTTCATTTTTTCTTCCCCCTGTTTTTCACTTTCTCCCCACATTCTCTATTAGTCTACTCTGCCTTTGAGCTCTGCTGGAGACCTTTATGAATTAAATGACACTGCCTGTGTGAATCTACCTCTGCTGGATGACTACATGTGGGCAAAGCAAGTTTGCAGTAGGTGCAGCCTGTTTCTCATCTTACACGACTGTTTTTTTTTTTTTTTTGCATTTTACTGGTGGAGGTGGCCAAGTGAGACATAAAATGGATAAAAAATGAGCTCCTTTTGTCCAGCCGCAAAGTGGAGTGGGTTTTGCACCCAATACAAAACTAAGTTTTCTTGTTCCCCTTTGATCAGGAGGGAAATTCCATGTATTCAGCGCAGTGTTTCATTGAACTGTGCTAATGGTTGTCACCAGGGGAGTCTGACAGGCAGCAATACCAGGTTTAGTTAAGGTAACCACTTAAGGCGTAACAGAGGAAAGGTGTCTGAGTCAGCCTGGAGAAGTGGAATTATCTAAGATAACAGGTCAGAGCAGAAATGTGCCCATCTCAGTGCAGACACATGCATCAGAGCATTGCCCTTGAATGCTGCTGGAGAGTATGGCTCAATTAGAAAAAAAAAAAAAGCCCGTTGAATACAATAAAAGCCAATAAAACAAGTAAAAACGGTAGTGTGGAGGTTTCTCCCTGGAATCTTTGACAAAGTGCAGATTTGACAGCCTGCATGTTTGAATATAGTTGTTTCATAATTCTTATGAAGCAAACTTTAAGAGAAAGTAGGAAAGTTGTATTTTCAGTGCTTTGATTTAAATGGATTTGAAAAAGCTTTTGACTTCTGATTTTCCCCTTCTGTTTTTAAACCTTTTAAAAAAAACCCAAACCCTCAAAGACATTTGTCAAAACAATATTTCAATGAAGTATAAATCATTTTTTTAAAAAATATTGACCTTTTATTTCAAATCATAACTTAGCTAGATCTTTCAACGACTAATCATTTTTCCTTGCTTAAGAGCCATTTAATATCCATACTATTTCAGTTCTGCACCAAACTTTGCTACGTAATCGATTTTCCATTAGAAAGATCACCTGCTTAGCCCATTGCCATGGATTAACAGTTTAGAACAAAGTTCATCCTTAAACCACCAGGAATAATCGAAAAGTTGAACTCCTACATTGCAGAAGAGAGCTGTCTGGAAAGCTGAGTCCTGCTCTCTCCTGATGTTATACGCAGACTTTTGTGGTTGATCAACCCAAGCAGAGTCGCAAACAGGCTAATTTGGAGTCTGCTGTTGCTACTAGGATTTGTTTCAGTAAACTCTTCGTTTCTCCTTTGCAATAATTGTCAACGATTTCCTGAGGCTCTGGCACCCTTCACCCTTTCCCGCCGTCCTCTAAAAAAACCATTTGTTGTGATGCTACAAGCCACTGAATACAACATGAGACTTGTGTGCCCTGACACGCACAGCCGTATGCAGGCATAGCTTCTCCTGCTCCAGCAGAGCCATAGGGCAGGAGGTCCTCCTGAGTGAGTGAGGGCAGTGGGGAAAGGCAAGTACATCTGAGGAAAAAGGAAGAGCGAGTTCAGCCCGGTGTTTAAGACACTTTGCTTCACTCATTTCTTCACCAGGGCTTGCTTTCCTGTGCGGTGTTTGTTCTACCTAGAGGTGTTGGTGGTGTGGTGAATTTTGATGAGAAAGCTTGAAACTCCAGGCATGGCATTTTTATTTTTTTTAAAGATTTTTTTTTTTATCATGAACCAGCTTTGCGGCTGCTACCTCCATTGGTGGCAAAAGCAAAGCAGACTCATCAGATTGGTAGGAATAGCTGCAGGAATTCAGGTAGGTCAGTGCTGCTGCCAGGCCTGTGCTTGGGATGTATTTTGTAGCAAGGTGAAGTTGTTGCACCTCTTCCTCTGAGTTTCTGAGCAGAAGCAGGTGTTCAGATGGGTGATGAGGCATGTGCAGTGTGTCCAATGCATCTGCACTGTAAATGTGTAATAAATCCTGGACTGTTGGGGCTTTTAAATTTGCCAAGATGTGAAAATCAGTTTAAAAGCAGGGAAGTGGTAGGGCGGACACTCCTCAGTGGCACTGAGCATCTGCTGAGGTGTTGATTTGTGCATGGTGGAGGACAAGTGAAGGATTTCTGGCCAGCCCCTGTCCACGCGTACCAGATGAACCTAAAGACTCTATATTTTGAAAGGGCAGAAACAAGCACCAGCCATTCTTATGGCAGCTGTACAACAAAGAGCTCCCTGGGGTCATTTGACTGACACAAACCTCTCTGATCACCACATGAGCACCTTCACCACTTGCTGTGCTTTAAGTGATCTTCTACCTGGAAGTGAACATGCTTTGTGCAATGAGTTAATTTCAGAAGTTATGTGTGAATGCTAGTGAAGTGTTGAAAAATAAAGGAGCTACTGTGTGTTGGGAATTTCTTACACGGGTTAGTTATTAGTCCATGTTAGAGACTAATAGGAAGTCTCTAAGGAAGGGAAGCTTCCCAGTGGTGCAGTGGGAAGCTTCACTGATGGGCAATAGGAGATTGGCACCGGGGTGTTTTTAGCATTTTGGAAATTCTTTACACAGATTTTAGGGCAAACTGCTCTGGCAGTACTCAAGTTGGAAATTATTACTCTCCTCTTGCGACTGAAGATATAAGGTACAGAGACAAACCAACACAAACAGATCAGTCAGTGGGTAAATAATACAGGTGGCATAGAACTGGGGTTTCACTAGAGCTAGTTCAGGGTATAATTTTTCTGTAAATAGTACAAATTACAATTAATTCTGAGCTTGTTTCAATCTATGCTTGTTCCATTCTATGTGATGAAATTGTGCAGGAGGTGACACTGGCAGGAACTAGTTCATTAAACCCTTAAAGACAAATGGGGAGCTGGTTTTGATAAATTAACTCACACATATGAACTCCAATGTAATCACACGCTCCTTCTGTATAAAGTGTTTCTTCCCATGTTACCTGTAAAGGATGAATCACCAATGCCATTGAGTGCCCATGCTTGTGCTTCAGCAGGTATTTGACATCACTGGACTTTTAAGCTCTGTTTGAGGAGGATCAGAACCTGGCCTTGATGAGAGATCTGTGGTTTTGGAGATGAGAAAGCACTTTGTGGTGGCCTTTTAAGAACAGCTTTGAGTCTATGAAAAGCTACTAGTGGGAGCTCCTGTCCGCCTCCTGGGCAGGTAGATGAGGGGAATAAGTAGCTCTTAGCTGATTTTTATTTTCCTGTTTTCCAAAGTATGTTTCATTATGACTATTGTTTGTAGTGGAAAGCAAGAAAACACTTTGGAAATGACAAATACTGAAGTAGCTTGGAAACCTGAAGATCTCTGGTCCTTGAATTACTGTCTACATGACTTTTTTACAGAAAAATATCAGTGTACTGCAGACAGATTTTTTTCAGGCAAGAAAACAGATACAGATGGGGAGGGAGATGCAGAAAAGACTGACTTGGAAGTGGATTTTTAAATACCATTAACACTTCATAACTTTTACCATAGAGAGTATATCTGCATAACGACGGCTGCGGAGGTGAGCTGTAGTACACTGTACTGTAACACTGCTGGAGTGAGAGAAGCAGATGCATCTCCATTAGAAATATAGATTTTCAAGGCTTTCTTTTAGGTGTCAGACCTCTGTAGCTCTTCTTGGTTTGTAATTCAAGGCTTTGTTCAGGAGGGAAGTATATTCATCTCTTTCTTAATGGGTTTGCACAGCTCCCATACGTGTTGGTGGGGAATTTTAAATGGACTTTGAGGGAAAAATATACCTTTTAATGCTGTATTGTAGTTTCAAGTCTCAGTGCACAGCGGGATCTAGGCATGTCTGTCTGTGTATACAATGCCTGGGGGACACAGCTTTGAAACACTTTATTACTTGGACAAAAAAGGATGGTGACCTGTCTTGCTGCTTTGTATTAAAGAGTTGCAATATTTGTGAAGTGGAGGGAAAACCCTGGTCGTGTTTTACATGAAAAGTCTGGTCTCATTAAGGTTGAAAGATCCTGTACTGACCAAATCACTGGTGCATGGAGTAATGCTGATGACATAAAAATAGAGCATTTTAGAGAACTAACTTAATTGTTTTGCTGTGGAGTCAGAGGTCCAATGAGTTTCTAGAAGATACAGCTTGTTATAGGTTAACCTCTCAACCTACCAATCTTTTTAAAACAAGAACATTCATGCAAAATATCCTCATCATTCAGCCAAACTTGGCAACACTAACCTTAATGTCTCATGAAAAAAAGAACCTGTAGAGGATACTTTGAGAAGCAAAGAACCACAAGCCCGATGCTTCCCTTGCTGTTCTCTTTCCAAGTATTGTGTGTTCACACCCCCATTCACTTGCTGAGAAGTCTGCAGGTGGAAAAGTAACAGCCTTAATCTTATCCATTCTTCTTTTTTTGCTTGTTTGTGCCGCTGTTTCACTCCTGGTCCTCAGGCTCAGAGCCAAAGCGTGTGGAAGAGCACAAGTAAGGAAGAATTCCTTTCACACTGCTCTTCGTGTGAATTCTCTATGTGAATCTAATTTAACTCAATATGCAAGACCTCAGCAACTTTTTGTTTTGATTACTATGCAACTATCGTATCAACAATTTAAATTTACTGTATCATGCTTAATTTTATCTTCAGTTCTGCTGTCAAGGCATGTATTCTTTAAATTAATAGTCTTCTGGGTCAAGCCATATTATGCATAAAAATATTTGTGAGCCCCTTGGAAGGGGGAGTGCGGTCTGTTTTTAAATAACAGAGACACAGGGAAAACTTTCTGTAGATAATATTTGACACTGAGCCATTCAAGGCTTGTCTGCTCTACTTTTTTCTGTTACTGTGACTAGTTGGTCTTCCATTACTTGTAACTTTCTTTCAAACTTGTTTAAGATTTTGAAGAGACACCTTGATTTTATGAAGGAGAGCATGTTCCTTATCTGTTTCTACAGGAGATGGTGAAGGAAATCTAACAAAGAGGATAAAAAACTTTCTGATTTTTGTAGTCTTGAGCATGGTGTGCTTTGAGTACCAAGAGCAATATTGCTGTACTAGATGAGCACACCACCTAGATAACATGGCCCACTTCTCAGCTGGGTTACCTTGTTCTTAGGGTTGTCTGATTTTCAATAAAAGATATTCCTGTATGAGTAGTGTTGCACTGCTTGTTCAGATATGGTGGCAGCTCTAAGCTTCTTGCATTCCCAAAGCCTGAAATAGGGTTTAGATCAAACAACTGCAGAAATGCTGTTTCTTTGTAACTATTAATTATATTTTTTCCCCTGAATGAGGTATAAATAAACTGCATTGCTAGTGCTTAGGTTGGAAGTGAATTGGAGCTCATGATAAATACAGTATTCCCAGCAATTTGTAGCTAGCTTTGTCCCCCCCGGTCTGGAGGAGGAGGCTATGCAGTTGCTCAACCACAGTGACTGTAACTAATGAGGAAGCCAAAGCACCTTATCTCAGCTGATAAATCCTTATCTCCTTATATCTGTCTTCAGCACTGTCACTTGAGTGCTTGGCACTGCTACCGGATTCCATTCAGAAGCCAGAGGTAACCTTAGGCTTGCTGAGCGTGGTAACTACATACAGCATTTCACGCAAGACAAACTTTACAGAAATGTCTTCAACTTTAAATAACTGTTCCCAGTCCTCCAGCAAAATGCCTCTCTCTTTTTTTGGTTACTACTTTGGGACCACTCAAACAGCTGCATTTGTGAAAATATGCATCTCCTGCTAAAGGATGCGTTATCTCTCAGACCTATGGTCCACGACCCCAGATGAAAACGCTAAACAGAACAAAGTCCAGGAAAGGCCTCCTGTGGAAGGTCCCTGGAAGCATTTTCCCCTTTTATTGGATGATCAAAGGTAATAGCTTTAAGTGCTATTTTTAAACCAACTGTCTATACACTTCATTTATGCCATATTTCCTGAGTTTACTTATGAAACTTATGAGAGCTAATCTAGCTATCAAGAGCCTTGCTGCAATATGTCTGCACCTTTCCATGCACTCATCAGTGTCAGGAATGCCTCTTTTTGGTGACTGGGTTAATTTGTTCTCAAGACATTCACACAGTCTATGTTCACATTTTTGTCTCATCATTTTAAGCACTGTTCTAATACACTTCCAAGTATAAAAGCAAGGTTGACTGATCTTTAAATCTTTGGACCTTCATTCCGTCTTCTCTTCAAAGAGTTGACGCTTTTTTTGCCCTTCCCTAGTCCCTCAGGATTTCCCTGTCCTCTAAGTTCTCAAAGATAATTGCTAATGGTTCTTAGATGGCTTAAGTTAATTCCTTGAGTACTTGAAAGTGCATTTCCTTTGTCCCTAAAACTTGACTGTGTCTAACTTAAATATTCTTCAGCCTGTCCTTTTCATATTCTTGTCCTATGCTTTTATCTCCCAGTTAAAATTAATTGTTCAAGTATCCGGCTGTAATTAACCTTAGTGAAAATTGAAGAAAGGCAGGCTTTGGATACTTGAGCTTTTCTGCATTTGGTGCTATTTGTTTGACTAAAATAAGGCAATTTCATGATTCTTTTGTCTTCTATTATGGATGATGCATTTCTGGAACGTTTTTTGTTTTTCTTGTTTTCATGTACATTAACAGTTGGTTATAACTTGTTTTGTGCCTCTGCCTTTTCAATTCTATTGCTATATAGTTTTGCTATTCTTTTACACTTGTCCTTAATTATACTTCCACTTTCAGCACAATTCCACTTTAAATACAATTTGCTTTTGATTATCTGGATTGTTAAAGAGGTCCTGAGTCCATTTCTTCCATTTTCCCTGTATCAGGATTATTTGATATTGTGCCCTTAATAGGCTGTCTTTTCATACGAGCTGTACTGTCTTTTTAGAGGTTTCGGTTTGTTGTTGTGGTTTTTTTTTTTAACTCCAGGGACTATCTTGACCATTCCACCAAATTTGCTAACACTTGTTTTTAATGTACACCTTCCTTTTCCTGTTCCTTTGGAATAACGAACATAATCGTTTTGTGAATGTTTATATCTTCTGCCTTCAGATGTTCAGCCAACAATTCTTATTTTCATTCCTTCATTTTCTTGCTTCTGTGAATAGATAAAGCCAAAAGACCCAGGGGTGCCAATTCAAAGCGTGGAAGTTGAGAGTACTAATGGTGTCCTTCAAGACCAGTTCTGATGGGCAAGTTCATCTACAGTTTGGTCATACCTCTCCATTGATCTAAGCAAAGAAGCATCATTTTAGATGTTTAAACTGGCTGCATAAAGAACACAATTGACACGTGGGCCAGCGTATACAAAGTATGAAAAGCTGTTCAATGAATTCGGCCAACATGATGTCCTTTTCAGTGTGATCCTATGCCATATAATTGCTCCATGCAGTGAGTAGAGGTCTTGGGTTTGCTTCTTTGTTACAAAATACTCAAGCTGTTGGTTATATGGTGGTAATACCCAGCACACATGGGGAGGACCATGAAGAGGTCAAATAGCAGGATGGAACGGGCAGGTGAACTGTCAGTCTTGTCCCTGGTCTGAACAAGATTTCTGAATTCATTAAAGTATGAAATAGGAACACAATGAAATAAAGTTTCTGCTGACGTGCATCACCTCCCCTTCTCCTGGACTTTTGTGCTGATGTGAAGCCTCCTTGTCCTTCCCATGCCTTTCCTACATGCATCCCCAACCAGCTCCTCTGCCTTGTGACTGTTCTTCTCCCCTTCCTTCCCCACCTCTGAGACCTCAGCCAGCAGAGCCAGAGCCATTTCAATAGCTGCAGCTGTGCTACTAAATTGTAACTTTCAGATTTTTACTGGAAAACTAAATTGAGAGATGCCTAATGATCCCAGCAGAAGGATCTCCCAGCACAGCACAATCTAACAAAAATTTAAAGTGGCAATCTAGTGGGGACAGCAAATGAAGCAGAGCTGGAAATCCACAGTCTCAACAACAGCTCAAATTTAAAACATTTCTGGCTCCCTGTACCTGCATTTCACACAGCTATCAGTATCAGCTTATTCTGTGAGCTTAGCTGGCTCTTCCTCTTTAAAATCCCTCCCAGAAGCTCCTTGCTGCAGCCCTATTTGCCAATTTGGTTTCCTGTTGTGAGCATCTACATCATTTTAGGAAAATTCAGTATTTTTTTTTGTTCCACTTCAGGGAATGAGTTGCCCTGCTTTTGTCATGACCAAGGAGGGTTTCTGGCCTGCCAGGAACACTGTTTGGCTGCCTCCTGCCCATGGCTGCACCGTGGGTGACCAGGCAGAGGCAAAGCAACTGTTTCATCATTCGGTCATTTCTGTTGTCCCACTGAAATAGGATTGCTCTTCCCCTTGGGATCTGGGAGAGATGTTGTAGGCACATCTGCATCCATACTGACCCTTGGCTGAGGGTGTCTCTGCTCCACTGAAGCCATAATGCTGCCTCATTCCTTTCTCTCCCTCCAGGAAAATCAAAATTTACAGAAACATTTGCTTCCCTGTTCACACTGATGTAGGGATGAGGAGAGCATCCTTTGAGGCAGAGTGTCACGGGCTGCGTGGCTGATGCTTGTCTTAGGAGTGACCATGGAGCCAGAAGTGGGGACTGGGTCACACCTTTCCCTTTGGTCATATTGGGCTATGAACATTTTGGGGGTCTCATGAAAGAGAAGGTGCAGCAGACGAAAGAAATTTCCCCACATTTTTGTGCACAAAAGCTTTTCCCCATCTCGTGCAAGGCTGCCATCACATGCACGGACTGAGAGCCAGTGTGGTCCAAGCAGCACATAGTCAATTCTCCTGGTGTACAGGGAGGAAATAAGTTCAGCTCTTGCACAGTTAAGGCTGAAATAAATAAATGCAGTTATGTCTATCCATAGCTTTATGGTCTGACCAGTAGAGATGAGTTGGACCAGATGGATGGGGAGGGGAAATCACTTATAAATTGCAAATGAAAATTATTTCTCTACAGATTTGGCACAGAAATAGGAAAAAAGCAGGTTTTTTTTTTTTCCATCCCCTAGAACGTGAAAAAGATTGTCCATTCCCAAAGTATATTAAATTATAGAGCTAACCATATATTATTCTGTATTATGCAACACATTCCTTTCTCTTTACTTCTCTTTCAAAATCCTCAATCCGGTGTCCGTTAAACCAGCTTCCCCACTGGGTTACTGATAGGTAAATTTGTAGTTGTAATCACTTGATGGTAAAATGATCTTTTTTCTTGCACCTGCATGGCATACAGCCACATCTTTCAGCAGACTGCTACTAGTAGGCTTGTACCCATAATTTGCTCATTGAAAGATGAAACGGGGAGATGTTTAATGTTCTCTCTTAGTTTTTTAATGAAGAAATGAATGCGGCAAGCCAAGATCTTGAAAACTGCATCTCTGCTAAATACAGATGCAAATAGTAATTCTTTCTGATTTTTTTTTCTTTTTGTTAACTGTGAGCCGTGTCTCTTTCCCATTGCTGTCAAACAGTCTTGGAAGCACTAGTGCACCTGAATGATTTTACTTTGGTGAGTGGTTTATATTGATTGGGATTGGCACCAGCTTAATTTGGAGGCTCTGGAGCACTCAGTCAGGAGTTCTCAGGAACAGGAAAAACATTAGCTTATGTTGGCTTTGCTCTTTGGCAAACTGATGTTGGGGAACTACCTTTTCTACCACCTTTCTGAAGCCCAGTGTTAATTTGTGGAGTTTTTGTTGGGTTTTGTGTTTTGTTTTTTTGTTTTTTTTTTAAAGCATGGTCAATATTTTGAGATGATAGGACAATCAAGTTTGGTATTATCTGTATCTTTTGTAGGTTTGTATCATATATTTGCCCCTTAAAATCACTTTTTTTTAAAAGCTAAATTTTCTTCTTTTGTCTTTGTGTAGTTGTAAGCATGTAGGAAAACAGAAATTTAGGAAATTGTACTCGGATTTGTGCGGAGGGCGGCGTGACTGTGCCATACTGAATCAAACTGAATCTATTCAGCCTTTTTCCAATATCTGGTTACTGATTTATGATAGAAATCAAACTGCATGTATCCACTATGTTTGAGAAACACAACTATTGGGTTCAGTGTCTACAAGCGGAACTGCACGACATGGATTTTGGAGTATGAATACATAGACAGGCAAACTACATGCATGTTCAGTGACTGAGTTTTCTAAGGAGACTTTCTAACATAGGTGGCAATTGTCATTACAGATGACAAGGTGTAGTGACAAATAGAACCACTTAAGCCTAGAAGTTGGTATTTTTAGCATATTTAAATTATTCAAATCTAGTTACTTCTAACTTTAACCTGCTGCCATGGCAATAGAGCTATATATTAATAGACTTAAGTGCGTGGCTGACTAATCAGCTGCAAAGTCTGCCTACGGGGTGTGTGGGGTTTTGCTCAACCAGTTCCTTCCACATTACAAGGAGCATTATGGAAACATCCAGGCCAGTTCAGCCAACCACACAATCGTTCCAGCAGCCACACAAGTGTGCATTTCTAAAAATGCATAAAGGATAATTTCAGAACACAGACTTTAATATGCAGGCTTAACTTCCCTGCATATCAAAAAAAAAAAATCTTTTACTTTGGATGCAAAGTAGCTCTTAATGCTTTTCACCTAAATGGGAACTACTTGTGCATGTTCATGAGCCTGGCAGCATAAGAAGAGACATTAGAAGCTGAAGCTCTGTGTGCACAGCTGCTCAGGCCTCGCTTCCCAGCAGAAGGGGAGACTTTGCCTTTTCCCCTGCTGGGTTACTCCTCGCAGAGCAGCAGTTTTGTTTGAGCATGGTCAGTCCCTTCCTTTTGGACAGGCTCCAGCTCTTGCAAGGGCTGTGGGATTCAGCTTGGTCTGTAAACTGGAGCTTTGCTCTTGTCCTCAGCTTCTGCTGCTCTTTAGTAAACAGGGCTAGGAGAAAAGGGCACTTGATAGAAAATCAGACTTCCTCCTGGCAAAGTATATTTTCAACAGGCTTTATCTCTTAAAGTGAAGTATTTTTGATTAGTATATAGAAAAACTACCTTCGTGATTAGATGTTACATGTTTAACACCGTAAGGTTCTGCAGGCCATGCTTGTACGACTGCTGATGAAGAATTGTGTGAAAATAAATAATAACAGAGCTAAGTTGAGCTGCCCTGTGCAGTGCTCTAGAGAAGGAATCAGATACCAAAGAAGATGCTTTCCTGAGGGAACCTCCCCTAGATTTGATGCTACCCCCATGTGGTCCAGGGCTTTAAGAGCTAACATGGTACTGCGTTTTTTAATTGAGCAATGAGATGTGTATAACAGATAACCTAGGTACCTGTGTGCCTCATCACTGGGTTCTGGGACCATCACTTCAGCAGTTCTTTGTACATGGCAATGCTGTACTCCATACCTCATCTAATAACCTTGGCAAAAGATCCAACAGGTCTTCATTTTTAACAGTCAGGGAGATAAACAGTACTCTTCCATTTTTCTTCTCATGCACCAGTTATGCTTTTTTATGGTCATATGATTTTTAAACAACCCCTGAGAGTATAACCTGGTGAAAGAAATTAATCCCATCCCTGACTTTGCTTAGTTTTGGAGCAGAGACTTGGAAATCTGAGCTGCAATTCTGACTTTTTACTGGCAATTTACTTTCACAGGTTTCTGAAATATTAATTATTGCAAGCAGAGTTGTTTAGTGTAGCTGTCCACTAAAGTGTCTGTCCTCTTGGTTATTTCTATTTCCATTGTAATAATACCAGTGTAGCTCAAATTAGAGTTAACATCCTGTCACCAACTAAATAGCCCCCAAGCCCCACCTCTTCATTAGAAGCATACCATGCAGTCAGGAAAATCATAATGAAGACACCCTTTAATGAAAACCTAAGAAAACAGCTAAAATGAACAATATTTTTCAAAACAGAAAAAACCCCTCATTTTTTGAAAAAACGATTCCCCAAAATCAAACCATAAGTCAGTTGAGATCAGGAGATTAATAACAAACCCGTAAAAGACTTGACCCTGAAGTTTCAGGTCATTAGTTGAAAATTATTTATGCTGTACACTACTCTAACCTTTCTTGCCTTTTGTCAAAAATAACAAATCTATAGGAGTGAACTGTAGGCCTTAAACCAAAAATTTTCTGTCTACCTAGTCCTATAAAAGCTTCTTATTCACAATACTCAGTAAAAACATTTATCAAGTAAGTGGAATCAGGAACTCTTCTTTCCCAAATATGTGAATAATAATTAATTAGTGCAAAACAAAAGTGTCACTTTAAAAGCTTTTTGGAACCTTTCCAGCAGCAATCAATATTTATGTACTCCTTACCAAAAATTCAGATACTAAACAATCTCATTAGTTCAGGGTAGGTAAAATGAGGACAACGTGAATCTGTACAAAGGGAAAAAAAAAAACAAGTTTAGGTCTGGTTTTCGTATGACGCCCCTCCCTTGCCCCCAGGGAGCTCTCAAAGAGGCTGTTGGATTCTATACCCGCTCCGGTCCTGCAACCTGGCTATATGAGACTATTGTCCTATTTACTTTAATATGACTTTCATACCAGCTCGGATAAAAGTTTATGAATCAAGGCATTAGCTGATATTTGTGGCTTCTCTGTGAATTGATTTCTTGCAGACCACAGCCAGATCCGGTTATGCTGGGAAATGTCAAGACGGCTCTGATATTAAGACATTTCTCCTCTCTTGTTTGTTCCAGTGAATGACTGCATGATTTTCTGACAGCTTCTGACTCCTAACTGCATATTCATATGTTCAAATGGTGAACTTTACATCTCAGATGGAAATCTTAAGACAGTTCTAAGGATGTTCCCCTCTGTCCAACGAAGGGACTAGGTGAACTAGGCATTCACAAGCCCCGGCTAAAGCAAACCTGAAGGTGTTTAGGAATGAAAAGACAAGTTCTGCTGCTTGATGTTAAGGACCCCTTTGAGTCCATGTGTGTCAGAAGACAGTCATGATGCTGAGACACAGCCGTAAGTGGCTGTGTTGTTTTTCCACAAGTCCACCTTCACAGCAGCACTTCCTATAGCTCTATAGGGACATGCTGGTGGCATGCACATCAAGGCTTCTGCAAAACAGTTCCAGTCTTTCTAGCATTTATTTTAGTTTTCAGAGGAATACATTGACGTTTTTCTTCCACCTGCCTCTGAACTTTCTATAGCACATAGGCTTATTGGTGATAATATTCACCAGAATAAAACCTTTGTAAATATTTAGCAATATATTCATGAGCATCTCTGTAGGATTTCTGTTCTTCTGCATTTGGTATAGGAGCCCTCGCTCTGAAGATCATCCCAACAAAGCAAAGGAACAGACATCTTTCATGCTTTCTGCCTAAAGAAAAGGGCTGAACTCTGACAAGCGAGTCAAGAATTCTTAAATTTATTGTATGAAAAATAATTTAAGAAATTCTTTAAGGCTCTTTACTGCACAATATCAGTGATGTATTGTCTCTATCAGTGAGAGCAGTGGCCTTCGATTAAAAACTGCATAGCCTTTGGGCATAAACAGCCCAAAGAAATTGGCTGTTCTCTTTGCTGGCAAATGCAGACCCATGGCTTATGTTCCTCAGTGAGCATTTGCTCTGCTGTTCTACAAGTGTGAAGACCAATAAAGTGACCTTTATTTTTTCCTCTTCTGCTGTCCTGTTTCTGTAGGGTTTTTCTTTAACCTTCATCTTATGGCACAGATGCTGAATGCAGATGAGCCATTGCTTCATTCGTCTCAATAATTAGTTTCAGATAACTAACTGAAGTCCTGAATAAATCTTCTGAAATTTTGTGGATGTTTTGTGTGATGGGTCTATCCCTGCTTCACTTTCTGACCAAAAAGAAACACTAGGAAGCTGTCACGCAGTTGGTTCTGAATCAGTATCTTAGCTTCTTTTGATTAGAAAAATCTGCAACTAAAGAATTTAGATTCATATTATTCAAGCATCTGAAGCCTGGTGCAGTACAAGTGTTTGGTGTAATTATTACTTGTAAAGTGGTAGTAGCAAGTATAGGAGAACCAACAAATTCTGTTGAGGGATGTTTGACTCCCTATACAAAACACAGGTGAAAAAATGCTGCTAATTAATGCCTATGAAGTATTTACTTATAATTATATCTGTCTCTAAAGACTGCATTTTCATTTTGCTTTGCAGCGCTGGCTCTGACTCTAGGAAGGAAGGGAAAATGTGCTCTTTATGGCTAAAAGTGCTTTTCTAAAGTGGATATTTAGTGGTGCTCTTGACAGGAACTTATTCATCCAGAGAAAGTCAATAGGACAACCGCAACAGACCCAGCAGGATCCTTACACTCAATACTAATGGCAATGAGGCTTAGTTTGGAAAAGCAAAAGCACAGAGAAGCCTCTATAATATTAGAGGTTTCTTGCTCTTTGGTTGTGAATTTTGCCTTTTGTCTCTTCTATATCCCACTACATAAAGGTGAATGTCTTAAAAAGCAAAAACAAGGAGGGGGAAAGAGTAGTGAGTGTAGAAAAAGCTGAAAATGTGTCAAAATTACCATTACTGACAAGCACAATAAATAAAGGGGTCCTTTCGTTAGAGACTTATGTGTATTGAATGTATTCGCTTCTCCCTAAAAAAAAAAAAAATAGATCTACAAAATAAAACTTGATGTTTTATTCAAATGCTGTTTTATCAACTCCTGTTGAAGAAAGCACTCTAATTTTGTTGGCTTTCTTTCCTTACTGTGCTTCCTCTGTGCCTTTTTCCAGTCAATAGCTTGGCTTACGTTTTTTGCCTTCTGGGTCTGGACATACAGGAGGATCATAGAGAAAGCTTGAATTCCCTCCTTTTTTTCTTTTTTTTCTCCGTGTGCTTGAGGTGCTGGAGCTGTGCTCTGCATGCCCCGCTCACAGCTTTGAGAACACAAGCCTAAATGTGAGTGGCTCTTGTGGTCTGCTTGTCGGCTGCATAATTTAAACATTAGGAGAGGGGAAGGAAGCAAAGGGTCAGAAATCAATTCTGCAGTCAAATGGCCCAGGGGACTTTGTTTCTCTGAAAGAGGTAAACAACTCTTCCTGCAGTGGGGCTGGCATGGAGGGGAATGGTCTGCAGAGGAGAGCGAGGGGGGTGTGGAACTTTATTACACTCAATAATAATACTCCAGAACTCACATATCCAGCCCATCTCTGCTCTCTTCCATATATTTCTTCTTTCAGCATCTGCAAGAAGAGGCTGGAGCTGAGTTTTTGCCTTTTTTTCCACGGTGAGTTAGAGCTCCTCCTCACTTGCAGCCCATTGGGATCAGCTTGTCTCTTGCTGCATAGGGACTAATTAAGCATAACGGGCCTGTGCAAGGACAGTCATACTTTAAATATCACACGTTCTGGTTGCGGTGACTTCTTAAGGTGTTTCAAGCGAGTTTGTACTCCAAGAGGGAGGGATGGGGGTAAACGGCTCAACGCTCGTGATGTAGTGCCAGAGTTGCCCCTTGGAGCCAAGGAAAAAATGGGGAGAGGGAAAGGGAGGGGAGATGGAGGGAAGGATGCGGCGGAGACGAGCCCGAGGATAACGGGGAAGCGGTTTCCTTAGCAACAACAGCACTTTGGATGGTTTCAGACAAGTGTACAACTGGGTACAAAGTATCTGATTAAAATTTATTGCAGTGGATAGAAGCAGTGCAAGCAACAGCAGACCCAACGCGGGCACGGAAGAGCGAGTGCTGGAGGGTGTAAAGTGATTTGAATGATTTCTGTAGAGTCTGGGCCACCTCCTGTGCACATGGAGGAAGGTGAAGGGGGAAAAAAAGTGGCAGAAGTTTGGGAAGTGGCAGGTGGGTGAAGGTGGCGTGACCAAACTCTGAAGGCACGTGCAAAAAAATCAAAATGAAATGCATGCCCTGGGTTCACAGTTTAGGAAAAACATTTAGCTGCCTCACACAGAAAACTTCTTGAAGAATGTCCTGCTAAAGAAAATGCCAAATACTGCATCTAGCCACGAGAGACATATTTTTTCTTCTGTTGAGATGGACCAACTTTTGATAATAGTAGTTGCTACCTGTCCTGATGTGCTTCTGTTTGTGATTTTTTTTTCATTTACCAAGGTGCAAATAAACATCCCAAGCACACACTCTTGAGCCAAGAATAATTGCTTCTCGTTATAGTAATTCTAGGTCCAGTGGCAAAATGAACTGCTATTAATATTTAGACCTCTACTTTCCCCTAGGGATGCTGTTTGAAAATTTACCAGGTAGATGTTGTCTATTTATAAGTATTTAATTAATCTAAGATGTTGACTAGGTTATTTTTAATATTTTATGTATTTTATATTTGACAACTCCTGTTTTTGAATTGGACTAAGATGCTCATTTCTGAATGCGAATACTTAAGGCATCATTTAGATGCCTGAAAGTCCATTTTAGATATTGAAAGTAAATGTCAATTTGGTAGTCATGTACTTTGCTCTGTCCTAAAGTTTCCTCATCTGTAAAATGACTGTACTACATTCCTATCTCACAGGGATGCTGCAAGATTTATTTCTATAAGAAATATAAAATGTTTTGAGTTGCTTGTATGGCTGTGTAAGTATAAAATACTATTACAAGGAGAACTTCAAAACTTTGGATTTTTATCTGAAGCCTTGAGTCTTCAATACTGGACTCAAAAACTTAAAACAGCCCCCTTTCATGCAGTATTCCCATCAGATTTGCCTTTTCTGAGCTTGTTGTGGTGCATAGAAAATATCTGCAGTGAAATGCAACTCAGTGTCAGACATTTCTTGGTTCGTTTTTGGTTTTAGATCTCTTGGATGTTGCAGCTCAGAGCAGATATGATAGGTAGATAGAGAGCTCTGTTGACCTGTGAAACATAGACTATAAAATAAAGATACCCTGAGTACTCATTGGACCAAACTCCCCAGGAACTTTAGAATCATAGGAAAACTCATTTGGTCTAAGCACCAAATGTTCAGCATGAAAGGAAGTTTTATAATGATGTTGTTGTCTTGATGCAAAACTATATGTGCTTAGCTAAATACAAATCATTGAAAATTTCCTATGAATTACGGAAAGTCAAGAGCGTGTAAGGGCCACCATCCTGATTGGCACGCATTAGCATTTCCAGCTAAAGGCAGCAAGGGGAAGGATGCACAGCCTGAGATGCTTGGTCAGGGTCATCCATGTAGCCCCTCGTGCTGTCCCACTTCAGGCGCCTCCTTGGAGGCATTATCACTCTTCCCTTTGTGTTAGTGTAGTAGAGAAACAGTCTTAGATAATGAGGATCCAGTTTAATGGATCAAAACCAATACTGCATTTTACCAGTCTATGTTGAGGTAAGCTCCTGAATCCAGAAGTACTAGTGAGAAATACATCACGCAGACACGTATAATAGCAATAAAATATCCAGGTTCTGAGCTAGTAGGTGAATACAAACTATATCTGAATGCCTTTGATTAGTCTGGTTTTGTTTAAAATATAAATAAATGTTCCTTAGAGCTACCGCTTCCTCTTTTTACTGATACCAAGAGCTTTGAAAACAGCTGCTATGTTGTTTTTTCATTGTTTAAAAAACATCTGTTAGCATGCTCAAGAAAGAGTTAATTAATGGTACTGCAATTTCCTAAATTAATATGATAAGCATAAACTAGCAGAGTACAAAATAACGAGCGTAGCAGCAGCAGACTAATGGGACTTTGGCTTCACAATCTTGTTAATAATATCATAGGGATAGCTACCAACTGTAAATATTCCCTAAATTTGAAGGAAGTATCCTGTTCCTTATGCTCCTCAAAGCAACCAGAACAGATCAGTCCTATGTACGGCACTGTCAACCTCTGTACCATAACATGAATCGTATGTTCTTCACTTGGCTTTGTTGTATTCCTTCTGGAATGATTGGATTAGCCGGTTTTGGGTAGGTTTATGTTTCATGTAGTGCGATGCTAACCCTCAATGTAAGGCAGAGCTGAGGCCATGTGGTGTCTGGCCGTGTCCTGTCTACCTGCTGTGTATTTAGATATTGCCATTGGGCTGCCCTTTTATGAGAAGAGGGTTTGGAAACCTGGCCAGGGAGTGAGGAAGAGTATGGGAGAAGCTCATGGCAAACACTAAAGCCACTGCAGTTGCTGGCATTAGTTTGTGAATGTCACGTTTCGCAGCTCAATACCAATGTGAGGTCCTCCTTGCCGCTTGCTCAGATGTTGTGACCCATCATTCCTCTACAACTTCCACCGTAACTCCTCTCCCGGCCCCAGCCACCACTGAGGTCTGAATGAAGACGAGATGATTTTCATAAAGCTTTTAGTGTTACTGCTCATTGCGTTGTAGTACCATGTATGATAGATTGATACAGCAGGATTAAGAAATAATTTATTATTATCTTCATCAATTTAAAGCCTCCATTTGATTTAATGAATTGAGAGTTTATCGGAAAAGCTTTTATCCCGGTCATTGACTTCGAGTTCCCTTGGCCTGGTTTCTGGGGGAGATGCACTCTGATAACTGGTTTGAGATCAGAAGTGGTTCAGGTCAATGCTTGTTTGCATTTCTAACTAGGGAAAGTAGCAGGCAGGGCTGCTGTCTGACCTGTCAACTATTTATCTTCTGGGTATTTTTTTTTTTTTTAAGTGGAGATAACATGATCTGTTGGGAAGGGATTGGTATTAGAAGAGCTGAAAGATGCATATTCAATCCCCACCTTTACTGCTGGATTTCTAGGTAATCATCTAGATAATCTTGGCCAAATTAATTTATTTGAACCTATTTACCATCTGTATAATGATAAAGAAAAAAGAGCGTTTTGGAATAATTTCCTTGTTAAGAGTAAGCCAAGTTTTGAGTGTATGTCACTAGATCAATCTGACACCAGGGACAGGCGTATCAGAAGGTGCTTTGTCTATATGTTTTACAGTGAAATTAAAATAACAGTCTACTCTACTGACAGTCTATTTTAAATAAGACCAGCTCTAAAATTCAATATAAACTAAGCTTTTAAATTAAAATTTAGTAGGTTTAACTTTTATGAAGTGGCATAAGGTATCTGAGATTAATTTAATGTTAAAAGCAAAATTAATGTTTTATATTTTAACTGTTCGTTATACATGAATGTTTTTATTTTGGGTAGCCACTCAGAATAGAAAGAAAATGAAGAGTAAATGTTGAAAAATATTAAGATATACCACAAAAGTTGATTCATCTAGGTATGTGTGTATATACATACTAAAAAAGATAGAAGAAAGTAAAAGATCCTCATCATGAGTGTTGTTGACATGCTACATGATATTCAAAATGGAACTTAAATCAATTTCAAGATACTGGATTAAAAAAAAAAAATGGATGTTGATTAAAATACACTTAAGTCTTTCCAATGGATTTTTATTAAATTTGATGCTTAGGTGAGATCTGAGGTATATTATACAGCTAAAATATAAAATAACTCCACAAGTTCAAATTGTAGAAGTCTTTCTGCTGCATAGGGAATGTCACACAATTCTAGTTAACTATTGGAGCTGTGATTTACTATTTTTTTTACGGTTTTACTTTATGACTGGTTTGAGTTATTTGGACTAACAGCATTCTCCTTTCCAAAGGCGTACCATGGAACTCCCTTTTCCTGCCTGTGCATTCCAAGGGGAATAGATGAGAGAAATGTATTTTCCCTTCATCAAAGCAGGAATAAACTTACATCCTCCAGTTTGCACCACAGGTCTGTGTTGCATATTTTATGCATCTCTCTACCAAAAATCAGCAGAGAATAGTAGAAGTGCAGAACATACAGCAGAGATCCAAACTGCACTTGAACGTGGATGAGAGGGAAGATTTATCCTTGTCTGTGGCACTGTTAGCGATGCCAAATTTAACAATGATTTCAGGATGGGCGATGCTGATTCCTCTCTCTCCCCGAGTACAAACGGTATTTGGTATTAGCATTCGTTGCCACTTTGGATTATTGCTATTTAACACACTGAGCAAATTTGGCTAGTTTTTTAAAATGCATAGGAGAGAGGGTCCTGTTTAAATTTGAACAAGGTCTCTCGTTCTTTAATAGGTTGTGTGAAAGTGTTTAACACAAATTGTTTCATTTAATGAAAAGGCTCAATCTAAAGCTAAAACATACCATCCCTGAGCGCGTAGCAGAGAAAGGTCCTTTCTCATACTTGGGGACCGGGGTTATTTAGGGGGCTTGACAGGAATTGTGCTATATTGACCCCACAGCATCATGGAAGTGGATTGGAGAAAGAGTGGTCCAAGGAAGGTGTGTTTTGCCAGGGAAGAGGGGAGGAGATGAGGTGTAAAGGAAGAGCGGGGAGGGAATGAAGCCTGCCAAAATAGCAAAAGACAAAGTTTTTCAGCAGAGCAGAAGAAATGCCTCGTTAGCAGAGGATATGCAGAGCACCTGGCAGTGCAAATAGCGATCCGGGGGCTGGCAGCTGAAGGAAAAATCCCTGAGCCAGAAAGCGGGAGGTGCCCCAGGGCGAGGGAGGAGGGAGGCCTGGCAGGAAGGCAGGGAAAGCCAAAGGGTATCTCGGATGGTTTAACTCCTGCACAGTCACTGTGACTAGGAGAGACCGGTGGTCCTGAAGCTCCTATTTGAATTTTTATCTTTGCTTTTATTAATGCAATACAATCTTTCCCCTCCAATAACATTTTTTATATGTATGTGTGCCTGCATATTGGATGTATGCATATAAATTGCCTCCAGACTAATTTCCCAAGGAAAAAAAAAATATTCTCTTGAGGAAAAAGATTTATAATATTTTTTAAAAGGTAACTTGCAAAATAAGTTTGAAACCAATGCACCTGCAGGCCCTCTCCCTTCTAAATGAAATAGAGGGCATCCTCCCTCTCCAGCTTCTAGTCTTGTATGATCCCGTGAAGTTACTGTGAAGTGAGAGAATTCAACTTTCAGGGCGCCACTTAACACCATCAATAGTCCTAAATATTGAGCGGTTTATTTATAATTCCAGCATTAATCCTTATACGATGGCAACGCCGTACTGTACATCAAAATCCTAAGGGATGGAAATCAAAGAAATTTTTCATGGAACTAGGAAGCATTTGATATGACAAATACTTCATAAAATTAGAAAAGCCTTATCATTTAAAAGATGAATCACACTGAGTTGTAACTGCCCTGCTGTGCTTTGCATTCTGTCTGCTGATATCTAGTATTTCAAGTGCATATATCACCGACCTCCTTATCTGTACTTTACAATCATTTTTTTCTTTTTTGGTGTTGTAACAAAATTTTTGCTGATCACTCATCTTTAAATTTAGTTTTGGAAGTGTTCAGTGGTTAATTTAAAGTATGCTTAAGGTAACATTTAAGCTCAAATTGCTGTTCTGGGATTTCTGGGGAGGAGGGAAGAAAGCTTTATTTTATATACTGTCTTTTCCTCCAAGAACACCAGGGAAAACAGATCTCTGGTACAATCCACACACATGACAGGAAAAGATACTGTTTTTTCTCAGTAATTTATCACCTTCTGTATGATGGAAAGCCTAGTTTTCCAAAAGAAATATCAGTGAGGGGAAAAAAAAAAAGCCTGAAACAAACTCATATTCAGTACAGGTGAGAAACTCAATGACTAAAACACAAGCAGCCTATTTCCTGTATTTCTGATGGACCTTGGTCTACTAGTTACAAATTCTAATGGGGATGTTAAGGTATGACCCTGCTGTGTAATTATTGTCTAGTTTGTGGTGGGTTTTGGGGAAAGATGTTATTCCATGAAAAATCTGTTTAGACATTTCATAACACATCTCAAATGAACACCATTTTCTAGCGTGTTTTCCACCAAGCAAAATGTGATATGTCATCGTGACTGTAACAGAGAACCATATTTTTAAACAGATGTCATTTTTCTTGTGATTACTGTATTCCATTATGAATCACCTCCGTTGGAGGAGGAAAAAAATTTCATCTCTAAATGTACAAAACCTTGTACCTGAAATACAGTGTTCTGGAAACAGTAATAATAGGACACAGTAGTCCTCCTGTGCCAGCCTCAAATGCCAGTAGCTCTTCAAAGAAATGCTGAGGGTCTTGGAAGATATCATTAGGTATTATAGATATGAATTTTTACATCAAAACCAGCATGTTGCAGTACCAATAAAGCCTTTCAGTATAAACAAACATAATTGACAACAAAGTACTCTGTTTCATATAAGATGGCTGCGGAGATTTAATAGGCGACAGAAAGTTGCTATAAAATGCCATAATGTTGCACATAAGAGAGCTGCTAATTAGAATTGTCAATCAGAGATTGATCACTACCTCATAAACTGCGTAAGATGTTTCTGCATCCCAGCAATTGTGTTATCTTAAGGGTACAAGAAACTGCAGCATTCAGCTCCTAGCTGTCAGCAGGATTTCACGGAGCGAAGGTCTGTTCTATCACTGCAGTCTGTTCAGCAGCCCTTCTGAGAACACCTAGGGCATCGTGAGCTTCGCAGGCTGCTGATAGAAAGAAATGCTGTGCTGTAATGTAATATGTATGTATAGATCAGACCTTTTTTTTTTTTTTAATTTAGAAAAATAAATCGTAGTGTCATGTTCACTCCCCCATCTTCTTGTTTTTTATATTAACAGGCAAAAGGAGGACCTTAATGGAGAGGTTCTTCCCACTCCATGTGGATGTTTCTTCCCTGAAGCGTATATATTTTTTTTCTCTTAGAATCGCTTTGGCCTTTGCCTATTTTTTTTATTTTTTTTTTTTTTTTTTGTAGCATGTTGGGAAGGAGTTGTGCCTTCTGCAGCTGGTGAACACTATTGTTTGTAGAGCATTCTGGTATCACAAAGGATAAAAGTAATATATTGGAGAAGATATATATGTATTAAAAGTCTTGGTAAAGATCTATAGGAAATACAGCATGACGAAAGTTGGTTCTTGCTACTTTCAAAATAAACTGATGACTAGTCTTATTGTAGATTAACAGGTATTACAGTGTTCTTTCCTTTCTGAATTCTCAGTATTATCTGGTTCTCTCTATATAGATTTTGTCCTCAGAATAGGAAAGTGTCTCCCCAACCACTTGCAGATGTCCAAAAATAGATACTGGTTACAGTTTGTTGTAAGAGGTTTAGGAGGGTAATGCTATGTAGCTACTTCTAAATATTTTGGAAATAATTGTATCCAAAATATTTGTATTTCTCCATGTGACACTTTGCTATCTATTAAAATATATGTAGAGTGTCTGGAAGGAAGGAATTCTAGGAAAGAAATATCTTCTCTCTCTAGAAATCCTGATGTGGTAGGTCATGGTCAGCTCTGCTGAGGGGGGCAGAGAATCAGAGATCAGGGTTGTAATTAGTTTGGTGGGAATTGAAACAATATAATGACTCTGCCTTAAACTTGCGGAGGACTGGGGGGCTTTGGGGTATCTGAGACAAGGCAGGATCAGTCTGATGTCCATAAATTGTAATGGTGGAATTTTGGGTGTAAGTGGATTATTTTGGGATCCGAGGGTTGCAGAGTAATTTAGGTGGGAGGGGGCCCCTGGAGGTCTTTGGTCAGACCTGCCCCAGTAGAGTCAGCTCTGAGGTCTGACCTACTTGCACAGGACTTGATCCCCTCAGATCCTATAAATCTCTAAGGCTGGAGATGTTGCAACATGTCTGGACAAGCTGCTCCCCTACATGACTACCCTCATGGGGAAAAAGATTTTCCTTATGCTCTGGATCACTCTTGTTTAATTTTGAAAGATTAGTGTGATAAATGAGAATATGATGGTGATAGAGTGAGTCATTCGTGACCAAATATAAAATTACTTTAAGATATTGTCTTGAAGAAAGACAACAAAACTCATCCAGATCCCAGATTTATTTTATGGCAGTTGTGACTAGCCATGGGAAACGACGACTTGTACTTAAGGTTTGTATGCAATGTTTTGCAAAGCAATTCTCAAACTGGAAGTGTTAGGAAGGTTAATTTAATACAAAATTAATGAAGAGACTCTATAACTCATCCTCCCTAATGTTAATCATTCAAAACATCTTTACTTGTTAACTGACTACTGTCAATTATGATCTCTAAGAGATGCTGAATAGGTAATTTCTTGTATACTGATTCTTGTCAGTATTTTATAAAACAGTCAGCATCTCATTCAGAAAGCTTGAATTTGGAAAGCACAAAAAACCCTGTTAGAACAGATGGTTTCTGTGATTGACGCCCTAATGCACAGTTTCAACTCTGTCTAGTCACTTTAACAGGAAAGTGTTTTAAGGATTCACCATTTGGCTTGTCAAATTAGCATCAGGGACGAGTTTGGGTGTAAAATCACAAGCATAAATCATTTGGTGACCTGAGGGTGGGTGAAGTATTGGCTAAATGGAAACTTCTACCTTGAAGAAAAGCCTTTTCTGTGCTTTGATAGGGTCATCGAGCAGAGAGGTTGACCAGTTGGAGGTGACCTCTTTTGTGCAGGGTGTGTGTCCTTCTACGCTGAAGTCATAGAAGCGTCTAGTCCTCTACCGTGATAATGGCAGGGCTAAGGAAGGCTGTTTGTGAGTCCTTGATGTCAGGGTCTGATGGCTGCATGATCCCACTACCGCTGAGGCTTTGTTATCAGGAAATCTGACTTTCATTTAATAAATGCTTGGATTAGGTGATATTCTGTTTGGGTGTCTTTGTTTTTTAACATAGAAAGTCTTTAGCAGGGGGAGAGGTGGCAAACCAACTACTTCACTGAAAAAAAACCCCATATTATTCACTCAATACAGTTCTGCATTATGAATAGTGCCAGAAGACTTCTCTGAACAGAATAAGACCTATAAGAAATCCTGCCTCTTAGGGAATGTGGATTTCCAATTCCTGCTTAATTTTGTGAAAATATTTTTATGTCCGTAATACATGCCTGACACGAGAGAGCAAGCTGAAGAAATTGGAGGGGAAAAATAAAGGCAGGGGAGAAGAACAAGAAGAAAAAAGTAGGGATAAAATGAAAAAGAGAAAACAGTAAATAAATGACAAGGGAAAGGGAAAAGGGCAAAAAAAAGAAGCATTTCAAGTGGTTGAAGATAAAGAGAGGGAGGAGTAGGAGGTGGCAGGTTCAAAACAAACAAGCTATAAAGGAGGAGGGGGGAAGCTCTGCAATCCTGCCACAGGATGTTGGGAAAATTTGTACTCTGTCTCCATCATTTTTCACAGTTGATATTCCTTCCATATGCTGTATGTGTTTAGCTTAGATGTCCTAAGTGGAGAGGAGAAAATAAAAGGGCATAGTAAAGAGATTTTATGTTCAGGTAGAAGCTACTCACAGTCATTGAAGAAGAATCCCCTGTGGGTAGCTTACTATTTGGATGACCATCTGGTGGGTGCCGAGCCACTGGGGGTGGAATGGGCAGGGGCAGGCTTTGGCTTTTGCTGTTGGAGATGGGACCCGGGACCTGGCACTGCTGCTCTGGCCCCGTGGGACTGCTCCTGTGTCAGGAAAGAAAACAATACTGGCAGGTATTGAATACAGGTTTCCAAAGGGTTAATATCCATTTCCCTTTGCTTTTCTCAGCTCCTTCCCTTCTTCCTGGCGAGGTGGCTTCCACTTGCCGCCTTCTTTATGACATTGCTGAAACCCATCATTCTCCTTAAGTACACTTCTGTCCTTATGGCTCCCTAGGCAGGTATTATCTCTTACCACTCGGTATTTAGACTTATGCTGTGCTCAAGTATAGTTCGTGCTAATCTCCTTTACTCTGAGGAATTCCTAATATATACCTAGAGCATATGCAAGGTTTTTCTTTGGAAAGATGAACGTGAGATACATTGCTCCGTATCTACACGCGTTGTTCAAAAGTGTTTTGAAAAGCACAATTTAGCTGTGTGAAACAGCCACGTGAAATGAGAAGACCTTGCTAAGAACTCGCTTGTAATATTGCCGGTTGCATGGTGCTGTGCTGGTGCAGGAGGGTGAGCTCTCCTCTCCCTGCAGTTTGGGGGAGGATTGACCAGCAGCACCTCGGTACAGGTCCTGTGCTGTCATTAACGGCACATCCTCAGAAGGATGAGCAAGAAACTGGATCCTGCATCATTCCCTTGCAAATCTTGGTCAGTTGACCCAAAGCAGAGGTGTGAGGTGGTACGGGAGCATGGGTGGTGTGGCCCTGGGTTAGAGTGAAAAAGAATCTGTGATTTTTCTGAATTATGATTTAGTTTCTACCCTGTTTGTAGACCAGATCCCCTTATTGCACCCTGTGCTCAGAACACCACTGTGATTCAAGTCCCTCTTTTTGTTTCCTCTATAGTCTTTCACAAATATGTGATATGTCACCTTGCAAGCAATGGGCAAGTTTCTTTTAACATAACTAATTTTCCATTTGGTGAACTATGGAAAAAAACCAAACGCATCACATTTGAAATTTAAAAGTACTGTTCTAGTGCACAAATGCTTTGCAAAATGTCATCTCTGCTTAGACTGAGAATAATTATTTGAGTTTTGCATCTGTGGAAGAAATACAGTGCTCCAAATACAATGAAATGTATTCCAAAGTTCCGTACCTAACATGCAATCAAAATGGAGAGATTATGTGTGCCTATAAAACAGAAATACTTTGCTTCTCAGAGATAATTATATATAATTTAACATATATAGAATATAATTATAAACTGGGTGTTTAATTTCAAATCTGAAGTGATAAAACCCCACACAGTTTTAAAGTGAATAATTTGTGTAAGTTTGCAGTTTGCAATCCTTTCTAACCACTTCTTTGAAACAGTATTGCATCACAGACAACGCTTTATCACCCGTTGCATAAGGGGATTAAGTCAGTTTTATTGAAAGTATAGGGGACTGTTTACCTCGGACAAAATTACAAGGTAATAAATACAACTAATGTCAAAGTTCAACTACCCAAACCATTGTTAATTACCCATTTCTAGATGGTTATTAGGAGAAAAAAAATAAATAAAAGAAAATTACTGTTTCACTGCATGAAATGCTTTTTAGAAACTGCAAGTGAGAATAGTATAAGAGTGCCTCCAAGTGGCACCTATCTAAATTCCACTTCAAAGGAAAGGTTGAAACAGACTTAACAAATAAGTTTGCAAAAACAAGTTAAACAAATTCTACCTTTTCTTTTTTCTCTATTAGTCCATCACATTCCTTACATCATTATAGACATTTATGTGTACTAGTTAATGGGACTTCCCATCTGTTGAGACATCAAAAGAGAAGGGTATTTAACCTAAATCAGTAGAGAAATGTCTTTACTTCCTACATTTGCAGGGGTTGTTCTTAGGTGAATTTTAATGGTTACATTAAGCTTATTGACGCAGTATGCCATGGCATCAACCTTTCCTGGGAACTGTCTGTTTCCAGAAATTGTGTTCTCCTTTGTTTTTGTGGCGCTTTCCCGCTAAGGGTTCCCGTTCTCCCAGCTGGCATCTGAGCGAGGGCAAAGTGCCAACCTCTCTGATCCCCCCAGGCCATGGCTTGGTGGGTCTCTGCACCACGTCCAGGCTGCGCCGCTGCCGTTGATGTCCGCACAAGGAGTAAGGGTCGACTATGTAACAGGGAAACTCTTTTTTTTTTTTTTTTTTTTGCCCTGCGGCTGAAGGTAAATGAAGTGACTAACTGAAAGGGAAGATCTGTGGGTTCGGTAAGCTGTGATGTGAGAGTGCTGAAAAGACTGGAAGAGCCTGTGTGCTCGCTAACACAGGATGGTGGATGTCGCAGGCACGGTTGCGTGCTGGAAAACCGTGGGAAAAGAGAGAAGTGTATCGTCCTGTGCTCTCTGAGATCTGGGCTTTGGGTAGACCAAAGGAGCATTTTAATATCAAACTCCTCCTGGTTCTGAAACTTATTGGAACTAGGAGAAAAATCTGTTCAAAACATAGAGGAGGAAAGCACTTTTTTACACCGTGGAAGTGAAGTTCTGGAACTGACTGTCTCAGGAGGTTGTGGAGACAGACAGCATCAGCCCGTTCAAAAAGGTATTAGACAAATCCATGGATAACGAGTCCATGAGAATATACTGAAGGAAGGGATGAGGCAGAGATGTCTGCACTAATCCAAGAAATGTGGGTGTTGGAGAGGAGTGCAGATTGTGGCAAGTCATGCAGTTTCTCCCAGCTGGACTAGATGGACTAAGGGTTTAACTCACTAGGGAATTTCTTATGCCCTTAACAGAGGATTATATTGCACATGTCAAAGACAATTGGTTGGAGTGCTTCATGTACTGTTTTTTTCTCTACTGGAATAATCTGTAACTGTGGTCCTGAAGTTTTAATCGCCAAAGATGAAAATCACTCATATAAAGAAAACTTTATATGGAATTTAAGAATCTCACAAAATTAAACACAGGAAAAATCTGCAAGTTTCATGAGCTTCATGTGGCTTTTTCATATAGGCGTCTGAAGTTATTGTATCCTTTTTTAGAAGGAAATAACTTGATATCTGGGGGAAAATCACTGTCTAAGAAACCTACTAATTTAAATAATCTTCCATGATTGACAGGCTATAACACCCACAACTAATATGTAGCTACTTGATGGCAGACTTCACAGTTTACAGGTAGATTAAAAGAAATCAGGAAACTGGTTCTTTCTTCAGAGTGAAATAGTATAGCAATATTCAGCCTTCCTTTGAATAAGCAATCTGTTTAAGAGAGATAATCAGCTGATATACAGTAGAAGAAAATCAGAAAATACAAATAAAGGTTGCACTTATATTGGTTTAGCTTTCTGTAGATGTCTTTATAAACACAGTAACCTTTAACAACACCAATTTTTACAAGCCTGTCTAAACATTAAAGAGTTGAGACTTAAGTTTAAACATGAAATGAATAACACCAACAATACAGCCTGAGAAAAGACAGGTGCAAATATCTGGTGTTTGTAACCTACACTGAGATTTACCTTTGCTCTAAATTGTACTTTTTGGTGAATGTTTTCTGTGTCTATCTTAAGGCTGTTGTTTTGTAGCTTTTTAAAGATAAATCATGTTTGGCTCACTTTGAGTTTTATGTGTGAAATGTCTTAGTTTCTTTTCAATAGTGATTTGCAGTTTAGTAATCCTTGGAATGGCTTTGTCGGAGGAAAGAGCTTTGTCAGAGATCAGTCTGCAGGAAACCGAAAGGAGATTTAAGAGACTAGCTAAAATAGTGGGGAAATTTGGGAAAGCATATCCGAACAACATATCTGAGAAGAAAAGAAAATGGTAAATGAGAAAAAGTACTGACAGAATTTTCTCAGATTATGTGTAGTTTAAGCAGCTGGCATATAATACTCCAGACTTTGATCCATAGGAAACCCAAAACAAACTGAAGATGGGTAGGCAGAACTGAGCTGGTAGGAGCTGAAGGTCGTAGGAAAGAGTGTGTATTATTTAGTAGTGGCATGGAGAGTATTGCCCTGAATGGTAAAAACTTTAAAATTATTTTCATATAAAGTGTTGGTAGACTCCTATTTTTACCCATTGACTCTCTCTGTTTTTTCAAACACTCCCCAAAAGTTGTTTCCCTGTCTTTATACTTCGCTTGTTTTTCCCCTCCTTTTTCTAATGTGGGGCCTTTTACTTTTGTAGGACCACTAGTGACTACCTGCCAACAAATAAGAACTAATTATGTCATATTATCAATGTGTGATGTATTTTACAGGCAGATGTAAGTATATATAAGTTGTGTAGTGACCACTTTCTCTATAAGGAAGTGATCAGTTCAGCAAAAAAAGGAAAGAATAAGTTCCATAGCTGGTCAGCTAAGCCATCTTTTCAAAATTCATTCGTAAGCACATGTCAGCAGATGAGAGCACAGAGGAGAACTCAAATTATGCTCAGGTATAAACAAACATGCAGTGAAGTAGGGATGAAACAGCTGCATCTCAGGTCTGATGCAGTATCTATTTTGCAAGGACAAAATCATTTCACTTGCTAATTGTGAAATAATTTTTTAGTTTTCTCTTCTTCTCAAGTCCTCTTCAAGAAGTGTCTGCTGGTGTTGTCCTGTGCTCATGAGACAGTGGCGAGCCAGAGAACAGACTGCAGCCAGAACGGTGACACAGCCGATGGCAGTGGCCATGGCAATGGTTTGACATTTTAGCAAAAGCCTTTAAGCACAATGAATCATAAGAGCTTTGGGTCAGGTTCAGCACAGCTGATTTAAGATGATATGATTTATGCCCCCATCAGCTCCTGTCTCAGTATGTCTTGGAGGACAAGAGTCTTCTGCTGGAGTATTGTCTAATTAATATTACTGTGGAATGAGAGAGAATCTGTTGCCTGGTGGTTAGAAAACAGGGGGAATGCAGACCTCCCATGTTCAAGCATCTGGTTTGAAGCAATCAGGTGTTTGCCCTCCAACCAGCTCTTGTGGAAGAGGGAAGCTCCTACTGCTTTGCTGCCCACCAGTGCTGGAGCTGTGAAGTAGCCACAGTCTCCTTATTCTTCTTGCTGCCAGCATCTCCGCGTTGCATCAGTTTGATCCTCAATTTTGTTCTTTTTATCATCTTTCAAAGAAAAAAAAGTGAAGAGATTTTTGTGATGGTTACACTCCATCTCCAGGCACTGAGAAGATTACTCCTCTGGCTTTTAAATCTCTTTATTTCAAAAGATTATCTGCTAACTACCTATATCTCTATAATCTTATCAAAAAGCAATTGTTCAGAAATGCTTTAGAAGGCATTAATTCAGAATTAGGTAACTCTGTAGAGAACATCTCAAACTCACAAGTATATAATGAGTTTAATTTTTTTGTAGAAAATTAATCTTAGTTCATAGTTTTGTGAAAGTAGTCCTTGTAGCTCTTCTGTTAGAAAATTACTAAATAGCATTGCCAGCATGATTCAGCATTAGTCAGAAGTGTCACCATGGCCAAACAAAGTGAGTCAGGCTCTACCACGCATTACAGAGGAAATGGACCTATACACCAATTCTGAAATACCATTTAAAAGTCCCATTACCTGACAAGTCATTGGAGTCAGAGCCACATTTTGTTCCTCAGGCAAATAGAAATGTAAGAGTTTAGTCAAAAGCATGAAGATTTAGTTAAAGATATCCTTAATAAACACTAGTGGTGCCTTAACATTGCACATTTTAAGAAACCAGATTCACAGCCAGGATAAAGGCTAACCTCAAAGTGTAGGAAATAGCCTACAGCCAAAGGAGATTGCCTTTCCTCCTGGTTTTCTTTGGGTAGATGCTCTCTCAGAGGAAGGAGAATTTCCATTTCTTCTCCAGGAGAAATCAGTCCAGTGACTTGGCTCTATCTCTTGATTCCTCCTCTTCCTCAATGAAGGTGAGAGGGGGTTTCAAGCACAAGGTTTCTCTCCAGTAGCAGCCTCAGTGAGCTTGAGATCTTGTTTCCTCATCTGTTCAACCATTCTGCATGCTCAGTGATTTGGAGGGTGCCCAGAAACCTGATGATTTCACTGCTTTTGCCCCCAGGAGCCTCACAGGGACAAAGCAAGTGGATATTTCCTCTGCAACAGCAGTAAGGGTGGCTCTGGCAAGGTCAACTGTGGTTTGTGCAGAGACTTTTGGAGCCTGCATTTGGAGCAAGACTGGTCAGTCACTTTCTCTCTTTTACTAGGACTTGCTGACATCTTAAGAAATGCACAAACCATCTTTTCAGTTTTTGCCCCAGGTTTCCAGGTCTGTAGAAGGCAAAAGGATTCAGAAGGCGTCTTCCCAAAGAGGGGAACTCCACCATTACAGTTCAGATAGTCTCACACATCCCCTGCCTTCCCATATTACCTCTGGTTTACCTTAGTGTTTGTGATGATCTGCTTGTACTATTTGCATCTGTATTTATTTGTATACATATATATATTGGTGAATATATCTCACACCGCCACCTTTTCCTTAAGAGACACCTCCCGAAACGTGGTAGCAGAAGCTTCAGTTGTTGAGAAGATTCTCACCCACCAGTGTGGAGGAAGAACTGGTCCTACTCTGTTGCTATAGCAATTTTCAGAGGTGTGAATGTGGCTTAATAATGTCATCTTGGAGCACTATAAATCTAAAGTAATGCCTGCCAAACTATTACATTCTGAAAATTCCATAGTAAGGGAGTTAATAAAATTGATATGTGTGCAAATGGCATTTATAAGTTGCACATTACCAATAGTGTGCTCAGTCCCATTCCAATAAAAATCAGTTGCAAAACTCTCGTTGACTTTATGGCGTTTGAGATGAGGCCCAACATCTAGCTGTGATTAAGTATGCAGTCTTGACAATTCGATGAAGAAAAGATAAAAAGCAATGATCCTATGGAGAACAAAGCTTCTCGTCTGTTTATCAACAAACACATTCAAAATCTTCCATCATTAAATTATACATCAATAATATTTTAAAACGGAAAGGAAAAAAAAGCAAGTGTCAAACTAAAATCTTTGATGTAAAAACTTGTGCAAGATGATAAAAAGCAAAGCCCAATATAGCTGTCTAATAAAATCTGCTAGGTGTATGAAATATATGTACCTTTTTCTCTACCATATGAATTTATAATTAATGCTAAATCATTTACTGTTATAATTAGCAATGGCTAAATAATGATCTTTAGCAAAATTGTGAAATATACACTTAGAACACTCCTTCAGTTTTTTTTTTTTATATGTTAGTGTTATGAGACCAAAAGGTGAGTAAAGGTTTTAAAAACATACTCAGCTCGTCCCAGTTGTAAGGCAAATGAAAATTACTTTAATTGTTTAGAAACCAACAACATTATGGTCTGCTGTTGTGGAAGAGGGATAATATTAAGGGCACAATGCCTTAGACTGCCAGGTCTCTGGGGTCTGCTTCTGTTTCTTTATAAATAGACCTGTATCTTGAGAGCCCAACCAAGCAGAAAGTATGGGAATGACTTGGTTTTTCTTGCTTTTCTTTTTAAATATGATATGCTATCTCACTTATTCTATTCACCTAATATCAGTGGAATTCTGTAGACTTTAGTGGAGATGCTTGTGCGTGTCTTTTGATTAGAAGAGAACCCTGTTATGGTATTTTTTTCGTAGATAAATAGACATTACTCCTTATTGAGTAACACGTTTATCTGTATGGGGCAGATTTTCTGAAGTTAATACTCTGTGACTAAGATGCTCCAAGTGTTCCAAAGAACACTTTTCCTTTTTTAAGAAGCTGTTGGTACTCACCAGTCTGCTCCCCAGTGCAGTGTTGTCAAGGTACACCAGGGCACGCTAAGACACTGTAGGTAGATGGGGATGGGGAATAGGTGGAGTTAATGACTACTTTCTAACCTGTAGCTTTATAGGTAGAAAAAGTCAATTGTTTTATTTCACAATGTGCTCAGTCATGTTTCCGCTCAGTAAGTATTGGTATGTCACCAGCAAAATTTTGAAAATGCATGGCTAGTTATTTTATTTCAAGAATCCAAGAAAACATAATTTTATCCCTCTCTTTAAAGTGGTCTACCCCATGTTGCAATTTACCTGTTAAAAACTACCAGACAACCACACATTTATTATGTATCAAGGTCATTCTTTATTTCAGTAATCAAAGTCTTTAAGTTAAAAAAAAAATTGAAAGACTGAAATATTCTGAACGGATACTTTTTAATCATATAAACCTGATCCTGTCTTTTAAAACTGTGTATCAACATGTCATGATCACTTTGCAGTGTTTGCTTTTCAGGGGATAGAAACTGAAGACATCATTCCTCTTGCAGTGAATAACGAATCCAGAAAAGAACAGTGCAAGGGAAGGAGAAGAAGTACTATGGCCACCAGTCCTTCACCAGGGAGGTCCGGGGTCACTGGCGCGATGGTGTCTGTGGCAGTGAATTACCAACTTCCTCTCAGAAAACCTTGAGAAATTTTGCAGCAGTTTCATCAGGAATTACCTGCCAGGTTGTATGGTTTAGTTTCTGCTACAAGATTCATCAGGGAAATAAAAAATAGCACAGATTTGCTTTCTTTTTTTTTCCCTTCTCCTACTCTTTCTTCTCAGCTAAGCATGAACCTCAGCATCCCTTTGTTTCTCAAGGAAGGGTTGCAGCTGGTTTCTAGCAATTACTCAGAAGTAAAGCAGATCAGCATGGCAAAGTTAAAGCAATAAAAATAACGGCACAGACAGGAAAAATATTGCATGATGGATTCTGATCTTCTGTGTTTCAGCATTAATCACAGTATTGATTTTAAGAGGGATGACTTCTCAGCATACTGGCTATAGTTGCTTTTTGTCCCTTTTATTTTACTGCCACTGATTAGTATCTGCCCTTCTACGTCAAGTGTAGAAACATTCTCTGGAGAGAGCACTTTCAGAAATACTTTTATTTTTTCTTCTTAGTAAAATAATTACTTGAAGACATTAGACATAATAACTGCAGTTGAGTCATCTTATGTTCTTATTGGATTATTATGGAAAATTAAAAGATATATATATGTACTGATTTTTCTAAAAGGCCCGTTGTACTGCATGCCCAGAAACTAGAGATGATTTCAGTTCAAACCATTTTGAGAAAAAATCTTGCAGGAAAATATCAGGTTGTGGTGCAGGTACTCCACAAAAGTGAGAAAACTGCATGAGAAAAGCAATGTATCAAGTGGTCTGAAGGTGGAACTAATACCTGGAGCCAGCGAAGTGAATAAATAATTCTTTGTGATTAGCATGCTCCACAGGAAGAATATTTGAGTTATTCTGTTGTATCAGACATTTAATTTTTATTTCTGTGCAGTCAATTAAATCCTGTATTAGCAACATTGTCATCCTTGTCTTCCTGCCACATGTAAATATGCAAATGTACATATACAGCGTGAACATGCGTATCTTCCCACTCCCAGCATATCACAACATCACAGGCTATTTCCCATAAAGGAATGCTTTTCCTCTCAATAGCAAAGTCACTTTTCCATTCATTCAGGATCTTTGTTAAGACTTCTTTTTTTCTTTCTTTTTTTTTTTTTCTTTTTCCAAAGCTCTTTCTAGGAAACATCACAGCCCCAGTTATTACTGACTTCAGTGGTGCTGCTCAGAAATCAGATTGGTCAAAAACTTTATATTGAAGCTGTAGTTGAATAACCAGACATTGATATCCATAGATTTTGTTGCATCTTTATCTCTACCCCCTGATGTTTCTCCATTCCCTGCACCTTCTTGCTTTGTGACCATACAGGTATTTGGTGCCCCAGTTCAGCAGACCCCGTGGGGATGGGTGTTACAAATTGGTTGCCAAAAGCTGGGGGATGCAGTGGCAGCACCAGCTTAAACTGAGTGCAAAGCTATGGTGTTGCAGGCATGAGAGGTTTCTGTGAAAGTCTGGCTTACTGATGTGCATCAGAGTAAGCTTGTGCAAAAAAAGCTCTTAAACCTAAATAAGAACTGGGAGAAGACCGCTGCTTGGCTGCAGAGACTGTGTATTGGTGGGAACTGGGAGAGCTTAGAGGGTACACTCAGCAGTGCGGTGGCCAACGGAGTAGTTCTGCTACAGATACCTTCTCTTTTCGTGTTTACATCTCTAGATTTAGCATAGAAGATGATGATGATAGTGATAGTTCTTCATACATAAACTACTAAAATTTCATGTCCTTTACTACAAGAACAACTGCAACTGACTTCGGTGCAACATATTTTATCATGATTAAGGCTGCCCATCTTTGTTAGTTCTTCTACTGCCTAATCACTATTCTAAATATTCCTGCAAATGTGTCTTGGCTTCCCTGGACTGCTACTTTAACCTCTGAAAAACTATTTTTCTTGAACTAATGTGCAATTCTCATTCAATCAGGGGTGGCTGGGCTTGACTTTGTAACCTCTCGAATGCAGTAAAATCACTAGAGTAATGCTTAATGACACACAGGGCTGAAAATATATTTTAAGATTTTCAGGGCTGTTACTTTCTCAATTTCAAATTTATCAGACAATTAAAATAATTAAATATTCAGTCTCCGTTTAACTTAACGGAGATATTAGGCTCATGGGTCAAAATTAATTTGTTAAAACTACTTAAGGCAAGAGATATTGTCCTGTATTACATCTATTTAATGCTAGTCTACAAAGAAGCCACATACCAGCTTTCTAATTCAATGCTTACCAGACTTTAGAACATTGTTTCAATCCATTTTACTGAGTAAATCTGACTGTGGCAAAATCAAATAACAAAGACAAATTAGTTGCATCTTCTGTTAATCATTGATTATAAATTAGACATGCTAGCTCAACTGAAATGTCTCTGAGGATGTGAATATTAGAGTTAATTGTTTAATTTAGAAAAGAGCTAGAAAGTTTGTTTCCATTTGCACTGGTTGTAATCCTTTGAGATTAATGTATTTGGATGGTCTCTTTACTTAAGTGACGCTGCCTTTCAAATACTGACTCTTTTAGTTGGACCACTGTTTAGAGAGCAACCAGTACCTGGACAGCCAATGTATTTGTTTCCCTGTAATGTTGACTCTCATTTGTTGGTGAGTTTTCCATGGTCATGTTTCTTGCATAGAAAGATTACACAGTTTATCAATATTTGTAGAGCTATTTATTAGTGCCTAATTCAAGTAATTAAGTACAAGCTTAAGTCCAATGAAGTCAAATATATTAAACTTAAGTTTTTGTTTAAGAAGTTTCCTAGAGAAGCAGAATGACTAACAAGCCATCAGCAGACAGAAAAATGCTTAAGCTTAAATACTGTTTAAAGACATTCCAATCATTTATTTCAACTACCTTAAAAGTTCTGTATAGGAAAACTGTCCTTTAATTTTGTGTCAGTATAATGCGTAGTACAATAGAAATTAGGTTCTTGGCTGTTAGTCCTGGGTGCTGCTGTGTTATAAATAAACAATTTTAAACCCTTTTATGACATGGTTTCCTATAGTTCCTTCTTCAAAGGCTTAGAGTCAAACTTACTCCAATTTGCTCATTACTGATGGAAGGCAATAGGGTTCTTGAAAATGCTACGGGACGCATGCTGAGCATTCATCCTTAATATTTTAATGACGGGAGTGATAGTCAACTATGAAAAAAAAATCTGTGAGGAGATTTTAATGCAAAGATATGATGATGACTTTGTTGACCCAAGAGCTCAGTCAGGGAAAGCGGAGAGAGATGTGCATCAAAATGAGGGCTATCACCAATTCAGTGGTGAACTGTTGGAGCGGTTCTTTTCCTTAGCACTTTATATGAGAAAATTCTCTGAGGAATTTTACTAAGAGCAGTTAGCTCTGTGAATCCCAGAGGAACAATTTAAAAAAAAAAAAAAAGTTGCAGAGCTCAGAAAAGAAAACAGGCAGCAGTGAGAATCAAGAATATTATTTAAATTACCTTTACCCCTTGGTAAATAGCAAAGTTTTCTGCTATCTGCTATTTATGGCAATGTTTAGATGGGTGTATGGTGTAGGTTGACATGTCATCTGCATGTGCCAGCCTGCCAAAAGGCATCATTTCTAACTTTTGACAAGTCCTATGTCTCTAAATGCCATATATTCTTCAAACAGCTGTATAATTAGGACAAAGAACATTTGGAGCATCATTTATTGTAATGTATAGCTGGAGGCACATGCCATCCATTAAACCTGGGGGAGGGGCTCTGTTTCTTTTTTTGTAAAATGCAACAAATGAGCGAATTTCAAAAAAGCAACAAATTCTGTTTATTTGATTGATATAACGTTTAAGATTTTTTCCAAATATTTTTCTCTTTTGCAAAATACAGCTTCGGTTTTACAAGTGCGTCTTAGGCTCAGCCTGCAACATCAAGACAGATGTTAAAGCTAACAAAATATATATTTGGTAAGTTATGCATGTTTTCGTGAGGTGAGGGGGGACCACGACCCTGGGGAGGGTGGACTGTGGCTGGGAGCAGGGAGCGGGCTGCCCTGCCAGCACTGGGGAGCCAGGAGCCACGGGTGACAGCAAGGCCAGCTGCAATCAATAGCTTTCCATAAAAAATGCTGATATAGAGATTTCTATGCAGAAGGCATTTAAGTGCATTATTTAAATGCTTTCATGCTTTCAGGAGATGCTTAAACTCAAGAGTAAAGTAAGTACATGTTTAACTGTATGCACAGATGCTTTCCTGAGCTGGTGCCTAAACCTGAGGGTTAAACAGTGCTTCTAATGGCAAAAAATACTGTCTTAATGAAATCAATATAAGCATTTATCTTGCCATTTCAAATTAGTATAATGATCAGAATGAACAAGCAAGCTTAGAAAGTGTAACATATCAGTGCAATGATAAATTGGATGGGCTTTAGAATATCTGGTCAGCCTTCCTGGTGATTTATGAATGTCAGAGGCTTAATAACTGAAAAAAATTGCTTGAGTCTTTCTATCAAACTATTTGTGTTTGCTGTGCTTTGTGTTTTAAAATAACCTGTGTGAATATTTGTATTGGTATTACAAAACATTGAGCTAAATACAGAGAGAAATCTATGCTGATGTGATTTACCTCTAGTTCTGGCTACTTTCCACATAAACTTCTCTAACTCAAAACTTCACAAAGCCTTTCTACTACAATACATATATTTGTTTTCTTTTGTATCATATCATTTTTTCTTACAGATATACTTCTTGAAATATACATTTCACTGTCATACTCTAAGCACCTCTAACAACAACGGAAGTAAATCTATTGAAACAAGTATATATGACATTAAAAAAAAAGAAAACATAAAGGAGAAATGACACTGAATTTCACTGCATCTTCTTCAGAATATGTGCTACCGGCATCAAACACAAAATTGGATAAACTGAATTTTACCCAATCTTTAAACAATACAAAATAAATTGAGTGGAAGATATCTCTCCATTTCTGATAGTGAATATCCTCATTCCTGAACATAAGACAAGATTTAGTCAAAGAACCCAATGGTTTGATACTGCTGTTTCCTTGCATGCAACCTCTCTCTTAACTTCTGGAGGAATCTTGCAATGGCAGCTCTGCACTTCATCCTAATATGTTTTGCATGTAAATTTTAATAAGATATTAAGCAAAATGCATATTATATTCAGCCTAACATGATGTATATTACAACAGAGTGCAAAATACTAGACACAGCACTTAAAGTAGACTATCTCTTTATAAACCTTGAGAAGATAGGAAATCCTCTTTAAAAAAAAAAAAAAAATATTTAACATCAGAGAAGGGTTAGTTGGGGTCATTTTCACCTGTTGTAAAATTGGACTAGTTAATAGTCCTCTGTCTAGATTGGAAAATGTCAGTAGAATAGCTGAACTCTGGAATGAAAAATTACATAATTATTGTCCGTGAGACATTTTAGTCTTTGCAATGTAGATGTTGCAAAATCAAAACCCAAATGGGAGTTAAATCTGGTGGCAGTACATCTTCTTTACTACTTCTTAAATTTTGACGATTTTACATAAAGTTTGTATTCCTTTTTAAATATTCTTTGTAACCTGATATGCTCCCCTGCACTGGCGCTTATCATGAACTGAGATTATTTCTATAGCTTCCCGAAGTTTGGCCTCATATAACCATGCCACACCATAACAGGTCTGCATAAAATATGTCATTCTCATTTTTCTACAAAGTTTAAGCTGATCCCCTCCCTCCTCAGAAAATTAGACACTAAAGCCTTCAGGAAATCAAACTGAATAATCAAACACTTAATAAAAAATGCATCATGGTACGTCAGCCTGTGTTATCAACTTGGAAAAATAGCAGTATAAAAATGCTCAGACAACAATGGTTTTCATGAATATAAACATTAATGCTAACTTCAACCTCATTGTACTTCTTCTGAGATGTTTAAACCCTTTTGCAAGATTAAGTTTTCTTCAAACCTTTTTGACAAACAGTACTTCATAAAAAACACCCCGCAAGTTGATAAATGATTATGAATGAACGGATTATGAATATGGAGTGAAATTAGGTCATGTCAAAGATATCTTTACCGCGCAGATTTGTAAATATTTATCACAATCCCATCAGTCTTAGGTCCCACTGAACAAGGTGACTTCAAATCTCCCTGCCTCCACTTGCAGTTTTTTGTTTTAAAACAGATAAAGAGCAAGACATGATCTTGCAAAAAGCTTTTTACCTTGCTTTTCAATAGAAGAGTCTTTATGTATTTCTTCCAGAAATGAATAGGAAACCAAGTATTTAGAGTTTTAGATTGGAGATTTATGAAAATGAAAAATCAGCTCCCTTTGGCAAAGAAAAATGTAACACAGGAAAGTGGTACTGTGCCATGGTCAATGACAGAAATTTCACATATGTGAATCATATGTTGTTATGTATACGTATGAAAATCTTCCTTAACCATGCCTCCTCAGTATCAGTTTGTGTTAAGGTTTTCACATCAATTCCCATTATTTTGGACTGCTTATGGAAGGACTGCAACCTTTTCCACTATGTAGCATATACCTATATGTATAATTTAGGTGTACATGGCATTTTTAGCATTTTCAGTCACATAAGCAATGACAAATTTCTCTCTGTATTTGCGAAGTAAATCTTGTGGGTTTATAATATTTACCTTCTATGTAATACTTTGTTGAAATGCAAACAATTTACTCTCCTTAACAGGAAATAGCCAAAAATATTTCTGACAAAAGAAACCATGATGATGATGCTTTAGGAGAGTGTGAGAAATTGCTATGGAATTAATACATATTATATCCTGTATATGACATTTACATCCAGCCCATCCCATGGTGGCCCATAGCCTTTGCTGATCTGTGGATAACAACTGTAACAAGTAGCAAGGCATTTTAATTTGCCTTTTCATTTCCAATATTCACTGGTGATGGCCATCCTTTAAAAAAAAAAAAAGAAAAATATTGTGCATGACCCATGTGCTGGAAGGTCATTTTCCTCCTTAATGTAAGGTTTAATTTGCCTATGTTTAGTCAAGTCAAGTTCTCAAAGGTGTCCGTGGAAAATTACTCCTAGTGAGGATCTAAGTTGCAGTGAATATGCCCATGTATCATATTCAGTCTTGTGTTAATGCAGTGTTTTATAGTAATTTTTTTTACAAGACATCATTTAGTTGATGTGATAAACATTAATTTAATACTCTGCTCTTCAAAATTTATTTTACAACTGTTTTCTGTTTAAAAAAAAAATCACTTTGCAGGGACAAAGTCATGTGAAACTTGGAGCTCTTAGCTTGGCAAATACATTTAAGATGCCCAAATATCAGTTGCCATCAAATGGCTGGTGGTAAATGTTGCTCTGAAAATACTTATTTTACAGGGAAAAAGAACAGTACAAGCGTAAAGGTTGTTTTCTAATACGTCGTTTTCTGTACCTAGCAGTACTTTAAGATGCCTGTGAAGCAACCCATTATACCAATATTACCAATGACAATCTGAAGTGAACGGGTACACAGTAAAAGTACTAATAAAGTTCCCCTATATTCATTAATGTACCTTGTAATGGACCAGTTAGAAGACAATTTGTTCTTTCTTTCATGCAAATAGTTCTATTAATGGAGCAAAGAGAATGACGAAAATTTAAAAGGTACACTAAACCACTCTGATGAATATATGGGATGAGTGGTGTTTCTGTGGCTGGGATACTGAGGGAAAATAGAGCACTAATGGTATTACCATTGCTATGAGTCAGTTCAGCCCTTGGTCTGGGTCAGTTTAGGTATTTAGCAAAAGAAGGTTACATTGCCAAAAAATTGATTCTGCTGCTACTGTATGGTTAAACAAATGATTTGAGGATTAATTCAGAACCAAATACATACACAGTGCAAATGGGTCTTAAGTTCAATAAATTTGTACCGATGTGGAAGAACGTAGGGCCTGACACCATCTTTTGTTGGTGACTGATGATGGGATCATCATATATTTCAGATTCTGTAGGCATTTAACTTAGATATTTTAGTTATCCAAAGCTAGGAGCCTGAGTTGGCTATATAGGAAAGGCAGGTATCTGCAGATAGTAATTCAAAATACCTTCATGAGATACCAGAAGGTAAACTCCATGGAGAAGAGCCAATGAGACACCAGAAGTTAAACCGTATGAAGAAGAGCTTGTGGTTATAGGTTTCAGAAGTATGATAGTTGACAGGGAATATTCCAGTCTCTAACCCAGCAGATCATTAGGGCTTTTACTTATCTTTGAATATAATTTTGAAGTACTCATTCCCATTGTGAATTTATTAGTTGTGAAAAGGAAGCTTATTGGAGAAGTTATATCCATGTTTTATGTATTAACATATACCCCAATCTGGAAATGGATTTGTATATATAATTTTAAGCTCATCAGATTTAATATAACTATTTGTATACTTAAAATTCAACAGCAGCTTTATTATCTAGCTAAATCAGGATTAAATAAATCAAAGTCTAGGTTCTTACTGACTGTAGGTAAGTTCAGATCAGGGCCCATACTGTTGTCATCACTCAAACTTCTTGAAAGGTTTTGAGAATATCACTAGACACAGAACTTAATAAGAATAACTTTTTGGTCTCTTGGTGTTCTTAGTAATATATATTTTGAGAGTCACTAGCTCGTCGGGATATGCCATTATAGGAAGGAACCTTACACAGCTAAAGCTTTCAAATGTGATGGAATTGTGCAGTTTGATATTGAAAACCTGCAAAAAAGTTGTGTAGAAAACTAAACAGTTTTGCTTTGGGATTTCTTTCCAAGGGATAGATAGAGAAGCACTGGTGGCTCTGTGAAGGAACTGTATCATCTGCTTATGCTCTAAAAGGGCTTGATGCAGCACAGCATCTCAAAACTGCTTTGGAAATTTAGCACCCGGTGATCACAAACTACCTGGAGAAATAAACCCCTCAATGCTGCAGTCTTTCCCATAATTTTTGTATCATTTACCCTTTTGAAGTGTGATGGATGCTCTGGGAGAATTTTCTTCTTTGAGTCCTTCAGGAAGGAGCTCCTCCTCTGAGAGCTGAGCTTTTCCTCTGCATTTACACTTCAAGGATATGTTCAGAGCTACAGTGACACCTTTTCTCCATCAGCCCTTGTAGAATATAAGACAATCTAGTAGGAAAAAGCAAACAAGCTTTTTACTTTTTCTATAATTATTAGATGCTTTGCCCTAGAAAGAAAAGCCCTATGGAGATATTATCACTTTCTATTATATGTGATGGTTCTTAGAGTGATTTCTGTAGACTCCTATTATGGTTTCATAGTGTCCTATTGATTTTGTTTCTCTTAAGGGCTTTCACACCCAAAGATTGTATGTAATATAAAGGACAATAAAAGAAATTGCTAAGCACTAAGGATTATTATTCTCTATGTTTACTGTTGTACCAGCTATATGAAAAAAAAACAACAAACCTAAGGCAGTGGACTTATGACTACTGGGATTTGTAGTTTGTCCTGTGTAAATGTGTGCTGACCTCCAACTGTCTGAGACGGTAAAATCAATAATGAGAAACCCACCCACCGTTTATTATACTGAAATTGTTATGCAGGATATATATTAAGAGCGAACATTTAATCTACAAAGTGTACTGCATCACGTTACATATCTGTACTTTTTTGAAAACATTTATTATATCGGTGTGGATATTATATTACTCTGGCATAATAGCACTGCACTGGCAATCCAAATTCAGTATTTCTTTTTCTTACAGGCTATATTTATGGCCAAAATAGCCACAATTTTCTTCACATAAAATATGAAGTGTAATCTAATCTTTCTGTTCCTGACAGAAGAATATTGTAATTCTGTTCAGCCTTCAGCCATTCTTTAAAAAGACTAATGATGGAATCTTGGAAAAAAAATATAATATTTTCTTTTAAAAATAAAACTGATGAATGCTTTCTCAGTTATGAATAATTGTAAAATTGTAGCAAGTATTATTGCCACTCCTTCAAATTTCTTTTTCAGCAGCATGAGTAATTCCTACTCAAATATGATATCTCATTCAATGTGCATTAACATCAGGTTTGGATGCAATGTGTTTGGATTTTGTGTTTCTTTTCCAACAAAATCTTGTCGGATAAGAACTCCTTGAAAACTCTTTCTGTTACTTTGTGATATTGAGGATTGATGGTATTGATGAAACTTAAACTTTCCCAATGTCACATGAATTTACTGACTTCAATGTGGTATGATTGACTTATCAATAGAACTCAGGTTGACATCACCAACACTAATAAAAAAAACCTGTTGTAGGAGTTTGGATTCTGAAAATTGATGAACACCTACAATTTTAAATAAGACCACTGGATGTCCTTCACAGATCCAGCATCTATAGTAATCATACAATGACCAAATAAACCAAAATAAGTAGATATTTTTGAAAAATATTGTTCTAAGTATGTAGGCACTTTATGACAATATTCCCTTGTGTATCATATGAAAAACTCATTAAATTTTATAATGATTCATGTGGCTTTACAACTTTCACACAGCTAAGAAATGGAATGTGCAATGCAATTAAATAGCACACTGAAATACTAGAAAAAGAACAATATATTCTTTTAACTAAAAGGAAGTGCCACATTTATCTGCAAACCACAAAATTTAAACCCTTGTGGTTATTAAAAACATGATGATGTACACAAAAGTTGCCTTTTCAGTTTCTCAGAAAAGGAAGTGCAGATAATTTAGTTTCAGACTTCAGTATCCAGGGAAAGAAAGAAAAAAGCAGAGTGGAGTAATAACAAAATGACCTCATTTACCGAGACAGAAATGCACTGTTTACCCTTTGATGTAAAAAATTTCCTCCTCCTTTCAAATGAGGACTTATTTTTTATTTCCAGGTTTATGAAGACAGGAAAGTAAGGAGTGGGCAGAAAATTCAGATATTACATAACAGAAAAATTTGACAGTATCATACAAAGAGATCCTGATCAAAAAAAGTTTAATTCAGTTTAGAATATGTATTCAAAAAATATTATTGACCTTGGTATATTAGTTTTTGAGGGCCTCATTGTAGCCTGTAAGCAAGGCATAACTCAGTTCAAGAATCAGAAGCATCAGGATGATATTGCTGTGGATTATACTTGTTTTCTTCAACTGTATCTCTTTTTTTTCTTTTTAATTGAGTAATTGAATACGTGCTATAACCAAACTGGTATAAAAGGTCAGAGCATGAATTAGTCTTCTCTTGGGACATTTTGCTATGTGTCCTTGCAGCTTTTAAGGACATTTCTACAATGTTTAAAGAAATAGAGTGCAAACCTGGGCATCGACCATTTATTTTCGGTTGAATCTGCCTCCTTGGTTTGTCCTCCACAACACAACAGGAAACCCAGGCAGCCATTAGCCTACAAAGGAACTCTGATAAGTAATGTTTGCTGAATTTGCTTGTTGTAAGCGGGAAATGTGTAATGAATAAACCATACAGAATGGGAAACCTTTAGAAATGAAGATTAAAATATGGCCTAAGGTTAATGATAGATTATCCAAAGTTTCTTTTCTTCCATTAAGGCATATGTTGGCTTACATACACTGTAGTTACTGAAATTATAATAGAAGAAAATATTATTGCCAATATTTAAATTTAGAGAGAATGTGAAGTATAACATGCAATTTAAAACTCATTAAAATTATCTTACTAGTCATTTCTTTTACGAAAGGATTTGGACTGGATTAATTGTATCATGACCAAATGCAGAGAGGCCAATGCAATGTTTTGCTGATGTTGTCCTTTATAGTTATATTGTAACTCTTGACTTGTGTGGCTCTGCATTCATCCTCTCTTGAAGGTTTTACTTTGAATCGTTGTCTTCGTTTTGTATGCAAAAATGTCTGTAAGTAAGAACGGACTCATGATTACTACACTCCTTTGTAGACAAGATTTCTGAGAAAGGCAATATGTTTTTATTTATTGATGTATTATTCATTACAAGAGCACTTCTTCCTATATAAAGACCCGCATGTCTTAATGAAATTTGGCCCACAACTTGCATCTGAGCCCCTTCTTGTATATTGGGGTAATACTGGGAATTCTGTGAGTATCCGTAAGAATTTGCATCCTTGTCAATGGGTTTTCTTGTATTGCCTCAGTTAAAAAAGAAAGACAAAAGAGAAGGAAAAGCATGGAGTTTTGTTGTGTTGCTGTAAGTGTTGTTTTTTTGGTGTAAGAAGTGCAAATATGGCTTGAGCTGGATGGCCAGCAGGGATTTTCTAGAGAAGCCAGAATCAAGGGTGAAGCCAGGAAGTCAGCCTGGTTTTGTGTGCCTGCTCTTACTGTACCAACTTAGAGCTGAAGAGCTTAAAAATATTAAGATGTCAAAATCTTTTAATGTTGTTACCCGTCTTACTATTAAAAAGTATCCAAATCTTAAACCTAAGAATAAAACAGGTTAAAAAGATGGGCTATATGTCTGCTTTCACATACAAGCCAACCGACATAGATGAGTCACTGTGGAAGTCTTGTAATTTTCTGCTAAGCAATAAATTATTACCTTAGCCTTCACTGAAGAAAAAGTTAGCTAAAAGTGTTTAAGAAAAATAATACCTCCTACCTTTTTGCTGCAGAATAGATGAATCATGTTACGGTCGGTCATGGTGAGAACTGAAGAAGCAGCATCAATTCAGTATTGAATTTAAAATAAAACAACTCCAATTATTCTAAATAAATATGTTTTTCCCTCATTTCAGAATACTTTCAGATATTCTTTTAAAACTAAGGATTTTACAAGAGATTCAAACTGCATGAATAAGTAATATGAAATAAAATATCATTAGCTTTATATTTGAAATCTGAATCGAAAAGAGAAAATAGCGCTGTTATTATTCAGACTTAATTTTAGAAAAATAGACTTCAGGAAAGTGAAATAATCTACCAGTAGAAGTGTGGCTGTTTCAGAAGCCCATGAAAAATTTCTGTAGTAATTTTAAATACTACTGAATTACTTATTTGCTGTAAAAATAAACATGGTTATATCATCACATTACGACATTACAGGGAAGGTTTTCTTTGCTGCCAGTTTTGCAAAAAAATGTATCTTTTGGCAAAAACTTACCATTGTGTCTGAAAATTTTTTATCAGTGATTTAATTCTCCTTTTTCAATATCTCCTTTCCCCAGTTTTATTCTCTCCCTCTACTTTTATACATCTATTTTTAAAAAAAGAGAAAAAACAAAGAACAAAAGAGAAAATGGAAGAACCAATAGTTTAAACTTCTCATTTTTCAATAGTAATACATTTCAGTTTTCTTTTAAATTTAGGAGTCATTAATCTTTTTGGAATTATATTTGGAACGTGTGCATTGTTTTTGCCAGCTCTAATTGTTATACATGTAATAAATATACATCTGCATCACCAATCTCAAGCTCTCAGACTGGGGAGAGATCATTTACAGGAACAGTTATTCTGAAGTTCTTATTTGTTGTTTTGTTTTTCCAAGCAGATGGACTTTTAGAGCACTGGGCTAATTTTCATCCACTTTCGACTGAGGTGTTGAGCCTCAGGGGGTAGTAAGTACTTCCCACAGGCAGGTGAAATAGGCAGGTGGATAAGCAAGAAAGACACAGTGAAAACACCTTATTAGACACCATCTCCACTGTTCAGTTAAAATCTCTTCCCACCTTCATTCCCTAGTGACCTGCACTGATTTGTGTCTGTAAAGCAGCCTGATGTCTCTCCCCATGCAGACTCAGGCACAGAAAGAAGTGAACTCACACACACCACTGATGTAGTTCAGGTAAAAAGCCTTGCAAGACACAAATCCATTTCTCCAAGTGCTTATGAACTTCTTGCTTTACAGATGATCTACCAGAGGCAGAGGAAGCTTTTAGAGCCCCAAGCTGAAGAGGCCCTCTGTGGCATAGATGGAAGGAGAGAGGGGAAAGAGTTTAACTAGCTCTGAAAGTAACCTCATCCAGTTTCCAACAAATTCTTTGACAAATTGAATATTTTTTTCCCATATCTGAAATCTTCAACCCTAAAGGTGATGAGAAAAAAAGAAGGAAAAGAACTGACTTCAATGATGGAAGAAATAAGCCTTTGATCTTAACTTTCAGAGTCTTGCCCTGAATGACGGAAGAAAATCCAGTGCCAGATGTAGACAGATCCTGATCCTCAGTAGGTGCTTTGCAACACTGAAAGTTTTTTGAGGATCTGGCCTTCTGAGCAAAATTAAAGTTTTCTGAGACTAAGAAAAGAGCGGTGGACTGTGACACTGAAAAAGTTTAGAAGTGTTTAAAGGAGGTGTCAAAATGTATACTGCAGGCTTTAAATCATTTTAAACATTGTCAGCTACATGCAATTGAACAACAAAATGTATAGAAGCTCAAAAATATCTTGGTTTGTAATTTTGTGCAGTTATATTGGAAAAGTAATATACGTGTTGTCTTCTATTATTAAGAACATTGATTATTACAAGGTAACTTATATGTGATACAAAAATTTGTGTAAAGACTGAGTTCAATTATTATTCAGCACATTGACCAAGCATTAAAAAAAAAAAAAAAAGCTAAGCAAACCATATTGAACATCTGTCTCAAAAATGTTTAAATCAATAGTAAAAGCAAACTTTATTTGACTTGTAGTCACAGTCTAATTCCATTCCTGAATTTTCCACAGGCTATGTAATTACAATTAACCAATGATTAATGCTTTAACTTATAAGGGTTTTGTTGAGGAACTGAATATACCGTACTTTCCCAAAATCATAGGAAAAAGCAGGTTAGAGTGGTATTTCACAGGCATAGCTACAGACAGATCTAGAGCAGAAAATGGATTGGTATTTGTTCACTTCTGAAATTTTTCTTTCATTTGATTTATGACTTTATCATTTACAATTTTAGTTTATTAGTTTTGTTTGGGTCTTTTTTTAATCGTCGTGCTCATAGACAAAATTATTTTCTCATTTTCTTGGAATAAAAACAGGCAATTCAATCTTGAGCTGATGCGAGAAGGATATTTCTTGTTCTTCAGAAGTATTTCGTGCATTAACTAATGTCTTCTACTTTTTGATTATGCGATTTTATTTGACACTTTGTACGATATTTGTTCTGTACAGCTTCTTGGTTTGTTTGTTTTTTGTTTTTTTTTACTAGGAGTAATCTTGTGAAACAGTTGCAGCAACTTAATAACACAATATTTTCTTTTAAAATAAGGCCAAGAGTCTCCCATTCAGGTAAAAGCAGAATATAGAAATCTTACAATTTTTTACATCACGGTCATCCAATTTGTAATGATATCTTAAAAAAAAGAAAAAGTAATTTAAAATAATGGATGGAGATATTCTAGTGCATTTGACCTTATGGAAATCACTTGGTTTTACTTATTTTTTTTCTTCACAGAGTTTCATCATAGACAAGACATTCTTACAAAATGTACAAATTTCCAGAACTGAATGTTTTTTCAACAGAAAAGTGTTCCCATTAAAACTCTCAACTGATTCGATTACCTTCCTATAACATATCTCCTGTAGTAACTGACTTTACTGTCTTCCAGATACAGAAAAGGGTCCTGGATGTTAAATAAATGCCCAGGTTGGTAGTTTACCTGATCAGCCAGACACTTTGGACTCTCTTGGTACTTAGAAAAAATTTTTATTCATCCTAGAGTGATTCACACTGGCAGGAAACACATTATCTAGACTACTCACCACCTCTGCCATTCAAAAAGGAAAAATAGAGGGTAGCTTCCTTAGCTGTTATCTCTGTTTCAGACTTTGGACTTTAATATTTAATTTTTTGAAGCATCAAGACATGACAAAATTTAAGAAGGTGAATGTAAGACTTACTCTGTCACCTGTTACATGGTGAATTAGGATTTTAGAGCTGGGAGCATACCTTGTTTGGTTATGATTAATTCCAAAATATTTTACAGCTGTGTCCCTTCTTCATGTTGAAGGATTCTGGGCCTCCTGTCCTCCTCCCTACCTGTTTTCCCTTGCAGCCTGGGCTCGCAGATGACTGGGAGGGATCCGTTACATACGCACAGATGCAGACACACGTGTGGACAGAGCAATGGAAGTGAGATATTTTGACACTGGTCACTGAAGTCGACCTGCAATAATTCCTTAGAAAATTTCCCAAAGAACCTCAAGGACTTAACACCACTTTGTCCAGTCCACCTTCTCCTGGGACTCCTAAAGATAAAGCAGCTTTTTGAAACCGGGAGTTCATCAGGCACACATAATTGAGCTAAAAGGAAAAATGCATTGATTAAGTGCTGTGGCCTTTGTTACACAGAGATTGGACAAAATTATGGTGCATTGTATGCTTATAAAAGTATTGTTTGTTATACCAAAATAACAGCAATTTCCAGTGGCGTGGAAAGTTTTCCCTGTCCACATTACCAAATCTGTTGGGAAACTTCTGAAACAGGTAACAGATTTTACTTTTTAAGTTCAGCAGTTGCTTCATATTAACAATAATTTAAAAAAAAATAAAATTCTGTGCATACTTTGAAAGTTTAATCAGTATTCTAATGAGTTTCCAGGTTGCTGTTTCCTCTGTAGCAGAATAACTTGCACTGGAGAACTTAAAAGGCATCTCTAATTTCTGTTACTGTCAAAGACTGGATAGGTCCAACATTTTACTTTGAAATTATGTTCTTCTTATGAACTGCTTATTAGGCAATTATATGTGCTGTTTAAGCTAGAACTAGCTAGAAATTGAAATAAAATTATTTTTAAAAGACTCAGTGGTAGTTCTTGTTGAAAGGCAGTTATGACTGTGCGGCTGTCAGATAGAGTTTAGAATAATGAGACACACAGGTAATCAGCATGAACTGTCAGGAACATTTTTTCCATGATTTCATTCCAAGGGGACCTGATTAGAAAAGATATTGCACTTATTACTTTTGAGCGAGCATTTTAAGTAAGCTTGGCTAGAAAGAGAATTACGTATGGCATTACTGTTTCAGGTATCTATAAACTGTAAAATATAAGTAAAAAGAGGAAAATTACTATTTCAAGGATTATAATTTTAGAAGGCCATCTAGCCAAATGTTTTTATTACTTACAACTTAGATGTGCTGGCCCAAATTGTGAAAAACATTCTAGTTGTGACGGGCTCCAATATTTGTTAAACAAGAATCATGCACATTGCATAGAGGGACCAGGTATAAGGTGGTGATTTCCATCTTGCCCATTCAAGCTGGTGCTTTCTGGTGTATTCTAGAGTGTTCAGTCTGCTCTTTGGTTATCATTTCCCATTTGCAAGGCACCCTTCATTTAATAGGACCTCAAAACACCCCACAACCCTCTTTGCTTAATGAATTCTACATCTCTGATATATTAGGAAGTTCTCGTTGACTTTGAACACATGAAACTGATTAACATAAAATAGAATTAAATAACAACAACAACAACAAATGTATCTGAGTTTGTAATACTGTGAACTGCCTATTTTAGAGCAGAGTAGGGAAGATGGAGTAATATTTCTCTGCAACATCTTGTTCCAGTTACCACTTGCATTATAGTAGAGCTCAGAAGACCCAAAAGAAATCTGCAATATAAACAGAGGCTGACAGAGGAATTAGCACAAAAATACACAATTATTTCAACAAGGAGAGACAGAAGATCATTAACAGAACTGGAAGAATAGCTGGGATCTCTTAATTCAGCATCCTTTGCCCCGAGCACTGTGTCAGGCCCCCTTGGTCATGGATATTATGATCCAGACGTGATTCAACTTGTGCTGCTGCAGGAATGCAGAATTGTTCTTTTGATACTGAATGTTTTGGAAACATTTTTCACTGTTTTTTATGCATGAAAATGAATTGAAAATGTAAATAAAATTGAAACATCATGGCTAACTCTTAAACCAGTGATGAAGATTGTCTTAGAAGATGAATTTTTTTCATCCATAAAATCCAGTTTAGGCTCTGTGTCACCCATTTTGCATTAGTGAAACTTATGAAGTACCAGATACTGCTTTATCACCACAGTAGATCCAGTCTTTAGACAAATATAATTCGCACTGATGTAAGTAAAAATAAAGTCTGATCATTCCCTTTTGACTTTTCAAAGAAAAAAAAAGCATGATGTAAGGCATCACCAGAGCTCTCCCACAGATTCTCTTGAAGGAGCAAAGAAGTTGGTGACACATTTGGGAACACGAAGCTGAGCTACAAAGTCCTATCCTTTCTTAAATCTGTGGATGTAACTCAACAATGCTTTTAAAACTGAAATTGTAATTATAAACTAAAAAAACATCTCACAGAGGAAAAAATGGGCTTTCAACATTAGATAGCTACCTGGAGTTATGAAAAGAAGTGCCATCATTCATTCTAAGACATAATGAGATGCCGAAGTTGAAGGCATAATGAGATGCCAAAGTTAAAGAATATTTATTTGGTAGTCATCTCCTATATGCTTCCCTATTAGTTTAAGCTGAATAAACTCAACAGACCAGCATTAATAACAAGCCAACAGAGCGCCAGTTGCCTGGAGCATCAAATGGGTAATGGATTATAAAATGAATCTCAATAGGTAAATCTGTTGCCATTCCATATTTTATCCGAATAACTCAGTGATGCTGTTATTAGGCCAAAGCTGCTGTTAGTACAAAAAGAAAAAAGCATTTAAAAATGCTGGACTAGAGTACTGGGGGGAAGGAAGGATGGTAGGAGGGCATAGGTGGCCTCCCCTCAGTATAAGTGACATTCTTTACCCAGTGGATCATAGGAAAGGGCATTTTCAGACCCCAGTGTCCTGACACACCAAGTGAAGAACTTGCGCTCTGCTTGTGGAAACGAGCAAGGCTGAAATCAAACACAAGAAGAAAACACCTTGCAGCAGCCAGATGCAGGTAGGACTGTGTGGAGATAAAAACCCCTACAAAATGGTAACTATGCCCCTGGCCAGGAACAGCCAGATTAGCTTAAAACCAGTGCTGAGTTCTTGAGTGGGGAATGCACTTTGGAGAGCGAGGAGGACTGCTGACATCTAGTGTTTTCTACTTAAACAAATTGCCTGCCTGTACTCTTAAGGAACAGAATTGCCTGTATTTGGTTCCAGCCCCTGGGTTGCTCAGAGAGCACATGGTGTGAGGCTCCATGATGTGAATCTAGTGAGGGGGTTGCAGAGGATACAGGCTTGAAGTTCCCTGTCTCTGGTGCTTGTCCATAGTAGTTATTTTTCTAGTATATCTGTCCATTTGCACTCTGAGGCAAAGAGGACTGCAGAAGGAGCTGCATTTGAGCATTTACTTTCTTCCCCCCCAGCTAGTCTTATTTTTTCGAGCCAAGAAACAATTTCTAAAATCAGGATCATCAATCAATGTAAGTAAAAGTCAGGAAAAGACACTAGGAAAAGTTTTGCCTTTCTGCCTCCCTTCCCAAAACCAACAACAATCAAATTTTACCGTATTTGCTTTACCTTCAAAACAAACAAACAAAAAAAAAGCTGAAAAACAATGCTTTCACAGATATCGTAGATGCAGTAAGAACACATAAATATTGTATGTCCTCACTGTGATTGTCACTATGCTTCCTTTTAACCAAACATAATTCCGCTGTAATAGTTTCATTGGAGAATATGTTTTGCCTCCCCACGCAAGTTCATTCTCTTTACTCTGTCTATTTACAGTTTGTGCACGCTGTCTGATTATGCTAGGACTGTCATTCTGTGCTGTCATTATTATCTGGATTGTTTTGTTAGCTCTGTTGCTGTTAGACTCATTATTTTCAGCCTGCTAAATGTCCTGACCTAGATTTGATTGCCTACCAGGTGACTCATTATTTAAATTAACTGGTAGATCTACATCAGGCATTACAATCTAATTCCTTGAATTAGATTGCCTGCTGATTCTTCCTCTCCAGATGATTGATAGTTTGAATGATTGTCATTTATGAAAAAAAAAAAACAAACCAAGCTTTTATATATGTGAATCAGTATTTAACTATTCCTTTTCTTTTATGGCTTCAACCTTAAATTTGTTCTTGAGGCCTCAAATAGATGTGGGGATGTGGACTATAAAGCTTTTACAGTGGAAAATATTGAGAATTTAATATTTTGCCTGTAATAACCTTTACTTAAATATTCTCAAAAGATATTGCTTGGCTACAGTGAGGCTGTCTTTACCTACATTGCAGATACTTTGACACACCAGCTGCAGGGAGACCTTTGTGCTAAGTGCAGGAGGAGATAGTAACTTCCCTGAACATCTCGTGCAATCTAAAGGTTACATTGAGAATGTCTTTTCTGCAGTGATGGATGACTGCTTGCACGAGCTGTATCATTATTTTGTATGGGACAACTAGTGCGAATACTGCCCATCAATGAGAATAACTGGTTCACAATCTGTCTCTCAAAGATAAGACACGAAAAGGACATAGACCTCAGAAAAGGCTCCCAATCTGTTACCTTAAGCACAAGACCATTCTGATGAGGATATCAGCTTTTCTTAATGTGTTTGTCTAGAGAAGACACTTTGCATAAAGAAATTAACTATTTTAAAAACTTTATAATCATTACCCTCTGTGAAATGATTTTTAAATGCATCGTTCTTGTACCACCATAATTAATATTGTTTCCAGCTGACAGTCGTTTTTGACTCCACAAGGTCAACCGTTAAATTGCTGCAGTCACACTAAGCTCTAAGCCTGTTAGTGTTTCACAGGGCAGGAGTTTCTCCCCTGAAGTTTCTCCTTTTACAGTGGAAATGGTGAGATCTCCTTGTTGCTCTGCTAAAGGTTGTTCTACCTTTTCTTTTTCCCTAGAGCATTTACTCTCTTGGTTTTAGTTTGACAGTTTTGAGCGAGGTTAGAGGAGTTCATCTTGCTTACAGCTTCTCTGGATGTAATGCATGTGTATATTCATGTACTGAAGATGTAAAAGGTTTGTGTTCTGTGGACAGTTTGCTAATTCTTTCACTGACATAGCTTTGTCTCTGTACATGGTCACAAGGCACTGGGAAAGGGAGTAACAGTGGGGTTTTTTTTTTTTTGGTAGTTGAATGTGTAAAAAGAACAGAATCCATCACTATCACAAGGCTAATAGAAACCCCTCAGCACTGCAGATGTAGCAACTTCTGTTAGTCAGAACAAGGGTAGGTGGGGAGAAGGCAGGCAGTCAGGCTCATTGCCGAATAGTCTCAGCTCACTGAACATGCAATCACAGCCCTAATTGTAATCAAATAAGTAATCCAGGCCCCAATCCATAAAACACATAAGTGTATAATTAACATTAAAAAAGTGCCTGGTCCTATTAGGCTTAATAGAAGATAAGCACGGGCTAATGTTAAGCATATACTTTGGTGAATCAAGACCTACCCACTCTCCATATACTTCAGAGCAGCAGGCCTGAAACTCTTCTAGACTAACAAGGGTTTTGTTGTTGTTGTGTGGACTCTAGTAGACAGCAAAACTTGGGGTGTATAAGAAATGTTTGTGTATAACATATAAATGTAGACAAAGGATATGAAAAATGGAGAAAAGCAGTGCATTTAAGCTAACTTAAACTCCCCTGGGGAGCACGCATCAGCGCATAAGACACCCCATGTTTTATTTCGTCCTGTGAAGTCTGAGAGGGCTAAGATACTGTTTCTGCTTGTTAAAACAACAGTAATGCTTGTGTGAAGGTCTGCTCTGTGGGAAAGGAGCTACTCACAACACTAAGAACTGATGAGCCTAAAGCCCTTGGTGGCAAAGGGGTGACCACATGGTCTTGCTAGGACAATCTGGTTTAAAAGCATCTCGTGAACATGCAAAGAGGGACCAGTGAGCCTGTGTACTTCAGCATTTCCACTGCTGGCTTTCAAATTTTCCTGTTATTGAAAAATTATATAGGTATTAAACCATTATAAATTACAGGAGGAAAAAAAAGGGTAAAATAGAGTGGGAGAGAATGGCAACTTACTATCAGTACAGCTGAGAATACAGGAGTATGTGTTAGCTACTGATTGCAAGAGCACATAAACTATCAAACTGTTCCACACAGCCAGGGTAAAGACTGCAGAATTAAACATTAATGCTAAGCTGCTTAAGATGAACACTGTGACTCCAGACTGTGTACATTAGAAAGGTTGACAGAAGACTAATTTCTAAAGGAGAAAATGTTTTAAAAATTAAGCACAGCCATCAATAAATCAGCCAAGCTTAAAATAAAAATAGGGGTTTGGATGTATTCTGACATTTGAATATAATATAGCTAGAAGAATGAAGGTTTTACGGAACTGTGTTCTAAAGTAGTCAACTATTTCCTACACTTAATGTCTTTATGCTGGAGATTGTGTTTAAAGAATTGTAACCGATGGTATAGTTCATGGATTTGTATCAAACTTCATATGGTACTAACACTACAATAACGATTTCTCTTAGAATATATCTACCAGTGCAGATCTTCAGAGTGCTTTACCAGCATTATTTAATGATATGCACAATAGCCCTTTGAGGTAGGTATTGTAGAGATGGAAAAGCTGAGACATGGCAAGATATTTCTTAAAGCTATTTTGTGAATAAGCAGAAGGGTAAGAATTAGAATTTAAGAGGACTTAGTTCCTCAAAATGACTAGGGATCGTCCCTGTACAATGGTTCTCAAATGTGATTAAATTATTAAAATGCTTTCATTCAAAATGCAAATAACACATGTGGGCTCAAGCCCACTCTGGTGTCGTTGGTCTAAACTACTTTTCACTGTGGAGGGCTAGATCCTCAAAGAGGCTTTGTAATCTGGCCCCTTTTAGTGAAGTGCTTACATCAATAAGACTACACACACACAAAGTTTAAGCACATGCATTAACGCCTCCGTGGATTAGAGCCATACAGTTCAGCACCTTAAAAGATTGAGCCTTAAATTTACATTTTAATATCGTATACTGCTAAAGACAATTAATTTTTAATGGTGAAAGCATTGTTTTTGACACGCTTCCTCCAGCACAAAAATGAAGATCTTGCTGGTCCAATCTTTTTGCTCAGGGCCTGATTCAGTGCCCAAGCCTGCGCTGTGCCAGGCTGCTAGCTTGGTCGTGCACAGGCATTTTGGGGCACCACACAAACAAAAGCCACAAAGCCACCTCATGGCCCTTCTCCAGCTGCACTGAACTCTCTCCCAGAGAGCTGGGCAAAGTCCTGCAGACTCTGGTTATTGGAGAGTTAGCCCCAGGTTGATGCATTTCTTCAACCAAAGCCTTAAGGTGATGGTTTGGGCTCTTCTTTTTACAGAGAACAACAAAAGAAGAGGAAGGGGTGATCAGTTTTCAGATACCACACAATTTCTCCTTTACCTCGTTTATGGGCCTTGACCCCAGCTCACACTTCATTGCAATAATGAAAACTATATATATGTGTTTGTATATACATATATATATATTCACTAACTCACCTGTTTTAATAAGTAAAATGCTCTCATTGCTATTTTATGGTTAGCCCACCAATATTTCAGCTCTATGTATCTATCAGCATTTCTTAAGCAGTTATCAATATGGTATCTAAGCAAGCATATGGATTCTAGCAGACAATGAGAGCTGCCTGGAAGGCAGTCAGTTCTGTGCCTTAAGTTTTAAATGCAGCAAGCAGATGTTATTTATGATGTTTTGATTTAATTGTGTTTTTAATCATGAACTGTTGCATTTGATCACGATTTTTGTTTTTCTTCTCTCTGGAAATGAAACAGCAAAGAACTGTGTCTTTCCATCTGACTTGCAACTTAAGGAATTATTTTCTTTTTCTTTTTTCGTCTTTTGGTAAGAATTTTTCAGATCTTGTAGCTGGCTTTTGAAAAGACTGTACGTAAAAATTGCAATACTCATTGGCTCCCAATGCAAGATGTCCCAAGTGCGACAAACCTGGCATACAGGATGACAGTAGCTGTCTTTAGCTCTCCATGGAGATAAAACTAAGATAACACGAAGTCATTCTGCTTTTCAATCAGAGATTAAAAATGTGATTCAACAGTACATGAATTTGAACACTTCAGGGATGATTTTATTCACTGGCTAATCTGGAGGATGATCAGCTGTATTGGAAATTAAAAGTTTCTTGTTTAATATTCAGCAATCTTAATGTTCAGTAAACTGTCATCTAATTTATGGTTATTATCATAGCTACTTTGTGAGTAGATCCTGAGTTCAATGGGCTCCTAGAGCACTCATGTAGATGGTGTTTACAGTGATCCTTACAGTAATCACTAATATTTGACTTCTTTGAAAAACAATGAAGTTTCTCTTTTGATCAGGGAATTGCACTGTTCTAAGGAGCTGTGTTTCCATGTTAAATGCAAAGTGTTTGCTTTTGACTGATGAGCAAGTTTGTGTTTTTTTCCTGTTTTGTGGTAAATTCTTTGTACTTGAAATAAGTTCCAAATCAAAGTGAAAAAACAAAATGCAAAAGTTGAAGTAAAACAAAACAAGAATATTCAATCAGAGACCATCAAACAGTAGTACTGCTGTATTTCAAAATACATTGATAATATTATTCCAATGTATTCTGGTTTTATTCACGTTTCAATATGGTACTAAATTTGCTATGTGCAGAATATGTTAGTTCTTTTATAGACCTCTCTCTGAGTCTGATGGTGTCCTGTGCATTTTGCCTGTCGCAATCTGGAGGCAAGTGATTAGCAGTAATATTCTGAAGGTGGAAAGTCCTCTCCTGGGACCTCCACCTGGCACATCCAACTTGCCATATGGTCATGTGTCCAGATGATCACTGTGCTGTTCTTGGCCACAGTCAGGATTTCAGGATATCAGCTTCCCAGTACAAAGAGCTCTCCCGTGTCTTTTCCAGTGCAGAAATGTAAAAAGACAAAGAGACTGGCAGCCCTTACAGCACTCCCACTTTTCCTGTCCATTACACATATTTATAGTAAGCTCTGGACCACATCTGCTTGTGGAACTGAGGCGCTTTCCTGAACAATTCCCTGGGATGTTCCCAGGCACAGTCCCTAATTAGGTCAGGTATAGCTATAGCTGTACCTACCTCTAGTTACACATAATTCAGTGGAAATCCTTCCAGGTTTCTATTCCCTGGTTGTGTTCTGCAAATGGCAGGAGAAAGTTTTGACACTCAACAGCTTTCCTTCCCCAACCCAGTTACCGTGAAGGGAAACCTGTACACACAGTTTGGAAGGGAGTAGGAGGGTGTCCTGCTCTGTAGTTTACATGATGAGGAAAGCCAGATCCTCTGGTATGCCAAGGCACAGTGGCATTATCAGCTTGGTAGCAACCTTTTGTTAGTTCCGGGTTCCCACATAGCTATCCTAAAGCTCACTGTGCTCTATAAAAGGTAGAAATCTACAGGGACTGTTCTCTGAAAGCAGTATGGTGGGCTATGTTCTAGGTCGGATCCAAAATAGAGTCTGATGCTACACTGGCATGCTAACGATAGAACAAAACCTAAAGGTTGGTCCTTGTCTTCTGGGCTGTATCTGGCCAATTTCTGGTATTTTAATCTTACTGGGAATGATGGGTGCAGCGCCAGAGCTGAATCCAGTAAATAAGATGCTGTCCCAGTATGTGTTATTCTCTACAAAAGTCACTGTCATCACAAAGCAGCAGCAGTTTTAGAACATATGCAGAATACAGAAGGATGGAGGAAGAGGACTGGTAGGAGTATTTCAGAGAAATTTTCAACATTTTCTTATGTATTTCTTCTCAGGTCTAAATCTTTCTGCATGTTCTGCACCCAGTAGTGTAATTAGTCAAAGTCTGCGGCAGTAGCCACTTAAGCTACCAGGTTTCAGAAGGACTGAATATTTCTCAGCCTCCTCAATCCATTTTTGCAAATGTGCAAAAATGGGATTACTGGGAGGCTTTGTATGAGTTGCTTTAGCTGTAATTCCCGAAGAGTTTTAAGAGCTGCTAATCTAAGAGCTCATCTCCAGGGGTTGATGACTCCTAAATCTATTTTACAGATTTAAATACCTCACCCTTAATATCCAGGGTTGGGGTTAGAAATGCCACTTACCCTTTCCATCCCTTCTCTGCTCTCTGAGAAGGATGATAAAATTACCAGGAGAGACAGATAAAGACGAGCAGAAGGGTTAGGAAGAAGGAGAGAGGCATTTTTCCTTGCTCAGCCCAGCTTGCACTCTAACAGGTATTTACAGTCTCTGGCTCGTGGTGCTTGTACTCAACTGTGTCAATCTGCTTCTATCCATAGGCTGACTGTAGCTAGGAGCAAGATAATTTATCTTTCTTGCTCTTACCCTTGTCTGTGTCCCCACACATTAAGGATGTTTCTCAGGCAGCACAAATATGTGTGAAATCTCTTGATTGCCTTTGCCCCTTGTGAGAAGGCATTGTATGCTCTGTCCTTGACCAGCTATTGTTATGCCTTTATAACCAGCTGATGAATTCTCTGAGCACAAGCACAAATTCTGATGGACTGAAAAAATAAAAATTATAAAACATATATATATATATGTTCTGTACTGGAAGGGCAGAGCCCTTGGTGACATTGCCTGCCAGAGAGCTGCCTGGCGTTCTCTGAGCTGGATTTTCATATTCACAGGCTACCTTCTTAGCAGCTAGTCCCAGGTGCTTATGGACTCTGTGCGTCTCTCCTCTGTCTTTGCAGATTAGTGTTTTTGGGTGTGGAAGGAAGGTGCTGTTTGCTGCTGCTCTTCTTAAAGGGCACTGCTCCCGAAAGGATCAGCAGCATCACTGGCACCATTACCCTTGCACAAGGTATTCCCAATTCTCCAAACCATAATGGCTCACAGCAATTTTTTACTTGTCAGCTGCAAGGATAAAAATCTGTGATTTCTTTTTTTTTTCTTCTTCTTTTTTAATGTAGAGAATTTCTGCAAGCATTTTTTACAATAGCTAAATATTTCTTAGGAAAAGACTAAGACTAAGTGGAAGCTGGGGGGGAGACACAATTTATTTTCAAGTGGTCATGTTCCTCATTGTCTATTTAATTCCCGATACAAATGGAGCCTTCCAGAGGTATTTATCAGGCTAAAGAGAGTTTCTGGTACTGGTAGACTGCTCACAATGCAGAATCACGCAAATTAGCATTTTATATTCAACATCTCTCAATTGACAAAATATAACCTCTTCAATTTTAAAGAACAGTACCAGTAATAAAACAATATCTAAAGATTACAGAGGAATAACCTGTAAACAAAAGCATGACGGTAAATCACCTTTGGGAGACCAATACATCATTCTGGCATTGCCTCAAAATATGTAGTTGTAAAGCTACTAGGGTAGTTTGTACAATGGAGACTCCCCTTCTTCTGGCCCATATGCATGACCAGTGGAATTGGCAAAAAAATGTTGGGTTTCTGATTCATTTAAAAAATGTATTGAAAATCAACTTCAATCTATGATTATTTTAGCTCTTGAAAGCAGTTATTTAAAACAAAATGGTTCAAGCACAACCAAAGATAAGAGGTAGAAAGTCCTTTAGTTTTTTCTACATCAATGTCAGTGGAACAATGTCATTTTATATCAGGGGAACATCTGCCTGCAAGTGATTACAGATTCAAAATCCAAGGTTTGACTAAATTAATCATTTTTTATTTTGGGAAAAATGTCTGTGAAGCATCACATAGCAGAGACATCAGTATTCATGATGTCTCTGAAATCCTCACTTCTGTCTTTTTCAAATGTATCAGGAAGAACATTATAGATTTAGTTCTAACTCTGTCTTCAAGAGAATTGTATTTGTATTTTACAACTATAATCAACAGAGACCTAAAAAGATAAAGAAATACTGGAGAAATATTGGGAAGTAGCAAAGAAAGACCTTTGCAGATTGACAAAGTTTACAGGAAAATAATATTCTGAGGCTGCATAAATTGACTTCATATTTGAAATGCTTAATACAAATAATAAAGAATTAATTAGGAGAAATTCTTGTAAGTTCTGTGCAGCTCTTTTGAACTTTGATTTGGTTTGTTTGTTTTTTTTCTGGCACAAGAGCTTCTTTGGTAGGCATATTTTGAGAACCATTGCTGTCAATATATTCTGCATGCATTCCCAGCAAAGCATTTTTGCAAATGTACAGCCATAGTCCAAATTAAAGATGAAAATGGGGCATAATTAATTCCAAAGAGAAAGCAGAGGCAACAGGAATATTTGGAGTGCCGTTTTTAGGTAAGTAAGGAGCTAATCAAATATATGGCAGCTGAAGCCAAAGAAAAACACTAGGATAAGAAGATGCTAATGTGTGTATAGCAATGTAACAAAGAGCTAACCGATCGGACAAGGTCCGAGAGAAGCAGTCAAAGAGTTACTCTGGGACCTCTGTATTAGGGAAGTCAAGGCTCACAACATGAAGGAAGTCCAGCAAGTCTTCTTTCTGACTTTATCTACTGCTACGATCTTGCAGGCACAAATATGCACCCACCAGATTGAATGGTTTCCTATAAATCAATGAGAAGATGGTATAAACTGTATGTTGACTGTGACACATCACTGTACTGGCTCATTACAGCCAGATGGATAATTACTGTCTTTAGATACCATCAAGACATTATCTGGAGGTTGTTCACATGCAATAAAGATGCTCTCAAGGCATAAAAAAAAGGACCTATAATGCTGGCTGGATTTGAATACAGCTGGAAGGTAATCTTCTCTATCTATCTGCCAGCGTGTGCCTGAGGTGTGTGTCTTCCAGCCACCACTTTAGTTAGGTCATCATGTGAATTCTTTCATTTCCATATGGGAAATTATTAAGCTGTATAAAACCCTTGACACACCTCATTTATTGGTCTGGAGGATGTCAAAACACTTGAAGAAGCAGGAATATGTTGATGTAGGAACAGTTTTCTTGCTCCTTGTTATGGGAGCGAAGTTAAGTGGCTCAAAGGATACTGAATTTGAACTGGAGCTCTTTGCAAGTGGATATATATCTATATATTCCTCAACATAAGTGGTAGACAGCAGTAGAAAATTTATGGCAAACCCACGTAAGTACAGCTCATCCACCTCAGACCTCTGGCAAAACAACCCAGTGCTTCAATTTTCCCTAGATCAGACCTGAAGGAACAGAGCCTTTGTGTATTTAAGAAGCAGCACCAAAGGGAGTGAATCACATATTTTCACCCAAGCCTTTCGTTCTTTTGGGAGAAGTTTGGCCATGCTAAAAATATTTGAGCCTCAATTTGTATTTTCAATTTTTATTTTAAACGAATGTTTTTTGTTGTTGCTCAGAATTGTGCTACTCCCCCATCACCTTGCCTGGTGTCTGTCAAAATCGTATGTTGGCTTCAGATGTATGTGCAGCTCCTATTGAATTCAATGGCACTTCTTAACCACAAGGATTCAATTATCTGCTGTTAATGGCCCATCTGTTTTGCTGTTTTGAAAACACCTATTGCTTTCTCTAAGTATTCTCTTAACTCATCCTAGTATTGACTAAGTTTGTCTGCAAAAGATATCTGCTGAGCATGCTGTCAGGATAGCACTTACCAGTGTAGCCTTTTATTCATTTGTTGTTCTCTAATTCTTATTTCAGTAAAATTCTTGTCTTTTCTACAGTGGTGCATGTACCATTGTGCTTCTGTCTGTGCGTGAATCTTAGAAAAGCGTGCAAAACTTTAACTTCAATGATATCCCTTAGAAAATATTGTCAGAATTTGAAGTAATATCTCTGGGAGAAGCCAGGAAAACAGTAGTGAACTCTAACATGCAACCAAAATGCCACCAGCCCATAAATGCCCAGATGGAACAGATATGATTCTCCATTTTGATATTTCACCCCAAAGGAAATTAGCAGCTTGGGGGGCTGATCTGCTGGAGAGCAGCTCTGTGGAAAAAGACCTGGGAGTCCTGGTGGACAACAGGATGACCATGAGACAGCAGTGTGCTCTTGTGGCCAAGAAGGTCAATGGCATCCTGGGGTGCATCAAGAAGGTTGTGGTCAGTAGGTTGAGGGAGGTCATCCTCCCCCTCTACTCTGCCCTGGTGAGGCCACAGCTGGAGCACTGGGTGCAGTTCTGGGCTCCCCAGCTCAAGAAGGGCAGGGAACTGCTGGAGAGGGGACAGCAGAGGGCTACAAAGATGATGAGGGGCCTGGAGCATCTCTCTTACAAGGAAAGACTGAGGGACCTGGGTCTTTTTAGTCTGGAGAAGAATGAGGGGGCTGTGAGAAACTGGACTTGAGAAACCAACAGAAAACAGACTCCCTGACCTAACAGGGGGATCTGATCAATGCCTATAAATACTTAAAGGGCTGGTGTCAAGAGGATGGGGCTGGTCTTTTTTTCAGTGGTGCCCAGTAACAGGTAAGAGGTAAGAGGCAACAGACACAAACTTGACCATAAGAAGTTCCATCTAAACATGAGGAGGAACTTCTTTACTTTGGGGGTGGCAGAGCACTGGAACAGGCTGCCCAGAGAGGTGGTGGAGTCTCTGTCTCTGGAGATATTCAAAACATACCTGGACATGTTCCTGTGCAACCTGCTCTAGGTGACCCTGCACTGGCAGGGGGGTGGACTAGATATCTCCAGAGGTCCCTTCCAACCCCATATTATTCTGTGATTCTGTGATTCCCTCCACATAGCAAACAAAGCCATGATTTTTTTCCCACGTCTTGTCTTAGCAGCAGCCCCTCCACGTGGGCACCTCATGGCTGAAACCTCACGCTATGCATAAGAAGTTGAATATGTTCAGTATTCAAACACCAGCGAGGGTTGGCAAAAGCTTACTGACTCCCCGATGGCAGCAGCTTAGTACGGACAGCACATCTTTTTCCTCCTCCAACCAGTCTATAGAAAATTGAAGTCTTTCACATGTTCACCTTGACAGATCTGGGTTAGCAGGATCCCTGACAGCCCAGCTGTCTTGCATCCCTATGTCTCTATTTGGACACAGACAGCATATTTTAGGAGGGGCAGAAAGATGAACAAGAACATCTAATTTGCCCTTCTGAAAGAGCTGTGGTTTTATGAAATCCTGCCAACCGAGCGGTGCCACGCTTTCTGCTGCTGCCTTGTCACTGTCAAACAGGTTCGCACTCCCCATCCCTCGCTGACAGCCTGAGATGCAGAAACAGGAGATGTCCCTTTTTCTCTGTTTACATGTTTCATGTACTTGCTAATTACTTCAGAGGATAGTTAAATTTTACTTTGCAAACCATATTATGCAAGGCTTTGTTTTTGTCTTTGTTCCTGGCAAGTGTAGTGTGTTGTTTCTTTTGGCACATAACATCGACAGTAGTCTCTGTGCTAGCTGTTATTATTTATTTATCAGTTCAGTGACTCCACTATGCTAAGGCAAATAAAAGGTATTGCCTTTGGCCATGGGGGACAACATTGCTTTTGAATGCTTTTATTTACTGATTGGTTCTTATTAATATGAATTCCTAGGTTTTAGTCAGGACATTTCCGTATTCATTAAAGATGCATGGTTAAAAAAAACAAAACAAACTGGTTGCACGTGGTATTTGAAATCAGAGTCTTTCCAGATTAAGGGCAGGTAGAAGTTTTTGTGGAGTATTTGTTTCGAGGACACCAAGGAGCCTCGCACTTCAGGTCATGATGCTCCTGTGCAACACATGAAGGGTATAACGGGAAATGCACACACGCAGGCGACTATTCCAGATATTTATCAGTTCACGCAATGGAAGCAGGACATTCTTCATCCCATTTCAGTGTTACACACAGGCACGCTCTGTGGCCAATAAACAATGTTAACAAAATCTCGTTTTGGCCCACACAAAGTTTTCATAGTCAGATTAAGCAGGGATGTGGAATTCTGCTGCTTTGGCACTGCTGGCCCGATCCCAAGGCGGTAGGCTTACACAGATACAAAAGTTCTTCCCTGCACTCTAGCACTTCCCACACAGGAATAAGCTCTTCCAAAACACGTATGTGGCAGCTCCTGTTTGTTTGCACTTTCCCCGCAGATGTTTTACATTCCTTCAAGAAGGTGTGACTGAGCCAAGTGAAACTTGCTGGTGGGAGGGGAGACTGGCACGAGGGGGGGTTGGCATGGCAGGGACCCCACTGGGAAGAGTTGGAAGCACTGGGGGTAAGGTTTTGAGCTAAAGACATGGACATTAACGACTGATATAGATGTACCTTTAGCTTAGCCTCTGTGGAAATATTGCACAGTCTACTTTTTTTTTTTCTTCTCTAATTACAGTAATATATGGAACTGAGTAAGTCTACTTTGTTATTCTAGCATGAAGTATTTTTCACATTAATCATTGTGTCCCAGCGGCCCACTAAAGTCCCTATGCTAATTTGAATTAATCACTCTATTCTGAGCAGGTATCTCATTGTATAGTCTTTCATTATTCCTATAATTTGTTTTGGTTTGCTATGGAGTGGTTTTTTTCTTCAAATATATGGGAGATGCCAAACGGGAGCTGGGGATAAACAGGCAGCATGCATGCATTAGTTTCTTGACTATGTTTATAAATTGCCAAACAATGCAGAAGATGCAGTGGTTGCACCATGAGTGCAGCAATCATCATGCAAGTGAGATGGTGCACAGGTGTTTGGACTCAAACAAGGGGATGAATTTCTGTCTGCTGTTCCAGCGGGATGCTCCGTCTCTGAATCTGTTGAAAGAGGAGGAACAGCAATGGGGTGACATAAAAAAGTTATTTATTTTCTTGACAGCACTGATCTAAAGTAACTTACTGGGTGAGGCGAAATGGCTGAGCTCACAGGCATTGACTGGTGAGAAAGAATGATGACACAAACTGCTCACTGGTGGCTGAAATTAGGTCTGAGAAGGTCTGTTTTCTTAAAGACCTTTGCTGAGCTCATCTGTGTATTGTAGCAACAAAATGCTGACCTAAGTCTTCACCTCTGCATAAAGCAGTGAGTTGCTCTCGTCATCTGAAAATGGCTGTGTTAGTAGGAAAACTCTTGTGTTTAGAGATACCAAGTGGGTATAATTAGGTGGGAAACTAATCCCAGCAGCCTTTACTGATCTGTGGGATGCAAGGTAGAAGACCCTGATGGGCAACACCAACTCAGCTGTGAAAGGAACCACTGTAGGGCTTGTGATTGCACCCATTTTCCTTCAGGCAGTTCTTACTGAAAGCTCTTGAGTGACTACACATGGAAATACAGAAGGGCTCTGCAAGGCAAACCCCTCTTTGTCCAAGTAGCATTCCCCAGCTAGAACAGGAGGACAGATAGGTAGCTGTCATCCAGAGCTCTGCCAAGCAGCTTCCAAACCCTGATGGCAGTGGCCACCATATTATACACCCTGACCCTCCAGAAGTGTTCAGTGGGTTAGAATACTAGCAAACTTTTAGTCATATTTACAAAGCATTCACCTTGAGGTTAACCTCAATGTCTGTTCTGAAAAGTCTTCATGGCACAATCTGGGTTATTTGCCTTGTAAAAGACGAGCAAATTATAAGCAGTTGCCAGTGCAACTTTTCTACCCCTTTGTTCTGTTCACCTAAGGAAAGGCGTCTGTCTTGTGATGTGATTTATTTGTAGACTGACGTAGCTGACAACTTGCATGAAGGCTCAGGGGACTGCGCTGAGGGACGTGGCTTAGTAGTAACTTGCCAGTGCTGGGTTAATGGTTGGACTAGATGATCTTGAAGGTCTCTTCCAACCATAATGATTCTATGATTCTGTGCGTAGAGGGATCAGAGAGGGAGAATGGGCAGGAGTAGCCAGGAAGAGGGAAGGTGACCCCAATAACTGCCAGGGAACAAGGTAACAAGGTGGCAAATAAGGACATTGCACTGGTGCATTTAAGCTCTCTGGAAAAGGAGGATATCAGACGTCATGTGTCTGGGAATGAGTGTCCACATCGATATTTTTGTATAACATTTAAATCTGGTGAATCATACAGTTAATCACTGCGTGGGATATTTCTGGTTGGTGTGGGCTTTGAAGGTCCATGCTTCTAAATAATATTATTCTTATGTTGAATCAAATTCATATGTTGAATAACTCCTACAAATTATTGCAGGGGTGGAAGCAGTCTGTCAGAGTAGCATCCAGTCAAGGGGGTTCTCATACATTTGCTCACCCCTCCTCATAGAAGTGAGATTTAACTGGGACTAAGGTAACTTTTCATGCACACCGCTGAGGCATAACATAAATTGCAGCAATAGTGACTGAATAAATCTGTTTTTGAGGATTTGATCCTTAATTGGTTGAGCTCATTACCCTTTCTACCACCACATTCACACCACACTATATACAAAACCGGTAAGAGGGTCTTTGGTGAACTGGTTGCAAACTGTGTAGTTTAGCTAAAGACACTTTTATACCTCTATATGTGAAAATCTTGCTCAGAAAGGTCTGGTAACTGTGATTAAGCAGACCATCTTTTAAAGACTTTCAAGTGACAAACTCCACGCTTTCCACGATGATTTTTTTTAAAAAAGGTTTGTTAAATAGGGCATCACACTTGCAAAGGCTTTCTTGTTCTGACATTCCTGAGTAATTCAGATTGAGTTGCAGTTTACTGGACTTACCTATTTGCATTTCAAAGACCCAGAAAGTGAGCTGCAGAGCCCGACACTTCTTGGGTTTGGGACTTTAAAAATAAAATAATCAAAAAACTTTGGCAATTGTTAGTTGAAATGCTGACTCATCAGTGATGTCATGCCTTTGTAATCTGTCTCGGTGTCTAATTAAGGATTTCTAAAATGAAACGCGGTGAAAAACGGAGAAGAGCAAGGAGAATTTGGCTGACAGGAGATTAGCAAAGGACAGTGTTGGATCTAAAGGGAACATTATCCCCTGCGCGTCCCTGAAATGCCTGACTGCGGATCAGAGAGCTGCAGGAGCAAACCTGCTTGTTGGGACCACTTATGAATGCACAGGATTTATAATAAACTGCCAGGTGTACTATATCTCTCATTAGCTGACTGAATGCTTTTTTGGTCTCAAGTGAAGATGACACAGAGCTAATACCCTGCTAACCTGTATACTGCCTTGGATAAGCTGCCGAGACTTGATGAAGGGCTACTAAAAATGGTTAAGCCTGTGTTCCAGTAACAACAAAGGAAAATGAGGGCAAAAGACTAGAAACACTGTTATTTTTTTTCTTTTTCTTTTTTTTTTTTTAATTTGCAAAAATGAGCACAACCCATCACTGAGCATGGGTCCCTTTAGATCTCTGGTCCCATGTCCGACCCCTGGATTGGATCAGTTTGTACAGATTCTTCAAACAGCGGTAGTGAAATAAGTCACCTTTAGATATTGTTAATGATGGAATAGTAAACACATCCTTATTTATGTATTTTGTTATTTCAAATACCTTCACTGACAAAGGAAATCTACCATACTTGAATTTTCTGGTTTAATTACCTAATGTATCTAAATATCTATCTGATCTCAGTGTAGTATTGAGGAGCACTCATCAATTTGTTCAAGGTAATGGTTGTTATAGAGTGATGGTGTATTGTATTAGTTAAACCCTCAATTTTGGTGTCATCAGATAAGTAGATTGAGCCTAGAACCAAAGGCTAAATTATATAATTACACAGACGTTCTTGTCCACTCAGCTAGAATACTGACAAGATGGTTTTGTCCAGATTTCTTCTGGTTATTTGGACTATCTCCAGATTATTTTAGTACTATATTATACTAATATAACAATGAATACTTACAAATAGAAGTTATATTAATGGTTATGATAGCTGCTTTGCCAGACATTTAAAAATTCTGGTGTGGAACTAATAAAACCACCTTTTAGTTCTAATTATCTTGATTACTACAGGAGTGAAACCATTGACATATAATTTTTCAGAAAAATCAAAGGACATCTTAACCTTAGCAATATTAGGCAAAATAATAGCACTCAGAACAAATGTTATTTTCATAACTTCAGAAAATGGGATGACTATTTTTGAAAAAACAATGTCTACCTAAAATTCACATTATACAGCTTGACCATGAGTGGAAATTGTTCTTTCTTGTTAATTTATACTTTTTTTCTAATCTTTTATTGGGATGAAAAATAAAAATAGCAGTTTTTCCATGAAAACTTACTTCACATTAAACTAAGCTTTTTACTGTCGTGCTTTTGATATATTTGTTAGGGAGCTTTTGGTTTTTTGGGTATTTCTTCTTGGTGTTTGTTTTTTACTTTTTAGACTTCTTTGTTACAACATCAGGTTTGAAAAGGAATTCAGAAGTGGGAAACTAAAAATAAAAATAAGTAAAAATATACCTTTTCCCTTATTTCAAGTTTAAAGTAAATTATGTCAAGATATTAATAAAAAATTTACTCTTTAAAAAAATGTTTTTCTTTTTATGTTTTTCATATTGGAGAACAATTAAAAATATCGTAAAATTCCATTGAGATGTGAAGACAAAATCAGCACATTTTTATGCATGAATTTTCCTGAATCATATCATATTCTGTATCTTCTTTTTTCTTTTTTTTTTTTTTCTCTCCCCACCCGATTGGCATCTGCTAATGAGCGTGCAGATTCAGCACTGTGCAGTATGCCAACCAGGAATTGATTGAGATATTCCAAGTGAAGAGACAGGCACAAAACTTCTAGGGGACTCTAAAAGTTTAATTAAAGAATGAAACTGGAACCAATGCTACAATTTTAAATCAGTTTGTAGAGTTCACTAACACAAGAAGTTTGACTAAACACAGATAGATTTGGGCAAAGGCAAGATAATTCAGTAATCAGTAACAAGACACTCTTCTTAAAAATGAAAACAGCAGACATAACGACTTGGGTAATCAAATCTTTACTATTTAAGTGTAAAAAGGTCTTTCTTTATAAGAGAAAAAAAATATTTCTCTATGGCTCTGAACATCATAAATTTATTTGCAACTTGTCATTACTATTTCACAGCCTCAAGTACTAAGCTTGCGCTGGAGAAAACTGAACAAGGATCAAAGATGGGTGGTGGTGAAATCATTAATATTTAAGATTTCAGAGGTCTGGTTAAGAAGTCTATCCTAACTTATAGAACATTCCTTACAACTAAAAACTGTGAGCGTTTCCAACTTGCCTATTCTGAGAAACTCTGAAAATACTGGGTGTGCCACTCCTGTAGGCTACATATCTCTCTGTATTGTTACTTTATTTATTGTTTGGTTCCTTTTAAGCAATGTGGCAGTTAACAAGATACTTAAGAAGTCTGGCTTTGTCAACATCAAAATTATTGTTTTTCCTCACATCCTATTTTTTTTTTTTCCTGAAACAATATATAGGCTGCATCTCCACAATCTCTTGGGAAAGACCAGGGCAGGAGAGGGGGAGATGCTGTCCAAATGTTCTCTCGCTATGATCATAGTTAATAAGGCTTCTGTCTAACCTGTCCTAAACTGTACTTGTATTATCACACACTAGGAGTCCCCAGATCTCTGACAGGTGCACATGTTTGCCCTGATGCTGCTCGAGTGTATTTCCAGTTCCATTCACATCTTCCACTTTCCAGGGATTAACTGGAGAAAGCCAGCTTAATCATTTGTGTCTGCACATTTCTTGTCTAAACCACGCAAACGTTTATCCAGCACCTCACAAGTTCAGGAGGTACTTTCTGGGAGACACCATTGCGTCCAAGCACAAGTCAGAGAATTCTTCTGATTTTATACAGCAACTTTTATTTTATTGTTTAACTTCTAGAATATGGAAGATTTTTTTTTTTCCCAAGTACAACCGTATTATTAATATTAAAGGACAAAATCCCATCACTATTATGTTGACATAGGAAAGATGAGTATTATGAGAAAAGTATTCATGATTTGCTTAATGGTGTTGCTGCTCCGGCTTTCGGATTAGGTTGTTCTTGTGGTGGGATTAAGAGACATACATTGAAATAAAGGGCAGGAGTGTATGATGAATATTAACAAAACTCAGACATCCCCATGTATAAGCAATGATTACCCTGCTTGCTTTGCCTTTGCCACAGCACCTAGAAACCCAGGCTTTCTCCTTCTGCCACAAAAGGTGTCAAAGTTTATGCAGTATAATTACCAACAAAGTCATAGCCAGACTGCATAAAATACAATAATAAATGAAATGTAGTAAGAGGTCCTGCAGTGCTATGTGTAGGATGAATGAAAGGTTTTATTTATATGTCTCAACAATCATTAATCATGCTTATTTTTTTCATTTGGGTTAAAGAAAAATTTGGTGAACAGCAACATTGGTTTATCTTCCAGAAACTCTCACCTAGGTCAAGTATATCTTTTTCATTGATATATCTTCTGTAATTTGTTTGATACAAAATAATTACCTTTTTTTCCTAATAAAATTAATTTCTTAGTGTCCCATAAACATAGTGGGATGAGTGTCTTCTCTATTCTGTGCACTGCATTACAAATTCAGCATGAATTTATATTTACACATATGATGGTGTAAAATTAGAATTTTACTTATTTTTTCAAAGAAGAAAAGACCTGAAAAAGGACTATTTTCTGAAGTTATCTGAAAATATACCCAATGTCACTGAGAATCTGGCTTTGGTCTTTTGAGATACGTAGAGCCAAGTCCTGGATTGGCTGAAGGAATTCTGCCACGGACTTCAGGAATTCAAGGCTTTAGTCATCTTCTTCACCCCCACTGCAAACTGGTTAGACATCTACTAAGATATAATAAGAATAATAAACCCTTAGGCTAGTCTGCAGGGGGGTGATAACGGGGATGGAGTGGAAAGATGAATGTAAAGAGTCTTTTCCCTCCTGAGGTGTGAAACTGCCCCTTTCCCACCTCCAGAAGAGCTGAGAACGGGGGGTGACATGGTGCAAACCCATAATTTCCCCAGCTAAACCCCAGAGTAAGGGACACGCTTGACCTTTGCTTTGTGCTTTTCTCCAGTTTTGGTTTGTGCACAGGGATCAGAGCGGGCACTTCTAACAGAGTCTCTTAACGTGGCTCGTCCATCGTCACCACGGGGCAGCAGCCATCATGTTGGTGCAGGGAGCTCAGCAAAGTTGCAACCACACTTTAAATTCATAACAGAGCTTGTTCTGCGCTGACCTCCCCGTGTAGACAAGCCCTTTATGAGATCATCTGCAGTTTTGATGATAATGGCGGCTTTATTTTCTTCTATTAGGCCTTGGGGTGCACGAGCTATTGTAAATCCTCTTGCACTTGTGCATGCTATTTCTCTTTATTCCTATCCTAATTCACATTTCCTATCCCCTAGACCAAAATACTGATGTAAATAAGCTTTTTATTTTCATTTTTCAAAGTTATAGCTCTGCACAGTATGACACAAAAAAATCCACAGGCTTTATTTTTTTTTTTAAAAAGTGCTTTTTTCGGCAGGGGGGGCTTTACATAAGAAAGGTCAAATACTCCCTCTCACATTTGATTCATTTAATAGCAGGATGCTCTTTCTGGCCATCTGCTTATTGTTGAATTAATTGTCAATTAATTGTCTCTTAATTGAAGCATTTGTTTCCAATTTTCAAAGATTAGCAGGGTATTAAACAAGAGAGGTCAACACAATTTAGGAGAATGTTTTAAATTTTGCGTATAGAAGCTGGGAATTGTAGCTTTCATTAAACATCACTCTGGTATAATTTGTGTCATTAAAAGTGGCAATTTCAGGCAATTACTGCAGCTGTTTTGAGTTTACTTGCTTGAATGATTCCTGATTCCAGGACTCAAGAAGATCTGAACTCTCACTATTGCTTGCTGTTGCTATTTCTGTTTAAACATAGAATTAATCATATGAAGAAGCCTATTACAATTATTATATTTTACTGGAAAATTTAACTCTTTAATAATGAAAAAAACCCATACTAATATCTGTTGATAAAGGAAGGCACTAGACCCTAAGTAAGTGGCTTTCAAACTAAGCTAGGCATGTAAAAGAAAAGGCTGATGATGATGATGATGGAAGTGAGATTCATCCCTGGCTCTTCACGGGGGCTGGTGAAATGGTCCCACATGTTTAACGAGGATCTGTAGAGGCCAGAATGCAGCACAGGGAGCACAAAAGCAGGCTGAGTTATATCAGGTGCAATTACACCGGGCAGATTATAAAAAGCCCTGAAAGACCAAGGCACTGGGCTCTGGAGGCTGCGTGGGACTTTTAGAGCTCAACCTCACCACAACACTGGCCGTTGACCTTACCATCAGCTATTCAGGTGGGGAGCTCTGAAAGTTGGCTTTGACTGATGAATGTTGTCCATAAAGTACCTGATTAAGCCTGTGGCAGCTCAAGACTGCCAATAGCCATTGGTTTAACTTTTTGCTTCTGTTTTACATTCCATTAAGTAATTTAAATGTTTTTGCTGAATAACTCTTTGGTCCCTTAATGCATCTGCTCTATTAAAAGGAAATATTAGTTTTGGAAGAAATGTTTTTGAAATAACTATTGTGTTTTATTCCCCAGAAAGTTCCATGTTAAGGAGAAAAAAAAATCATGCCTTAGTTTAATTCAATCTATAACTCTATTAACCAGTGATTCAGCAGGTCCTGGGGAAAATCTTTTCTTTTGCATATGGGATTTGATGCTGCTCGTCTTTTTACATTGAGTAATTTTAGATAAATTTTAGTAAATCTAGAGCTGGGAAAGCAGAGCCTGCTCCCTCTAATTTGACGTTACTTTATTTAACAGACCACTACCTTCTGCTCAGATTTTGGGACACAGACTGAAAGGGATCTGTTTTCCCAATATCAATGCCTAGACATCAGCAGCTGTGTATGTGACCTGATACAACCGTTCATTTGAGCACATTATATCTGTCTAATCACAGAGAAAGATCTTCCGAAGGCCAAGCTAACAGAGTTTAGGAGATCAGAAATATCAGTGCCTGAGTAGATAATACCGATTGCTTGGAGAATATGGTATGCTCTGTCTTATTTGATAGAGAAGAAATTAAATTTGAGTTTTGATGTTTGCATGCACTCGGTCTGTACGAGGATGAATGTATATTCAACTGTCACCATGTGGGGAGACTCTATAAACTCTGCCCTTTTCCAGCCCAGACAATCTTATTTGTCTCTTCTCAGACATATAAAATACTATGTTCAGAATAGCCACAAGGCGAGCCAGGTTATATCAGATAGACCGTGATTAGCATATTTTGCAAACAGATAGATAAGACATTAAGAAAAGTAAAATGTTTCTTGACGCTGCCCTTCAGCCTTGTGGCATGATATCTTGTGGCTCTTCTCTGAGCCCTGCTGATTCACGGGACGACCTGCAAAGGGCAGCTCCAAGGCTGGCAGTGGGATTAATGCAGTGGAAAAAAGGATCAGGTGTTTGAAGCTGCTCAGGGTTGGGAATTTTAGCTCAAGTCCTGAAGAAATGAATTCAAAAGAACGGTGAGCTAGGGGATACGTTATTTCTCTCCCTGGCTCTGCAGTTTGTCAGTAAATTGCCTCTATTGTGTGAGAGAAGTGAAGAGAAGAGGATGTTCAGGCGACAGCAGGATGTCAGTGAGTATCTGGGTCTGAATCAGAGTTTAAATGGGATCACAAATCCTACTTACAGTAATTAACACACTGTATACATTCAGGGAAGATCAAAGTGATAATGAGTATTACAAAACCCCAAATTTCAGGCTTGTTCTATAAACCAGGAGCAAAGACAAATCTGCTCTTTACTTGCATTTAGTATAAACCACAGAATCCAACAAATCTTTCCTGACTAAGCCCATACTTAACAGCTGGGAACCTGTTCTCACTGGGTCACGCCTGCTGGCTTCAGATGATTTATTTTTGATTTACATAAGCATGAGTGGAAAATAAGGCCTGATTGCTTTTACTGAATACTGTTGTAGAGGTGTGTTACAGTACAGTAAAGATAATTTAGTGGTTCAACATCAAGGTCTTTCCCAAAAAAGTAATAATATTTTTAAGGGTACCTACACAATTTCACCAGCACTAAAGCACTGAAATGGAGGATGTTATTTATTTTTAAATAATATGCTTTGTGGAGGTTCTTACTAAACGCTGTGCAGAATAATATTGCAGAGAAAGAGCAAGATTTAAAGTAAAATTTAAAAGGTATAGGACCATGCAGGCGAAAAATAAAGATTAAGTAAACTGGAAAAACATGTATTTTCTATTCTGTTGAAGATTCATAAAAAGCCTGTGTTCATTTTTATTTATTTATTGTGGAAATAATTTTAGATTGTGTGCATCAAAGCTCAGGATAAGGCTTTCACTACAGAAACTTTAGTTAATTCAGTTGTCCAATAACTTAATTATCGATGTTGTATATTTCTTTGTGTATAATTCTTTTGTGGATTGAACCCTTTTATAGCTAGGAATCACCTTTTTAAACTGCTTTCCAAATAACATCTCAGGACATTAGGAATCAGGTTAGAATTAATCTTTAACCACAAAACCTGACATCCCAAAAATATTGGCTTCACTGTCAAGATTAGTTCAGATGATGTAGGCTCAACTGCATGCATTTCATTGACTAATTAGAAAAATTAATAGGTTTGCTATGCAAAATCTAAAGAATTAGTTTGTACCCCATGTACAAAATCCAAGCAGTCATCTATGTCAAGCCACTGAAGAAAGCAAACAAGCTGCACATCAGCTTTTTTTTTTTTTTTTTACTTCTACAACTTTTTAATATGGTCTGGTATGTTGAGATGCTGATGTGTCAATAGATATAGTCCAGGGAAAGCTCCAAATAACTAATCTCAGATGCTTTCACTAACTATGTATTCTTGCAAGCACATCTTTGCCCAAATTACTCTTTTATATTTTCCTCAAACTGATATCAGCAATTTTTATCTTATTAGTGAAGCTTAACTATGAACATAGTTTCTAACAACGGCAATTCCTGCAGGTACTCTAAGTGTTCTAAATGTTTTAAAATATCATTGTTTTCCTTTACAACTAACAGGTAAGGTTATTAATAAAGTCCTTATAGACTTTGATTAATGAACCTCCACTATTAATTCCCTTATGTCAAGCAAATTTCTGAAGCCTAATTTTTTTGTTCTTGCAATTTGGCAAAACTTAATCGTTTATAAAATCAATGCATATCACAGCTACTTAAATGTTGCTTCTTCCTGACATCGCTTTGAATTGGTAAACTGTTCAGCAAGACACAGAGCCATGTGGGGTGCCTTTATTTAAATGTTTAGAACCTCATTGCATTTCCTGGTAAATTGAATACAAAAATTTGTGAGTTTTACCCTGGATGATATTAAATAGGTGTCTTGTTCCCACTGTGAGCAAAACCCTTGCAGAAGAGAAAAATGTGGGATGTGTGATGTGCCGCCACAGTGTAAAAATTGTCTGGCTTGTGTTACAAATGGCTTTATCTGCTTCAAAGCCATTGAAGAGAAAAATAATTTTAAATTATTGTGGAGTAACGTTCTAGCATATAAAATAAAAGAAGTGTCAGCTACAAACCACTGACTGTAACAGGTGACTTGCTCTTGAGACATCTGTCAGTAATATTGGGGGAAAATGCTGTGTTGTCAGAGAGGACTTCAGTTTGAGTGACATAATACTGGCGGCCTCATGCTGACAATTCTAAAATGTCCTTGAAATATTATCAATGGAAAATTGCTATAGAAACACTTTGAGGTATTCTATAAGAAATCTCATCTTGAAAGAGAAATAGATACATGCCACAGAAATAAAAATTAGTTCTCAAGTTGTTGAAAATAATCCTAATTTGATTGCCTTGGATATGTGCAAAAAATTTCAAATCCTTATTAATGTTAATGTTCTCAAACACATAGACTCAGTACATCACATCATAGGCACTTTGCAAGGGGTGGCTTCACAATTTGGAATCAGTCATGAGCCTGATCAAAGCAGGGCAAAGAAATAAAAAATAACCAAGGGGGGATATTAAATTGAAATGAATAAATTTACACATAGAGATTAGCAGATCCACTGGCTTCATTTAATAATAATAATAAAAAAGTATTTTTGAGATGTTTGCGTTGATTTTAGTACAGCAGCTCCGTATATATTCATAAAGCATATATTACATAGAAAATAACTCTATTGGCTAGGCAGTATTTTAATTGTGAAGTTAAACACTTCAGAATTAAGATTGTAATTGTGTAATTTTATCTTTGTTCGTTTGCATATCTGTCTTGTAACAGCTCACCCAGGTGTCACTGGGGTGGTAGTGGCAGTGGCCGCGGTGCTCACATGGGTTGTGACCGTCCTCTTCTGGCCATGGCCACCACAAAATGTTGGTGCTGGTTGTGCTCAGCTTCTCAACAGTTCTTTTTGTTGCCCTTTGTAGAAATGGGTTTTATACTTATGAAGATTCTTCTAAGCACAGCCACGAGTTTCTCTTCTGATTTGAAGTGCAACCTACATTAGAAAAAAAAAAAGCTAATGTTTCAGAGCTTATTCAGATTAAGGAAGAGAGGCATACTTGATAAAATTTCAAATCTGAGAATTTTTCTTAAGTTTGACATCTCAATTGGTGGTGATAATATTTCCATACAAGTACTGATTTTTCAGCTTTCTGATTTTAAATTCCTTACGGATATGCTCAGTCCTGGGAGGGAGGTGTCAATGTGTTTTGGCCAGCAGTGATGCTGAGATCTATAGTCCTTCTGTGGATGCTCATGTTCAGCTCTGGGAAGAACATTAAATTAGACATAACTGTCAGGGTTTTTATCTTTGTTCCCCCCCTCCCTGTTTTCTTAAACAGTTGTATATCCAAGAGAGCTGCTGTCTGTACTAGGGGTACAGGCTCAAGGCATTTTGTTTGCCCCAGGCCTGCAGCTGCAGAGTTTTCCCTGCCCTCACGCTCCTGCAAGCTGAGCCAGCCACTTTTCTCCCTGGGTGAGTGGTTTTATCATTCCTCACATCAGCTCATCTTGGAAACAGATGAGCCTTAATGCTGGTTTAGGAAAGGGAGCAGAAGCGTGTAAGATGTCAGCTCACAATGCTTTAAAGTCTCACGACACACTGATGGTGCAGCGCTGCCGCTGTGACCTGTGGGTGCAAATCAGCTGTAGGCAATGTTATATATGGTGGCCACGTGCAAGGGAAAAGTGCTCTACACTTTCTAGACATACTGTGTAGAAATACCTATGCTACACATGATAATTTTTCAGAGAAAAGAAGTGGTATAGAAGCCTCCAAACACTCCCTGATGGATTCACTGGCATTGTGATTGGGCTTTCAACAAAGACATGAAAAATAGATTTCTAATATTTTATTTAGTTAATAAGAAATGCAATCATAATAGCTACCAGTGCCACAGCAATAGAAGCACTGGGTTGTAATATAACTCACCATCAGGAAAAACCATCTACAAAATAAAAGCTGCAAATGGTATAGCTACTCTCCTATGTCCAACCGGTGTATAAGTTAGAGCATGTAACAGAACATATACAAGACTCTGATTAAATGTATGGATATTGAATGTTTGTTTCTTTAGTCTCATTATGAAGTTAAAGAAAAATTACTGTCAAATCCATTTGGCTAGAGCCAAACAAGAGCAAACCTGAGAAACGGATTCCTTTTTGAGCTGTTGTGATTGAACTTAAACTATGCTAACGGAAGAGATTCCATTTCCTCCATTGGGAAGTAAAGGACCATGATTCTATCCCAGAATCACCCCTGTGCTACAGCATTGACTTCATTTTTGAAGTCTACAGACAGAAAGAATAACAGGAAAGAGGAGGTGTGAGACACCATAGATTTTTAGTTTGAATCTGTTTTATCTCTATTGAGAGCCAGGCAAAGCAATTTGTCAGAAGGAGTCAAAGACACCAAGAGGAGTATGGTTATTAGTTGTATTAAACAGCTGCTTTTGAAACTCTGCTAAAAGTTTCCACTAAGGAGAGTGGTCTCACAGGTTCACCATCTGAACCAGCGAGAAGCGGAGGTGGGAGGAGAGTTACAGTACGGGTATCAAAGCCATTGCATAGATGTTGGCCCTTTCTTTTTTTCAATTATCCACCACTGAAAAATGTCTGCTGGCAAGGCTGCATCATAATATCTGCATTTCTGTGGTTATGAATGACCTGTGTATCTCTGAGTATGAATCACAACACTTCTCCCCATAGAAATGGAGACAACTGAAAGTGAGAGATCTGACAGTGACTTTTGAATATTGCTTTGCAGAGGACATTCTGACTCAGAGGGGGAAAAACTAGAGGTTTCTGGGCCCTGGAGAATCCAGTTAACAAACACAGACTCTTTTAAAGTCATCTTTAAACCTAATTTTGTGGGATGATCATAATATTGCTACACAAATACACTAGATGTAAAATATGCATATATGCTTTGGAACCCTGCAGCAAAATATATCTGTAATGTCAGCAAAGGTTTTTATTTTAATACAGAACAGAAAAGATTTACAACCAAGCAGCTTTATTTAACACATTTTAAAGAATTAATCCTAAACTATTTGAAAATATTTAAGGACAAATTGATTTTTTTTTTTTTTTTCCTTTCTGCAGTAAATAATGAGGTACTTTCTCTGAGGCTGCCTGGCAGCTGGCACCATTGTTTTCTCTTTTTTTTGTTCATGTGAAGCCCAGTGAGCTCCCTTGTGCCAGTAAGTTGGAGGGCAGGGAAATGTGGCTAGGGGCTCCATCCAGCAATCTGTGTTATCCCTTGCCCAGCTGTCTGGTGCTTTGGAGTCCTTTCTGCCTGTTTTGAGTGATTAAACCCAGATTTCTCAGTGCCAGTCAGCACGCACTTATTTCACGCACGTATAGAAATACAAACCACAGAAAACAATGCATGAAACAGCAGAGGATTTATATGCAGAAGTAGGGTTAAATATTTTGCATATTTTAACCTTGGCTCCTGCAAGTTTGGCAGGTCAAAGTTCTCAGCATGCTTTTGGTGAGACTCACCCCTTGCGTTGGAAATGTGAATTTAAAAAGCTGAGGAGTTTGCTCTGAGTGTGACAAAGTGAATCCCACCAACCATGGGTTGTCCTCTGCATCATGGTTTTGCATTCCTTCTCTGCCTACTGTCAACGGCTGATGAAATTTCTTGGAGGTTACACCTGCCCAGGGCTTTGTTTCTCCATTTTTTTTTTGCTCTTTGTAGTAAGAAGGATATCCTCAGACTCCTTGTTGGAGATATTTGCCATTTCCTAGCAAATAGCTGTTTTGTGCTTCTCTGAGGGTCCTTGGAATCCTTCTCTGGGCTGTTGTGCCCTGTCCTGCCTCAAGGCCTTCTCCTCTCAAACCTGTTAGTAATTTAGCTTGGCGTCTTTGGGCTGGAAAGCATCAACCAGGTGAATGTGATATTAATATAGTAGGATAGATCTGGTCCTGCAATTTATAAAGAAATGCATTGGCAAAAAAAAAAAAGTGGCTATGCATAAAAAGTGATATAAAAAGTGATTGGTTTCAGAAGTTAGTAAGAAAAGGACGTGGTTACTATGATTTTTTTATTTCACTGTTATTTGCAAGACTCACTCCAAATACATATTAGAGGAATTAGTGAGTAAGTGTGCTTAAAAGGCACATCAGATGGTAATAAATGCCATACTGCTTTTTGTAAAATCATTGTTGGTTTTTCCTGTATTCTCTGATATGTTTGGGGGTCAGGGAAAGCATAACACGCTTTCTGTGAATTCTAAAACTTCTTTGCATGCTGGGATTGTGTTATAAAGCAAAATGTGATATGTGACCCATACAAACTTTGTGAAAATCCAGAACACTGTATCTCACTTTTTTCCTACCCTCTGGATCTTTTCTATTGTGCCCTGTTAATGCCAGAATAGCCTGGGCAGCCCCTATTTTATGCATTTGTAGTTAATGTCTTTTGTCTAATAAAAGCACTTCAGTAGAATATGTTACTTCTGAGAAAAGTTAAATAAACTTTTGATGCAAATTGAAAAAAAATCTCAGCATGTGTCGCAGTTAGATATATTTCATATACCTCTTCAATAACAAAAACAAAATAATGGTGTGAGTAAGCTCTGTTGCAGATATATCACCATTGTTCCTGCAGGGTAGGTGATTGTAATCTTTTATAGTAAATTTTGAAAAAATGAACTGCTCCAATAAATTTCCTGTTTTACAGTGAACACACTCAACATGTTAATCTTTTATATGGTCATTGTCCAGAAGAAATATACATAGTGGATATAAGACACCCCTGTAAAGCCCTAGAGCAATATGCTTTCTATTTCAAATTAGACTAGAATAGAATATAATCATCTAGGTTGGAAAAGTCCCTTGGGATCATTGAGTCCAACCATCTACCCTACCCTACAAAGTTCTCCCCTACACCATATCTCCCAACACCACATCTAAACGACCCTTAAACTCATCCAAGGATGGTATAGCTGAGCCGTTTTATCCTTTAAGGTTGTTGTAAAACCTTATCTAAATGAAAGGCATTAAATGGTGAAGTTACATGAAGGTGTGGTTCATTAAAGTGTTACTGGAAGGTGATCCTGTTTTTTAACTATTAGTGTATTTCTGAAGGTATAGTATAAAGCTAGGGAATTTATACTGGCACTGAAAAAGCCTTGCACATTTATTGCTTAATTGACGATAATTGGCCTGGCCATAGAAGTGTAGACCTTGCCATCCCAAGATCATGACATATAAAGGTTAAGTATCACTTCCAGTAAAATCTTCTCAGGGAATGTAAAAGTTGCAATACAAAGTTTGGTAAGACATCTAATTTTCTTGCTGACTGCAACTTTTCTATTTTTTTAATTTAAGGTTAATATGGCATTTGAATTTATTTATAACGTGAATGCCCCAACCAAAAATTATCATTAAAGCACTTAATGTTACTTTAATAACTGTATTTTTTTTCTAAATAGCTACTGAATTGTTAAAGATATTTCAGTATAACATAGTTATTGTGAAATAGAATAAGACAATAAGGATAATCTTCTATGAAAACAGAAATAATAGGAAAGAAGTTTAATATTTCCATCTGCGAATTAACCTGCTTATCGGACAAAGCAAATTGTGAAGTAACCACTATTCAAGATCAGTATACTAAGAAATTCATAAATATTTATCATTGCTACCTCAAAACTGCATATCATAATTTAATGGCAATACTAGTATGCTGTAATTTATTTCGTGGGTTGCTGTAATAAACACTATGACTGAGGTAACTTCCAGCTGGGGCTAGATTGAGCTTGGTTCCTGTAGGTAAACTGTATTGAAAAACTAACATTGCATCTTCCAGTTGTAGGTTTGCCATGGGGACACATTGGATTTTCTAGTGCTATATGTGCCACCCAGAAATGAAATATATTAACTTGTATCACATTTCTATCAGAAAACAAGATTCTTAGCTATTTATGACTAAGCTGTAAAGCTTGTTTCTGAGTGAAATGCAGAGACTTTCATCTTATCTAACAAGTTTGCCTCTCCCATTTTCAGACAGAACCAATTTGTTTTATTATATTGTGTGGTGTTTGCACTGCGCTTAATAGTTACAAACACAACATGAAAGATTGCACAGGTCTTCACGTAATGTGGACATCTACACTACCTCAGATGAGGATGAATCAGGCTGCAAGTTTGCAACTAGTTTGAACAGGTCCAAGTACGTGTTAGCATTGAATACATCATCCCTTCATTCCCTCTTCTGGCTGTGCAAAACATCTTGGCATCTCCTACATAAGCCAGCAGTCCTACTTTTGAGTGACCTTATAGTGAGCTGGATCAGGAGCTCACATGGCTGAAAATTAAGAAAGATCTTAAAAAAACAAAAAAAAAAAAAAAAACCCAAAAAACCCCAAAACCAAACCAAAAATGGTTAAGAAAGGAAATAATTTCTCAACCACCTGATTATTGGTGCTGGCACGGGAGAGGTGCTGGAAGCATGTGGCCAAGACAAGAGAGGATCTTAAACCTTAATAAAACTGTGTGTTCAATTTTATTTCTTTGCCATAACAAGGCCAAAAATTTCATTTAAAGGGAAATGGGGAAGGACTTGCACTATTTTCCCAATGGCATGTACTGTTCATCTTCAGTTTTCACTGTGTTATGAGCTGCCAGAGGTCATTTTTAGCCACATGAATAATTAGAAAATGTTTTTATGCAAGTGGATGTGTTCTCTGCTAATCACATTTGTCCTTCTAAAGTCAGAGGAAAAAGTGGAGGAGAGAGAGTGTGGCTTTTCACAACACACTGATACACAACACTAATTAAGTCCAGCATCTGATATCAGGCTTTTAAAACTGAACACCTCTTATTACAGAGGTGGTGTTGACACATTGATTTTATTTAAAAACTTCCATTTTTCTGCACATATATGTGGCTGTTCTCACCATGAATATTCTCCCAGAATTCTTCCGTTTCCTTAAGTATTACTAGAATTTTTATTCAGGACTCATTTTCCTGTGGACCCCCTGTTGCCATTGCTTCGTGCGTGGGGTCGTGGCTGATTCCTGCTGGGAACCTGCCCCTCTGTAGGCCGGTATCTTCTGCGAGAGAAGGAAACCTGGTTTTGCACCTCTGCTGTGCTGTGTGCTGAGCAGCCACTTCACCCCCAGCACAATCACCAACAATATTTCCATAGCTCTCAGTAGTTTCCGACTGATTTCAGGAGTGCTTGCTGAGGTTTCTTTAGCTGTACGTATTATATATATATATTTATTTTTTTTTCTTTCCATAAAGATAACCCTCTGGGGGAGGCAAGGTACTACTTCAGCAGTGAAATCCTTAAGACTTGTACTGGGAAGAGGTTTTTAAGAGCAAGAAGTTTTATTGGTGGTATTTATAGACCTTTTGCACTACAGGAACTGCAGAAAAAGCCTGCAGTGAAGCTGAGAGCTTGGCTGGGAGGACTGGCCCTCCCCTGGTGGATACTGCATCTTAGCACCACTCAGAGAGACTTGAAAATAGTAATATTTTATGTGTGATACAGAACAAAATTAGATATTGACTAATAAAAATTTGTGATAACCTGCAGTGAGGTGTTTTTCCAATCAACTCCTGAGACATCAAAATTATGGTGTTGTCTTTTGTAAAGCTGTGATCAAGCGCTTCTGTAATAAATCCTGTTTTCAGGAATCTGTAATAGAGTGTAAAGGCATACCTGGGAACATTTTGGGGTTAAGCCTGGCATATTGTAGAAATACCTCATCACGTATGCAACCAATTTTCAAGTAGCTGAACTGGGATTTTTTTTTTAATGGGAAATACATTGAGAATTGCTTCAGGCAGGTATTTTATTTTCAAAGGTAGGTTAATATGTTTAACAGACTAGGGCAATTTGAAATGCTGACCAGAGCTCCAGCTCCTGTAATAATGCAATCATTATATTTTTTCTTTTTTTATTACTTTTTTTTTTTTTTGGCAAAAGTTCATAGTGATTGCGGTGAGGTATTGGATCCTTGTGTATCACAGTCTAAACTTCCATAATGAAGAGGTGCACCCTACTGCAAAAAGCTTATCTTAAACTTAGTTTTGCAACTGACTGTGAAGTCAGGAGCTCATTTTTTCAACACTCTATGGGAGAAGGATGGTGGAGAGTTCACAGATAAAACCAGTAGAAACAAATACATGGATGAGCCCTTGGCTCTAAATTGTTGGAACTTTTTCCTCCAAGGTCAAGTGAAACTTGCTTTCTGCCAGAAATGTGCAGCCTGTGCACATATGTCAAGTAACATGATTTTTATGGGCCGTGTCTCTCAAAATCTCTAGCTGGTGTAAACTTCTTTTGCTTACACCAGTAGGAAGCACATTATACTTTTACTTCATTAAAATAAGATTATAGAATAACCTTTCTGAGGGAAAAACTAGTGGGGGGTAGTGAGGGGGGCTTGCGTATTTTTGCAAAAAGGACCCTCCAACCCCTGTTGACCACCTCTTGCTTAAAAGACGATTTAACTGCATGGAGAGCAGTGTCTTTGTCTGAGCTAGACTGGGTGGAAACGTGGTGGAAACCTGAGACAATAATTCCTTTTGAAAGTATTTATTCCTTGTGTTTCCATTTAAAGGTAAATGCAATCCCTGGTAATCCAACCCCTTTAGATCACCAGTGCGAGGAGACCCAAGGACCTGAGCTGGTGTGGGGACACAGGTTGTCCTTAGAAGCACAAATGTCTGCAAATTCCCTTCCTGCTCTCTGTCTATGACACACTTTTGGCACTGCAGGTTTCATGTACAATAAACCAAGATTAACAGAGTGGCAAGAAGTTCCCTGGTTGATAAAGGTCTTGTTCCAGCAAAGCAGTTGTGCACGTACTTGACTGTAAGCATGTGTATTTTTTTGTTGATTTACAGGAGCTTAGATGAGTCAACCTACATACTCAAGTGCTTTGCTGAATCAGAAATACAAATTTTCCACCAGCGGAACAGGGAAGGGTTGTTACTGGGGGCACCTCTGGCTTTGATCTAGCCACACTTCAGCAGGTGTTTCATTTTAAGTGTGTGAATAATCCTAAAGAATAACTTTGTGAAGTCAAGGCAGGGTGCTTACTTCCACTCAGCACTGATAAGGGGAAGGCGGCGCTGGTGCACGTGTAACAGCTCTCTCCTGCCCTCGCTCACGCATTTCCGTGGAGCAGAGAATGGAAATGATTAAACAGGTTGAGAGCTGCCTCCATGGTACAGCAGCACAGCCACGATGTCTGCATTTATGCTCTGAATTTTTCGTTATAATAATTTTATTTGATATATTACATTGGTACAAATGATTCTGAAGAAAATGCTTTCTGAAGAAAAAACTTGCATTTCTATAGAGGTAGTGTTGTTTTGGTATGAATTAAACTGATATAGAAGAAAATATTTAATTTTTTTTATATTTGTATATCTTAAATAGCAACAGCCTTATTTTTAAAAAAAAAAAAAAACACCAAAAATTTTGCATTTAATTTTTTTTGCAAAACATTTCAAAAATCTATTTTATTCTTTTGTAAGATAAAACTGATTTCCTCCCTTTAACAACTCTTCACAAAAGATCTCAGTGCTATAAACTCTGGTTTTAGCACAGTAATTTTATGTAAAATATTTCTAGCATTTTCTTTGAATCAATAAGCAATTTTCATGCCAATAGACGGTAGAATTGGTGTACTTTCTTGTAATTTACAAGCAAATTGTGTGCTTTCTTAAAATGTGGGACAAGTCATTTTTCCCACATCGATATAATAACAAAAATCTTGCAACTGGATCTCACAGTTTCAGCTCAAATTCTGGCTGAAGTCAATGGGCAGCTCTGAGAGGTGGCTCTTCTGCCACAAATGAATAAGCTTGTATCAGGGAACTGAGTGATACCTACCGTCAGAAACTCTTTCAGGTTTCAGGGTGATGGTTGCATAGTTCAATTTACACCAATATTTTTTCCATTGAGGATATATTTATCCCACCATGCCTTTAATCTGTAAGTATTTAGTCTATAGAGTAGTTGCAAGTTCTTCCCATGTTATATATGAGGGTTATTTTTTTAAAAAGTAAGATCCATCATGCTGAGAAAGAAACAACATAGCATTTGTCTGTGGGAAGCACTAAGGACAATGCATGCTTTATAACTGGCCCATCACTTGGGAATCCTTCTGTTGAGTTGCCAAAGCCCTGAAACCACCCATGAAGGAACCTGGTCTTTTGAATCTATAGTCTAAAAGCACATGGAATTACTACTTGAAAAAATGAAGTTGTTTGTTTAATGTTTTTCAAATATGTGGACATCGTACTGTGATTTACTTGCTCTTATTGGGCCAGATATTTACATATGCCTTAGTGTTGCATTGCTAAACTCTGCCCATTCAAGAATAGGAGATGCATAATGCAGTAGCCACCCCCTTTGGGGCTGTAGTGGTTGATTTAGGCAGCAGCACCATAGACAACCGAAGTCTGGACGACCCTACTTCAGAGTAGCTATTTATTTTTGCTATTTTTGCTATTTTCCGCATGTGAGTTCTAGCACCCCTTCAGATATATGGCTGAAAATTAATCCAGCAATTCAATATACGTAGCTGCATTTCTCCGACATTGGAGAAATGATTTGGTTATAGAAGTGCTACTGCTAGCAAAAAGGGGGGCGAGCATTAACACACAGTTTAGACAGAGAGAGAGATCAAACCTGACAGCAGTAGCCAAGCCTTGGGCCAAATTATAGTAATTGTGGAACTGCACCTTTTAGCTCCTTTCTTCAACCTGAAAGATGCATGTTACCTATAAAGCTTTATGGAACAGCGAGTGAAGTTCAGGGCACCACGGCGTGTGTGACTCTTCTCCGAAGAGGCATAAATAATTAGCAAATGGAGCAGAGTCTGGCACAGTTGGGTTGAGTGGCAATGACCTTGAACATCCTTAAATCTGCTCTCACCAAGGCAATTAGTGGCTGATTCAAAGGGCAGAGAAAGCGGCCAGGAATCGATAAGGTGCAAGACATGCCATGGCCATGGTCCTGCTTCCTCAGACCTGGATGCTTTTCCTACCGCAGAATATAGGAACAATGTGGGAACAACTGTATGATATTCTACTTATTATATTGAATGTTCACATATGTTTGCCTGATATTCCTATAGACATCTATTTTGGCTTCAGCCTTTCTGGTAAAGTCTATACAGTAATTATATTATGCACTATTATTAGCTGAACATTTCATTAATTCTAAATACAGCCTCATTTTTTTATGTTCTTACACCAGGAAGAATTAAAGCATTTAAGAAAGCTGTGGGAAGTGTGAAAATAACTTTTTCCCTGGAGTTTAAGAAAAAACAAGCCAAGTAGTTTCGAGAACTTACTTTAATTGCAGCAAACAGCACACAGCATAACTAGCTATCCATAATTTTTTTGCCTTGTATTTAGCAGAATGTCAAGAATTCAAAGTGGAAAAAAAGTTAAGGAATAAATAAAAAGGTGACGGCACAGTTGGTGCCCCTCACCCATCGCAATTTGGTGTGGAAAGGGTCAAACATTTTGCTTTGTTGTGGTGACATTGCCAACAGATGTTGTAGGACATCGTGTGGATTTTCCTGTCCTTGACTTCATCTTCCTTTGCATCTATCTCCTTTCATCTCCATCATCACCCTGGCATCCCCTTTAAGGCCTTCTCTTATGGCCACCTGTGGAGGAACTACTGTCTGAACTTGTGCTAAGCACTCTGGGGGAAGGAAGCCCTTCTGCATCACATGAATTCACACATCACCGCATGCATTCCACACAAGGTGTCCTACAGCAGCACAGGTTGTCGTGTGCCACAGGTATTGTGGCCACATTCTTTGGTGGTGACTAAGTAGATCACTGCACCAAAGTGTGCATGTTTGGCAAATCTTCATTATAACAGCAGGAAAAATAGCAAACAGTAGGGGAGAGACTTGGTGAAAGACAGGGATGGAGAGCCATTTGTTTGTCTCATGTTGCTAGTATACTTTCTCGTGAACAGTGACAGGTTTTAATCAGAATGTCTCAGGGACAGTTATTCTGTACTGAATGAGCTCAGGAGGCATTTCTGTGAAAAGCGGAGTTACACCAGAAAAGTTTGTGGTTGCAATATGTGCAAAAGTCTAGTTCAAATGACTTTGAGCCCTTCAGGGTCGCCCTGACCTAGCCCACAAAGGGGCTCCTTGCAAGGAGAGACGAATGCCTTTATCCACTTTTATGATACACTCAACTGAGGGATAAACACATAAAGAGTTTCATTGTAGCTTGAATATAAGGCTGGCCATGAGGAAAAAAACATAATTGTGTGAGAAAGGTATGTCATAACATGAACAGCTTGGTTCCCCAGACTGCGTCTGTATCTGTGCCTGGTGATCACTGAAGACTAACTGCCCAGGCATTGTGCTGGGACATGCTTCCTAAGAAGATCCATGACTAGGTACCAAGGTGTCTACAGTCCAATGGATGTCTCGCATTGCGCCCACCAGGCATTTATCCTGGGCAACCAGCAGATGGCATTTCCCTAAGAGCACGAGAAATGTGCTCTGGGATGGTCATGATGTCTTCACAGGATGGTTCATTCTCTCCTGCTCCTCTCCATGATGTCATAACTGAAGATGTGCTCCCTAAAGCTAGTAGGTTTTAGGGACATTTTAGAGGGGACCTGACCAACTTTAGCTCCTGTAAGGATGAGTAGGAGTTATCGTTCCTCCTGAGCCATGTACTTTGCACTTGCCTAAACTGCAAAGTGCCCCTCCCTTTGTGTTTCTCAAAAATTCTTGTTTGCAAAAGGCCTTTCCTGCAGTCCAGGTGTATCTCCTCCCAGCTATCATCTAAACTGTCAGAATATACAAATACACATGGTGATTTGGTCGGTGATGGCTACCAGCCCAGGAAAGGGGAGCAGATGATGGTGCCCAGCATTTTATACCCACCAGCTGGTCTAATCACCCTTTCTGTGCCTGTTCATGAAGTTGCCTCCCACTCTCGATTTTGGATATGCTCAGTTGTTTGGGAAGCTAAAACTCAGATGCCTACAAGTTTGGTCTAAGTCTGACATCAAAGCATCATTGCAGTGCATTGGATATTCACATCTTTTCCTTTCTTTTAGAACATTTTTCCAAGTAGCTGGATGTCCAAATAGTTACTGACTTAGTATATTAAAAACCAGCAGCTGTGGCATCTTTGATGTAATTTTCTGAGTTATGCTACTTTCACTGTATTATATGTTCTTTAAAATATTTGGTATTTTAGCTTTAAAACCATGTTAAAATGATATGTTAAAAATGCTAGCAGTTTTCCAAAAAGTCCTGGCTTTTTCTTATCTTCTCTCTCTTTTTTTTTTTTTTTTTTTAAATGCAAAAGAATATACAAAGAACCTTGGCAAATAATTAAACATTCTAATTTGAGATAATCTTTGATTAATGAAGAAGCTGCTTTTGAATGCTCTTCTCTGGCTCTAATAATTGATCTCTAATTGTCCCATCTAAAGGTTATATATTGCCTTTCCTCATGATTGTGTCCTCCTAATGCCTTATAACTCGGATCCAGCTATTAGCAACGTTCATTAATTCCTCCTGAAAATGCTGTGAACTTTCCAAATTGAAATAGTGCTTTGTAAAACTAAGTTTAGTTTTGTACTAGTTTTTAGCCTCTTGAGAAAACCACACAAAAAGATGTCACAAACATGATTTTTAATTATTTAATTCTAAATTATTTTAGAATTTATAAACTATATCAGGATGTTGGACAGAGCTTGTGTAGGAGAACTTAATTAAAAATAATGGCACGGGTGCTTTTTGTTCTCTTACTGCAAGTAAACAGGTGATGGATTTGCAATTAAGTGTGTGATGTCTAAGTGGTAAATGCATTTATGCAAACATTGGAGAACTATAGAATTTGGAATCTGGTAAAATGTTTGTGATAATAGAAAAACTCTGGGTTGTTTCAGAGGGATTTTTGTTGGATCTCTAACAAGCTTGGGACAGCTAAACATATTTACTTAATTGCTCACTTAATTGAGAGGTGAGGTTTCTTCATAGCATAAGTTATTATAGCTGTTTTCTTCATAACTGTTTTTTAGCCTTATTCTATGTCAGTAAGACAACCCCTTTTAACCTGTCCCTTGGCAGGCTTGCTTTTACATGGCTTAAAGAAAATTGGCAAAATTGGCTAAACTTCTTTGTTTTTCCTGCTAGACATTAAATTATGTACCCCAAATGTTGGCGTGTGCCTGATGCCTGACTACAGCATTACAGCACCAAAGGCTTGTAATTACCCAGCACATTTTCTGTGTAGTTTGATATTAAAAAATGCATAAGGTACTCGCATGAACACAGATTTTTACAAATATGTCTAATTAATACAATTTGAAAATGCTTTTACTTCCTTTGCTCCTGAATTTTTCAGTCTAATTTCATTAAAGTGGAATACTTATTCATGTGCTGCTTTCCCCAATTTTGGCTTAATTGTTTGTAGTCTGTACAGCCCGGCTGTCTGGAGATGTTTATTAGTGAGTAAATGTATTCTGGAAGGAGAGAGCCTGGCTAAATTGCTGGAAAGAAAAATTCTACAATCTGACCTTATCAAGACAGGATCCAGAAGGGTCTTATTTTTCATCTTGACTGCGGACTGTTAGCAAGGAATAAAAAAAAAAATCCAGAGAAGTTAGCTAAAGTCTATCACCACAGACATTGGATCTGTGGGGAAAAAAAAAAAAAGAAACAAAAAAAAGTATTGTCAAACAGTTATAAACCATTCTGCAGAATTGCAGAAAAAGTGTTACATATCCTGTAATGATACAAAGCTATTTTCTTCAAGCTTTGGAAAACACAAATCTATTCCACACAAATGCACTTGGTATTTAGGGAACCTTTTAATATACTTTAAGTATATGATAACACAGAAAGACCGTATGGCATCAAAGTATTCAATAATATATTTTGAGTGATCTTTAGCAACTCCCCTGAGCATTTACGGCTTGCTAGAGGGAAATGCACTTTTCAAAGATCATGTGCAGTCCCTATGGAGACCCGTAACCTTCCTCAGAGCAATTCGCCACAAACTGATAGGTCTGATCACAGCACAAGTGAGACAGTGAGTTTAAAACGCTCTGGAAATGCCTCAAGAATACTAATGGGAGCCCTGTGACTGCTGAGTCACTGCCGGCAACTGGGGGGTCAAGCAAAGGCTTGTTTGAGGATTATAAATATCGGTAGGAAGCCGGGTATTGGCAAAGCTTCATTTAGACCTTGGCCGTTTCGCCGTCTGATTTGCTGCATAATCAGTTTATTAGTGAATCAAGCAAAGATAAAATCTTCCGTTAGGGAGGGCTGAGGGGTTCAGGTCTGGGGACAGGGAGGGAAGGAGTGAGTGTATGGACATCAAAAGGCTGCTCGGAGCGGCACAAGGATCTGTGTTTGTTCTTCTAGAAAGAGTTTGGTACTTACCTGTCCTTCCCACAGAACCTGCTGGGTTTATGAATAAAGGGCAAGTTTTTCTCCTCACCTCTGCCCCCTTGCAAGAGTCATGCTGTGCCCTGGTGGCCTTAATGCAGGAGCTTGTTGGTTTTCTTTTGGTATTTGGCATTAAAGTATTCTTCAGGAATTTCAGCTTTGCCAAAATGATCTACCACTGTTTGAACGTGTGCTGTTAAACCCTCTCTGATAGAAAGCTGCAGATTGAGTTTCCTATCACAGAACACATGTGAATATATCCCCTTCCTAAGCCACCTCTGGCTCTTTGCGGTGGCCTCCCTGGGGTGTCACACACCCCTTTGCTGCCCCTCACGATCCTTTATGTACTATTGCTTCCTCTACTGTTTCCAGGCCATCTTTAAATCAAGCATAGCTTGTATTTGCAGTTTCAGCTCTTGGAGGGTCTGGATCCATGTGGTGCTTCTCATTAATCAGTACTACACAGTGTGTGGCGCTCTTTTTTTTTCTTTTTTTTTTATTTTTTTTTATATTACACACATGTAGTACAAGCTCACCTTGTTATTTTCTGACCTGTCTTTTCTTCCTCCTTCCTTCCCTGAATCTTGCTCCAGATGGTAACTGCTGCAAGAGCTTAAAAATAAAAAATGAAACTGTGAAGCGCATTCACTCTTATGGAGTTGCAAACAGGGGGCAGAGCAGGAAGGAAAATGCACCGTTATCATTTGTCTGCCTTTGTTCAATCAATGTCCTCAGCCGTTAGTCAATCTGCAACGGCATGAACTGCATCATAGAAGGCATGGCACACAAATATTTAAGAAAAAATGAAAGCCGTGGTATTGTGGGGAGCCTCTCAGTGAGGGTCTGTTGTTATTATCCCATTGCATCTGGCCTGTAGCTGATTTCTGGCTCCCCCTTTCTTCAAAGCTCTTTGACGACAGGCAGGAAATGTGTGACAAGTAGATGAATAAGTTGGCAATTGTCCTGTACGGTGAGTCCGGACACACAGCTAGTCGTTTGGTGGGTGATTAAGCAGTGGCTGTATAGAAAGAGGCTGTATCTGATGCACAGACACCTTTTGCCTGTCTTGGAGCATCTTGGAGCAAGAGTAGTTGGGAGATTTGCTGTAAATCCACCCCCAAAGCACGCACATTTATTTTTAAGAAGGTTAGGCAAGACATAGCAAGCAGCTGCCATGAGAAAAGGGGCTGCCAGGTCCCCCGTTTTGCTTTCAGTCTCCCAAGTGCCCCCTTTGCTGTCACGCTGCTCCTCCTCCAGTCCCTGTGCTTGGTCAAAATGGCCTGAAAAGTCCTCCCTGTCCAAAGCAAATATTAACATCACATATTTGACCAGAGGGGGAAAAAAAACCCCAAATGTTCTTATCCTTTACAAAACATTAAGATAAACAACAGTGATAAACCGTTTCTTATGGCAAGAGGCTTTTAAAACACATGTGTATGTGCATTCCACCTGGAAATGTGGGTGAGTGCAACAGAAGTGCAGTTGTCTTTTATTAGTAGCAGCTGACTTGGAGAGATATAAGGAAGTTTCATCTGTCCAAAATATGTTCTCTTGCTGTTGCAGCTACTTTGGAGTTATCAAAGCCAGGGGGAGTTATTGTTCTTGGTTTTTTTTTTATGTAGAAATCACTTGACCCTGATTCCCTTATTGTCCCTCTCTGGCTATTACTATTATTAGTGCAGTGGTGGAATATTTCTCCCTAAATGATACTGCAGAAAAGTAAATAATTTCTTATTTCTGTTTTTTTTCCCTCCATAAAGACTCTACTTTAAGAATAGATTTTAAAGGACAAATGCTATGGTTAAAGACTCAGAAAGGAATGAAAACAATAATTGACACAGAACATGAAGAAAAACAATATTAGGAGCAGGTCACAAAATGGTGAAAAAAACATATGTATTTAAGGAGGTGTGCCTAACAATCCAACTGAAAAAAATAGGGAAAAGCACTTTAGACAAGCAAGAAGATTTCAGCAGATCAATTTGGCTGCTCAGAAGGAGCCAATAATTTGGCAGGAGCTAATAACTAATAAATGTTCCATAAATAAAACCAAAACAATCCTGGATCATAGTAATAGGGAGTTAACTCTCTATAAGGTGAGGCTCAATGGACTAAGTGATGTTTTTTCAGTCTTAACCAGAAGACCAAAAGTCACCAGACTGATCCACTGCTGCAAATAAGCCAAATATGCATCTTCCCTTCAAACCACTTCAGAAGCAAAATATAACTCTCTACAGCCTCGGTGGGGTGGAGAACAAGGTAAGTGAGAGCAGGTGTAAGGCATTCTGATCAAGTAGGGTTTAAATGCGGCCTGAGGGAGCAGATGAGCTTTTCAGGCAGAGCAGGAGGGTTGATGGGGTGGAGAAGAAACAAAAGTGATAAGAAACTTGGTGCAGCAAGCTCAGCAGAAAGAAGACCAAAGGTTTTATGCTGTTGTTTACCCAGTTGTTGCCGTTAGGCCTGAGGTGAAATGCATCGTGCTTTCATAAGGTGCAGATGGCATGCTTTAAAAAATAGCTGTGGGGTTTGCCTTATAAATACAGGCAACCTTAGGTTTTTTTAAGCAGATGTGTGCTGAGCAGAGCTCTCTGCTGCAGGGGCAGTGTGTGCTGCTTGGACACATCATTGCCTGCTCCTACCTTCCAGACTGTGGAAACCGCAGTGTTTTCCTGCCTGAGGATGTCTCCCAGGCAGGGTGTCTCCTCATCCGAGGTAAGACCTACCTTTTTCTGTTAAGGAGAATCCTGCTTTGTTTACTGGATCATTTTACCCTCTTGACAGCAAGAGAGCTCTGGGCTAGCATTGCCAAGGCAAGGCTTCATGACCTGATGGACCGAGTGTCCTGGCATCCCATCTGTGTGGGCTGGGTGTGCTTCAGGGCACCCTTGGTTATTTGTTGTTGTCACATGTCTTGAGAAGAAGACATATGCTTTGTCAAATGAATTTATTACAGGTTTTATCAGCATTCCTGTGGAAAAGCTTGCATAGTTTCTTTCAGTCAGGGGACAAGGCTCCCATGATAAGGGCTTGAATGTTCTCCAGTGAGACTGGGGCTGGCAGTGATGGATAGCAGATGGGTATGGCAAATAGTGAGGACAAAGGATGAGATGAAGAGGTATTGGGGTGCTCGTGGATGTGTCTGGCAGTGCATGGCTTAACTTGGTTAAGCACCTCTGAATGAGCTGGGGAAGCTGTTGGTATGAGAAATGTGTTTATCTGTTCCCCCCTTAATTCCTTCTCCGCCCCATATATCCCCAGAGAACCCTCAGCTACAAAGACGTGCAGAGCTCATCTTCTTGCAAAGCTATAAAACCTTTTTTAGGTTGGGGTGGTTTTTTTTGATTTTGTTTTGCTTTTTCCTCTTCTCTAAGCTGTCTGTCAAATGTCACTGCCTTCCCATCACTTTCCTAACAGCTTCTTCGAGAGGGTAATGGCAGGGCTGCACTCGGTTGTGTTTTCTGCCTTCTCTCTGCCACATCAGCCAGTGCCTGCTGGGATTCAGCAGTCTCATGCGGCCTTACTCCCTTGTATGTTGGTCTCACCGTGGCTTGCAGTGGCTCCTTCTTCCTGTTCTCTTCTCTGGTCACTTCACAACATCACAGGAGTAAAAAAAGACAGACCAATACATTAGTTCTGCGGCCAAAAAAAACTTCCAAGGAGTCATGTTTGCTGATTTTTGAGCCTTGAATTTAAGGGCAAAGGTTTTTGGTTTTGTCTTTGTTTTTCTTTCAATCCATCTGAAGAGTTGAGACGAATAGCCTGGAAGAAGGGGTCAATAATCTTGCTCTCATGAAGTCTTTGCCAGCTCAGCTGCTTTCCCGCTACCATTGACAATCAAGGGAAAAACTCAAGACGCTTTCAAAGGAAATGCAGTGGGAAAAATTTCACTCTGTTGTTCACATACTTCTATTTCCAAGGGCAAAATGAAAAGTTTCAGTGTATTTCAGCTTGGTTTGATCTAAGTGGCCAAGCAAACAAGAAATAAATACCCTTTTGGGGTGAGTTTGATGTTCGATCCCTCTTGCTTCAGTAGCTGAAATGCCTCGGCCTCCTGCTTCTCTTCCTTGGCCCACATTCCTGGTGGCACAAAGTTCCTTGAGCAGCAGTACAGTTGTCTTGCTGTAAACAAGACAAGTCAGTGAGAAATCCAAAAAATCATTTGACAGTGCAAAAGAAGGTAAAAATACTGCAAGAACTGATGGATAGAGATTAGCTTTATTTTGGGTCAATATTAAGTGCTTTGTGTGGTTGTTTTGTTGTTTTTATCTAGCAATGAAGAGTTTAAGAGTGTCAAATATATTGGTGCTTACTGAAATTTCTTGGAAATCGAGATAATAAACAAGCATTACTGCAGGGGTCTGTGTATGCAAAACACCAGGATGGAGTTGTATCTCTAAATTACATTGTTAGTCCACAACTCTGACCCCTTTGCCCTTATATCTTTCCTCACTGTTTTTTTGGGGGGCGCTGGTGGGGTTTTTCTGATTATTTTTTTTTTTTTTTTTTTTTTTTTTGGCCCCCTGAAACTTCAGAGGCTGAGTAGAGAGAAACTGTTTTTGTTGCTTCCAGACACAACTGTGTTCTAACAATGGGTGATGTTCAAGCTCAAATGGGGGGACTGGGAAAACACGTGTCTGGCCTGAGATAAACTTTACAGAGAATAAAGAGAGATAACAGCTCTGTTTTTCACCGGTTTCACTCTTCTTCTGTTTTCCACCCTGGCTAATCTGTGTGCCATGCAAATTCCCACCGTTTGCTCTGCCATGTGGCTGTGAACATTGACTTCTAGCTGTTAGAATATTGATCTGCTCCTTCACTAAAGCAAAAGAGCTTGGTTTAAAACCACTTTCGTTATAATTGTGTGTGTATTCTTGTGTCTGGAAGGGAGAAAGGTGCCGCCTTAATTTAATTAGAGCTTTGAATTGTGCCACGGTGACAAATGGGGGAAAAAAAAAATAAAAAAAAAATACACACACCTGGTTTTTGGTTAACTCTCAGAAGTCATGTTTGGTCGCTGCGCGGGTCAGAGTCTGGAGGAGCAGGCACGTGATTCTGGCTGTTTCTTCATGCAACGCTGAGTATTTGCACAAGAATTTCATCATCCTCTCCCAGGAACAGCTGCCAACCGCAGGATAACGTGGTTTTGCTGCGGAGGGGAAAAGATGAGTTTTATATGTAAAATTTATTTTAACACTAAAACACTTCTTGACATGAAGGTCAATATGTGCCTAAATTACTCTAAGTAACTGAGTTTATTATTATTCCTCTCTGTCACTTTCCCTTGCTGCAGCTGTGACACTGGGCTGTGTAACTTATTTAATTATACAGTTGTGTTTGCTGCTTTGTGTCTGTTGTTGGGTGTGCTATGAATATTTAGATTTCTCTTTCTCTGCAGTTCTGGAATTTAAACAAATTCACTGAAGTGTATTTAACCTGAAGTAATCTAGAATGTATGTTGCTTTGGGCTGTGCGTTTTTTAGGGACTTCCGTCTGCAAAATTGTATTCACAAAAGCAATTTTCTTCATGTAAAGATGGGACAGAGAATCAGCTCTTGCACATTGTGTGTTTTGGTAGCTTTTTCGTTGTTTGTTTTTGAAACAACTTCAATCCACGGTGCTATTGGTGCTTTCAGTGGGTGTATTTTGACAACAGGGACCTATACTGCAAACTTGTGCACTTATACATGTGCACACCCCCAGTTCTCCTTCCAAAGAGTCCATTTGGACACTAACCTGAAAATGCCAAAGGTCTGTGGGCTGAGCTGCATTTAGCAACCTGGTAAACAGCTATTGGAGGGCAGAAAGTGCATTTCCATGATAAACTCTTTTTCTCTGTGGATATTGATACGGCTATTTAAGTAGCAATTCATTGTGTGCCTGTCAGCACTGTGCTGGGCAGAAAGACTGTGAGTAAAATCTTGGAATATTTAAAGAAAATATTTAAGTGGGGCAAGGGGACTTTTTTTTTTTTAATAAAGACATCAAGATACAATTATAGACAGAGTGTAGCTCTATAAAAATATCATAAGTGGATCTAAAAATAGGATAAATTATTACTCTTATAATTAAGCCTAATGGACCTTCTTGTATAAGTTTGATAAGATGGCTTGTTAATATTCACACTTTTTTTTCTATTTAGTCAGTAAATTATGCATAAAGGACAAAATAGAAATAATCACCCAGACATCTGGGTCACTTGTGTCTGACTAATTCTTGTCCATTGTCTTTTGTATTTTTAAAATGGGAGATGAAGTAGTGGGACTAATATTATGTATTTTATTAGCAGAGAGAATGACTGCTTTCTAAGTTTAAATTGTGTATGCTGTTTTTGAAAATGAAAGATTACCATCATTTGTGAGTTCTTTACATTGACTCAGTATGCAGTAGAGGCAAATTCTGTGAAAGAGTCAAAAGAACAAAGAAAGACTCAAAAAAAATGCTGACCCAGTGTCATCTATATCTTTTAATTCAAACAGTGTAAGAAAGTTTAAAGGAAAGGAAGAAGAAAACACCTGAATGCTTTTTTCAGAGTAGGTGGTGGAGGAAGTTGTTACTCTTAAGATATTGGTTATTTTTACTCTAAGTAAAGAGTATTCATTATATATATTGATTATTTTTACTTTAAGTTGTTTGAAAAAATCCTGGTAAGAAATGATGTTTATCAAGGTGGAAATCATATTTTGCATTGATGGGTCAATGCAATCCTCATTTGAAGAAGATACAGAACATAGTTTTCAGTTAATTTAAGACAATTAAGTGGAGTAAAGGTGGGCTGTATTTTTTTCTGCATGTATAAAATAACAATAAATCATAAATTATTGTAAATAAATTGCGTGGGACTCTATTCTGCAACAATTAGAAAATGCAATAATGCTGGTCAGAGTAAGGGGGGGGGGAATCCCAAGGAATTCTGAGTTTCCCTCTCTAGGAACCCTAATTCCCATTCAAAAGACAAAAGTACTTTCTTATTCTGGTCTCAGAATTGGATCTCTGGGATTTTATTCCTCAATAGGATTTTGATTGATTTTATTTTAGTAGTTTTATCTTATTTCATAATGTTTGTATTAAATCAGATACCTCTGAGCACTTAATCATTTTTAGCTTCTAGATCTTTGTATTTAATATTATATTTGCTGTCAAAATTTAATATAAATAAGAATCACAATAAGCATAAGTCATTGATCAGATGCAGCAAAGTACAGCAATGACAGGGAACCAAAAGCGTGATCCAGAAATCTTTGTCTGTAATGGAGACACCTATTGACTTCAGTAGGTTTTGGGTCAGGCCTCAAATGGAAAAAAAACCCATCTATGTTTGCCAGACAGGTCAGCAGATGACCTGAAATATGATGGCCATTAATCCACTGTAATAACTGTGTGTCCTTACTGAAAAAATGGTTCTAGTAAGACAAATGGTAGGATGCTCCACTGTGTTCATATGCTGTAAAGCAGAGATTCTACAGACCAGATGAGAGGGATCTAGTGTATAAAACCAAACTGTCCTTCAAGCACCCTTATCATCCATTTCCTGATCATAAATCGCACAGGAATTAGGTAGTATTGCCTGTGTGGGCCTTAGGAGAGAAGTGTTGGAGGCTCCCAAACCTTCCTCATAGGCTGTATCCAGGAGAGGACATAGGTGACAGCAATACCAACGCTGCATGGTCCCCCTCCTGGGCACCAGGCAGCTGAGCATCACTGAACAAATATCCCTAATTCAGGTGAGTCATCTGGCTCCTTCCCTTGCTTCAGGAGCTATGTCACTGGGGAGCTAAAAAAATCCAGGCATTAACTTCAGATGGAAGGAGATTGACTGTGTAGAAAATATTACATAGGCTAATGTGTTGTCATCTTATCTCCTTCCATCTCTTATGGAAGGAGACAGTCAGGAAACTTGATTTTCAGCCCATACTCCAAGGATCGTTTCCATAATTTGCATTAAATACTCCTGATTATTAAAAAGAGAGGATCATATCTTGATTATGTAGACATGCTTTGGTAATGCCTTTGGGATCAGGCCTCCCGTGTTAGCATTGTAAATCAAAGAAATAAGCCTTTGGAAGCAAAAAGTAGTTTCACTTTCCAAGTGCTGATCCCCGTATTGCTTGAAAACAAACCCTGATTTACTGATTAGGCACATGAGTTCTTAAAATTTGTACCTCGAAGTGAAAGCTAAGTTACTTTACAGTGTCTTTAAAATATACCGGACATTCAAGTATTAATGATGGCCATAGTATCTGTGAACTTACCTTGCCTTTCCAGATGTTTCATAACATCTATTGGAGGAAATAGCTCTAAACGTCTTCCTGGGTGACTGCAAAATGGGTCCAGAAAGACAATACTCCTCTGACCTGTAGAGGAGCACAGATGTTGTTACCCATATCTCAGCGGAAGAGTTAGCAGATGTAAGACCTTGGATCTGCTGTTCAGCTGTAGAGGAAAGAACTGAGAAGGGATTTCACTGAATTTCACTGAATTTTTTGGAGTTGAAAGGGACAATAGAGATCATCTAGTCCAACTCCTCTGCCGAAGCAGGATTGCGCAGAGCTAGAGCATGTTACTCAGGACTGCATCCAGGCGGGTCTTGAAAATCTCCCAGGAAGGGATTCCCTGGGGAATAGGGAGACTGGTCACATCTCCCACATGTGGGCTTTCAGTGGGGTGGCAACTCTTTAGGAGGTGGCTGGTTGGGTGTATTGATTCCAGCCAACTCAGACACTTTAGCATCACACCCAAAGACTTGTCTAGGTGTAGCTCTCTGCCTCTAAGAAGCCTTGAAAAACACCCTGAGAACAAAGATGTTCAAATATCTTTTTTTTTTTTTAGCCATTTTTTTTTCCTTTTTACCAGCTAAGGGATGATTAGGATGAATGAGTGGGAAAGATAGACTTGGTGACAATGAGGAGGTGTGAACAACCTGTGTGGAGACAGCACAAAAATAGGATCTCTCTACCTTCTGGGAGAATGTGAACATTAGCTAAATGAAAACTGCTCTCTTAAAGAGCTCTACTGGCATTTATTTATATTTTTTTTTAACTCTACATGCTGGTGGGAGAGGAAAAATTGCTATTGTGTAAGATATCAAGTCTGGAGGGGAAAAAGAAAATATTCTCATCATAAACTAAATGATAGCAAATTAAACCAGGTAACTAGCATCATGCTGCCCATTTGGCTAGATTATAAACAGGTTTGGATTAATTGGCACTAATGAGGCTGTGCTATTTACGGTGCTATATTTAAATACCAACTGTTATATCTCCCATGTGTGTTGATGAAGCTCTTAGGAATTGGCATAAAACATTGACAAAAAACATAATTTGGATTTAGGTATTTGCACCAAGAAGAATAAAGAAAAATGTGTCATAAGGGATTTAATATTAAAAAAAAAAAAGTCTATAACCTGGAATATACTATCACACTGACTCTCAGAACCCCTCTTCCACAAAACAACAAGCTAAAGTGATGATGAATGTAATGCTCAGCTGGCTACAACCCATATAGTCACCTGTTGTTCTCTCCACAGCTTGTTTCTGGATAACTCCAATATAGTATTGGCTTTAAGGAAAGAGAGCCGGTACTCATGGAGGATACATACTTAGAGTTTTCTTTCTCAGAGGGGGAAAAGCCATATTCTCTGGTAGCTGTATGCTGCATATTGTGTGCTAATCTGTCCTATTTCTACCTAGAGTTTTCCTGTTGCAGCAAAACTCTTCAGGATGTTTAAAAGGCAGAGAACATTGTGCGGTTTCACTATACAGTTCCCTAAACTGGGGAAACCACCAAGCACCTCAATGAGCCCCTTGACTGCCTTCTGCAGCAGAAAGCAGCAGGCGGCACCGGCCAGGTTTTGCCCTGAAGTATAGAGTACATGGAGTACATGTCAAATTCTCTTTGCCAATAGATCTGTAAAGCCAAGTGCACAAATGCTGTCTTGAACACAGTGGTGTCTCCGAGCATTACACTTACAGAATTATTCTTCTTACAAAGATCAATGGGCTTGTAAATTTTGCAGTTACTGTTTTGGATATTCTGTTAGAAACTGTGGTCTGTCATGTTTGCAGCTTGACTCGGGCTTCTCTCCCTTCCCAGGACGAACAGAGCTAAAACACCAAGGATATTCATTGTAGCTAGAAGGAAATATTAATTCAAGATCCTGGTCTTGAAAGCCACCTTTCTTAAAGATGCTTTTGTCTGCCACCCCTATCCTGCCTGTTCTGCCCTCGTACGTGAGCACGGCTGTGCACAAACACCCCCTTCCTTAAGAAAGAAAAGCTGAAAGAGACTCTGCGATGCACAGCCTGGAAACAACTTCAGTGTAGCTGAGCACCTGCTATTTTTAGGAGCACAGACTGCAGGAACAATAATGCTGCCTGTGGCTTTGAGATCTCAAAATTGTGAATGACACTTGAGTGTTTGTAACCGCCATTGGTCTGGTGGGAGAACTTGGAAGCTGCTGATATACCTTAAAGAAGGGAAGAGCATTGTATCTGTAGAGGGGGTAAAAAAAAGCTTTTTGGGGTTACAGCAATATGTTGTCTTGGAAATACTTGAATTTATCGGTTTTACCATTCTATTCAAATACTTCATTTTTTTAAAAGCTTTAAATCAAGTGAGTTTGGGTCTTGAATGATGCAGCTTTAGTGGCTGCTTATCAGCTGCTCGTGAATATGCATACTGCAGAAGCTAAACTGTGGCATTTTTCATTTTTAGGGTGAAATTGAATGACCTGAAAATGGATCCATCTTCTCCTGTGTCACCAGCAACCATTTTAGAGCAAACTGCCTTGCGGCTGGGCTGCAGTCCCGCAGACAAGAAACTTGCTTTTTGCTTAGATGAAGAAGATGAGTTAAAGCATCTTCGTGAATGTTTCTGTATCCCAAAAGTCAAGGATCTGCCCCCAAGTGAGAATTATAATTATGGTGGGGGA